>JAFIDM010000001.1:119904842-119964963 GCA_023159025.1 Thereuonema tuberculata | reverse complement strand
TATTTATTTATTTATTTATTTATTTTATTTTATTTATTGATAAAGTGTATTTTCTTGAGTCCTGATTGGAGGACACTGGGAATATATATAAATTTTAAATTTTATTTTTTGTTTTAATATTATTTTGGTTCTTCTTAGGAGGGAAACAGTATTGTTTACGTTCAAGTTGAATGTATTATCCCAAATCGAGGATATGTTTTATTTTATTTTAATTTAGTTTTTCTCTTATTTTATTTTATTCAGAGTTTAAAGTTTCGAGTTTTAAAACTAATTTTTCCGTGTTTGTTGGAAAAATACTAATTATTAAACTGTTAAATATTTAAGGGAAAAAATTGCATTACTTGATTTTTTTTTTTTTAATAGTTGTTAAAGAATTCTTCACGTGAAAATAAAATTGTTGCTCATAAAAAAATTACCGATTTGAGTGTATACTTAACTAAATAGAAACCTATATAACAGTGTATTCGTACTGAACTCTGTAGTGATCTGAGAACTTCACGTTAGCATTTAAAAAAAATTGTTAGCATTTTAAAAAAAAGTTTTTAAAAGTTAAATCTAATTAATAAATGCCTCTATTTTCCATATTTTTGTTGTTTATCCAGAAAGCAATGTAAGACAAAAAGTTATTCAAAGAATAATGTTTTGTATTGAAGTTACTTGTGAAAATAAAGTATGCAATTTTTAGTGCTATCAAATGACTTTGATTTCTGTTAGTTTTAATATATTTAATTGATTCGTAATAACGCCAGACAAAACCCGGCAGATCTATTAATTGCTTAAACCAGTGCCAGCTTTCAAAAGCATAAAAATGTAATTTTTCTGCAGTTAAAAAAAAAAAAAAATGTTCTTTACGCTAGCTAAGTTTAATAATTAAAGTATATTGATGTGTAGTCGAAATGACAGAGACTAACGCCGTGGTTTAGTCTAAAAAACACACACTTTATTTACAATTATTTACAGATATATAAGCCGTGCTGGTGCGGTCTCGGCGGCGGCCAGCCGTGGCGTCCAGTGCGCCAGTTCCTGGGTTCGAATCCCGGCAGGGGCATGGCTGTTTCAATTTCCTTTCCTGTGTTGTCCAGCCTCTTCTTCACTTTCTCTTCGGTCTGACGTCATTCCTTAATGGCGTCCTGGGGGAAGGCAACGGGAAACCACCCCCAGTATCTGTTCCCTAGTTTATCTACGGCTTCTCCTAGGTGTTCGCCCTTCGGGGGTCACTAGGTTACGTAGACCGCGTAACTTCGTATATACGAAGATCGCACATCATGATGATGATGACAGATATATATATACAGATCGGACTGGATTCCGAAAATCTCTTTAAAGCTCTCTGTTCGGTCCGTGACTCGGAGAGCGCTAACCGCGACGCTTTCTGTTCGGTCCGCCACTTGGTGAGAGGACATGAGTCGCTGATTGGTCCCCCGATTCGGCCAGTAAAAGGACATTAACTGACCAATCGAGAGGACTTCTCAACTTTGTATCAATATCTTGACTTAAAATCAGTAGGCTAGTGATTAAAAAGCAAAAAAAAAAAATAAAAAAATAAATAAATAACTTAAAAAAAAAGCTATTTATTATTTCTCTTATTTTATTTCTAACATGATTCAAAAGTGGAAAAAATTACTTAAAAATATCTTCAAACAACAAGAAGTTTAAGAACGACTGGTAAAAAAAAACAAAATCGCCCTTACTTTGCTATAAGAGTGCAAATTTCAAAATTATTTTTTAATAATTAGAATTTACTGCCTAAAAAATATTTACAAAAAATATGTATTGTCGATTTCGACAGCCCAGTTGCCTTTAAAGGAAATGACGTCGAGAAGGTAAAAGGGTTCCAGAGTTTAACAAATAAAAATAAAACAATATTACATAATAATAATAATAATAAAACTAGTAGGAATTGCTTAAAATTTTTTTAATGTTTTAAACTTCATATATGAAAATTTTAATAATTTATTAAATGGGATGGTGAACTATTCGGCAGTAATGTTTTTAATCACAATATTAAATTGAGTGAGGGGACTAATATTTTACAAGAGATATGTATATAAAATTTTAATAATCCTGTCATCTTAGGGAAGATCCCGTTGAGAAGACTTTAAGTGGGCGTCATAAGTTAGGCAAAAAGAACAGAAAGTAGGAATTCAGTTATCGAAATTGAACCACCTAATATTCATTTTCATAAAGTATTGGAGAGTCCGAAGTCTAATGTTGTAGCTGCCAAATGGCTGACATTTGTCAACATATTCTTTTTCATTCATTCTATGTAATGAATATGACATTTTTTTTAAGTATTGCGTTTATTTTTATCTGTATGATGACATTTATATATCGTAGGACATTAGAGGATAGGTGTGAATTTTGCAAAGCCTCTTTATATAGCGTCGAAGAGAAAAAGTAATAAAATTAATCACAAGGCAATATATATATCCACTACAATCTCGTTGATCCGGATCAGATTTGTAGACATTTTTTTTTTTTATTTAATGTTCACATCGATAATAATTTTAACTATGATAACAAGAACATAACTATAAGTACGCCAAACATTCGCTTTTTATTTTGATTAAATGTACAGTTCCTGCATAGATTGTACAATAAATTATGGTAATAAAATGCTTTTTGTCGAGTTTAAGAAAGCTTTACTAGTGTCATAGTGACATAGTTTTTTATCGTAATAAATTTATTTAAGGATCAATAAGTCGCTTATTTAAGGATTTATTTTGCTTACTACCCATATTATCCGGATTGCCTTTGGTCTCAGTTAGTCCGGATAAACGAGGTTATAGGTCAACATAATTCAAAAACTGTTCATCTTCAGATGTTGAAAGTTTTATAGCATCTTATTGGTTTATTTAAAGAAGTTTATATTTATAAAGTATAAGCTACAGTTTATTACACTAAAAACTCGTTTAACCGAATTTCATGGGACCGAGACTGTTTCGGATAATCCGAAAATATATTGTATTAAACATGTACGGTAATTAATATGAATAATATTATAGTATATTAATGAAGTTAGTTACATAATCGTTTGTCGTCTTTTACAGCTTTTTCCACTTTTCGTGTGGGGTCGCTGATGATCGTGTGGCCTCGCTTGCCCAATATTTGGTTTTGGCAAGGGTTTTACGGCCGGATGCCCTTCCTGTCGCCCACCCATAGACTGTGAAAGAAGAGACAGATGAAGTAGCAGACAAACACAGGAAAAGAAAGTAAACAGCCATGCCTACGCCGGGATTTGAACCCAGGTTCCGAACGCATCTGCTTTGTGAGAGGCCGCCGCCTAGCGCACAAGACCACGCCGGAACAGCTGTTACATAATCGTTTGTGTACACTATTAAATATTGATTACAGCGATGGTAAATGTTTTTGTGTATTTTTAAAATGTTAAAAATCGTTTCATTTAAACGAGTTTTTAGTGTATATAGAAGACTTGACCAAATAGAATCTTCTAATTTACTTTAACTTCTGTTTCAAATTGATTTTCATCATTATTAGCGAATGTCATTTACGATATTCTCAAAGTATTTTTTTATCTTAACAAGATGAGTTAACCTCTTTTGAATTTTACAATGTAGGATCAAAAATTCGTACTCTTGTATAACCTATTTTGCGATGGAAATGTAGGATTTTAAGATCAACGTGTCTATGAATGTGAGGGATAGAGACACCCTCAGAGCCATTGAAAACTTTTTTCATTGAACGGATTTTCTTGAAATTTGACATCAAAGATGGGCAAACTACTATATCTCTTTTGTATTTTGGAAAAATAAAATTTAGTATGGCGTTATGAGTAAACCGTGAAATATTGAAGATCTTAGGTTTCTAATGTTTCTACACAATAGCCGTAATCCTCTTCTAGTTTTATCGACTCGTGTTACATCATGGATGGTCTGTCGAGGCATCTGGGTAATTTTTTCAGTGTTGGTAAGGGGCCGTCCATTAATTACGTGAGGTGTTTTTTAAAAACTTTGGACCCCCCTCCTTGTTGGTGAGATTTGGTGAGATTTTGCCGGACCTCCCCCCCTCCCCCTTGGTGAGATTTCAAAAATTTTAACAACAAAAAAAAAAAACCCGAAATCTTGCTTTAATAACCAAAATAAAAAACCCGAAAACTTGCTATAATATGTATTTTCTCTGAATGAAAAATTTTACGTGAGATTTTCGTTGACCCCCCCTTCCCCCTTGGTGAGATTTTGCCAGACCTCCCCCTTTTGACCTCACGTAATTAATGGACGACCCCAAACCAGGCTCTTGGTTTGGGTATCTATCTTCTCTACTGAAATTCAGAAGCTCTGACTGAGGAATAAGAAGCAAGTTCGTCTCTAAGTGTCATGCTCTGAAGATGGCTCTGACACCTAGGGACGAAACATCATCAAGAAAGTTTTCCTTAGGACAGTCAAGAAAAATCACTCGACCACGATCGTGGAAGCATCAATATTTCTTAAACATTTATGATTTGAGGCATTTTCTTCAAGAATTAAAAAGTTAATAAATGATCACCTTCTGTAATTGTAATGGTGATAAATGATTTGCTATTTTTTGATAGTTTGTGTATGGAACACTTTACACAGTGGTATCCCCCCCCCCCAAAGATCTGACGGAGGGGGGAGGGGGCTTGGCCCACATTTGCATTAGGGCAAAAAAAAACAAAAACGACTTTTTAATTTTTTTGAACCCTCCCCAAAATCTCAATGACAACAAAAAAAAAAAAAAATTTTTTTCCCTTTTTTTTTTTTTTTTACCCCCCCCCCCCCAAATTTCAATGGTGCAATCTGCGCCGTGACTCCCCCGCGTGGGCACCCGTGTTTTACAGGATGTTTCCGAATTCCCTCCGGGATTTCCGAAGTCTGTAGTTCATAGACAAACTCGTCCATAGGGACGAGAACGTAGCAGTGAAAAGAGAGTTAATCAAGTTTTTAACATAGCTTAAAGACGTTCGATATGTCCTCCTCTGGTAACTCGACAGACATCAATTCTGTAATTTAGCTCTTGCCACACACGTTGCAACATATCAACATCGATGCTAGCAACTACAGCCACGATTCTTCGTCGAAGCTCTGGTAAATCACGTGGTAAAGGGGGTCCGTTAATTTTATCTTTAAAATAGCCCCAGAGGAAAAAGTCACATGCAGTGAGATCGGAATAAGTGCGGAGTTTTCGTTATACGTACGTCCAATCCAATGGAGAGGTAAAATGTTATTGAGTTGACTGCAAACGTCCAGATGAAAATGTGGAGAAGCTCCGTTCTGTTGCAAAATGAAATTGTCACTATCCTCATGTAACAGACAATAGCCGTTGCCGTAACATGTCTAAGTATGTCGGCAAAGAAAAATGGTGCTTACACTTTCCGAGATGAAATTGCATAAAACACAAGCCTTGGGGGGGAATCACGGATGTGTTGAACTGCTACACGAAAATTTTCCGTGCCCCAAATACGCACATTATGGGCATTACCTTACCATAAAGATGGAAGCACTCCTCATCACTGAACACAACCTTATCTGCCTCCTCCTGTAGACGTTCTTGAAATTGCAACAGAATTTATGATGGAGATTGTTATCTTCAGGAGTGAGAGACTGAAGCAGCTGCACCAGATATGGTTTATAGATAAGTCTTTTGCATAGGATGCGCCAAACAGTCACATGAGACATTTGTAATTCTCGACTTGCGTGACATGTTGAGTTTTCAAGACTTCTGGTAAATGATTCTCATACGCGGTCCCTGTGTTAAAGATAATCACAGGCGATGGCCCTTGTCTGCCTGTTTGTTTTGCGGTACACAAACAGCCCGCTTTCTCGAATTTCCTATACCACTCTCTTATTGTTTTGTCCGTCCGTGGTTCTACACAGGGCCGTTCCGAGGGTGGGGCGAGCGGGGCGGTCGCCGCGGCTAGGGGGGAGCCACGAAATAGGATTTTTTTAAATTACAAAATATTTTTTTATTTATTTTACCTCCGAAAAGAAAATAAATAAAATATTTGCCATTTATAACTCTTGTAAAACTAATTTACAGAAGAAGAATATTGGGATTACACACAAATTCAACAATAATATCGAATTTAACACAGATTCAATATTACAGTATACTCTCGATATCTCGAAGTCGAAGGGACGCTAAAAAAATTCGAGATAGCGAGTTTTCGAAATAACAAGGTCATAATCAAAACATAAAAATTCAGGTAAAAATACAGAATAATATTCTAAAAATTGGAGTCTTGATAGATGAGAATAAGTACCAATATGTAATGACAGTTGACAAGAAGTCTAAATAAGCAATGATAATTTTAATTTTTAAAAGTAGTCGAAAATAATTACATTAAATTGAAATGAATTAGTCAAATACAATAAACTTACATTGCTAGAATTTTTTTAAAAAAGTCCAGTATCGTGGCCTGCCGACGTCTCTGGTGTGAGAGATTCTTGGAAAAATACCTCTATTTGCTTCGACACAACTGAACGGCGATTTTTCCGGAAAAATTAATTTTTTACTTCGAAACATAACAAGGTTTTAAGTGAAAACTCTTCGACATAAGAATTAAAATTAACATTAGATGAATATGTAATATCATGGGGAAAAATAATTTATCGATATATCAAGGTTTTCGAGATAGCAAGATTGCCAGCTTTCAAAAGCATGAAAATGTAATTTTTCTGCAGTTTAAAAAAAAAAAAATATTTGTTCATTACGCTAGCTAAGTTTAATAATTAAAGTATATTGACGTGTAGTCGAAATTAGAGACTAACGCCGTGGTTTAGTCTAAAACACAGATACTTTATTTACAATTATTTACAGGTATATATACAGATCGGACTGGATTCCGAAAATCTCTCTGAAGCTCTCTGTTCGGTCCGTCACTCGGAGAGCGCTAGCCGCGACGCTTTCTGTTCGGTCCGCTACTTGGTGAGAGGACAAGACGCGTCGCTGATTGTACCCCCGATTGGGCCAGTAACAGGACATTAACTGACCACTTTCCAATTTAAAATTTTTAGATATATAGATGACTTAATTTTTTTTTAATACTGATTGGACAATTAATCAGGATAAAAATATATAAAAATAAAATTTATAAAAATATTACTTATTTACATATTTACATAATATTTACTAATATTAATTCTAATTTTAGATTTGAATTTTTCCATATATTAAATTATTTAATAAAACATATTTATTTTAATTTAAAATCCATAGATTTCATAAATTTTCGAGTAATGTTAGTTTAAATTTATTTAAAAATATTTTTTTACAAGAACTCAAAAGATATCTTGATATTAATTCTAAATTTAAAGATTTTTTTACGTAATTTAAATTATCTTAATAGAGAATTTATAAATAATAATTTTCCAATTAAAGTTATAAATAAATATATTTTGCAATTTCAGAATAAATTTAAATTTCAAATTTATAAAAAATATAAAGTTAAAGATATTTTTATTTTTCATAATTTTATTTAATCATTTGAATTCTTCTAGATAGGATTTGTTGGTTTATAATCATTTAAGTTATCTTATGACGACTCAAAATTAAATCCTTAAATTTTAGGAAGTTTTGAGTTTGATTTGACAGCTGTCATCTGTTTTGTTTTATTTTTATTCTTAACAATATTATTATTAATTAAAAATTACAAAATAATAAAATAATAATCAAAATAAATAAAAAAAGAGAAAAAAAAGAGCAAAGTCATCGAATATTGCGTTTTTGTTTGTATAATTTTTTCTAAATTTTAATTTACACTTTTGTCACTTGTGCCGCTGATGACGTGAGGATAAATTGTAGACTGAAAACAAAAACCATGCTAAGTGCCAAAATCTAAGTTCTGAGAAAAACAGGAAAAACCTTTGTGAAAACTAATATTGGCTACAGTGAAAGTCTAACAATTGGCCAAAGTTTGAAGTATTTGCAGACTGAATATCATATAGCCCGGTTTTTACCGCACTGGCATAAGCACACTGCCCATATTTTAGCAATAAAATGGAAATCGATTGTTGTGGCACTTAGCCCGGTTTTTATTTTCAGTCTACAATTGTCCATATCTTCACAGAAACAATGATATAGTCTTTGTATTGGCAGTTTTCAAATTCCACATCACTGTCCGGCTATATACATGAGAGAGAGAGAGAGACAGAAGGAAGATATCCCAGGAGTAAGATGACCAGATTTTAATATTGGTAAAGCGGGACACCATTGATGGGGGGGGGGGGGCGTTAAAAAAAAAACGGAATCTCCAGTTCTACAACCAAAAAACAAAAAAATCGGGACGTCTGGTCACCTTACCCAGGAGGAAAGGTCACTATTATCGTTAATTGTATTGCTCATTCTAAAAATAGTTTGTATGGGCATGTGTCCTAATCCGAACGGTTTCCGAGATCGGATTCTTTGAATGTACAATTGTAAATTTTTGATCAGACAATGGTGTTATGCATAGCTTCTAGTTATTGTTCAAGTGACAGGTTTATTACGGTTTAAAACAAATAATTCTGCCATCACTATCAATACACACCGATTCAGGTGCTCCAGTTCTACGGCTGAGAGAAGGACAATGTTACTACCAAAATTCCAAATACTATACATTCAAATAGCTCTGTCTCGGAAACCATTCGGAACAGGACAAATTCTATTATTTTGTTTTTCATAGCATGAACGTGATCTCCCAAAATACAGGGTGTGCATTAAAGAATGGTGAGGTTTTGAAAGACATTATTTTCTGTATTGTTTATCGTATACAGTCATGACATCTCTCAATCGGAAGGGCCTTTGTGTATCTTAAAAAAAAAAAAAAAAAATCCTCCTTCTGAGAAGACAGGTTGTCGACCCTTTGTATGTATTAGTACAATAGTTAATAGTTAATAGTATTCCCTTTGATGTATTAATTCACCTGATGAAGAATGGTCGAGCAGACCCGTTCGAAGTATCGTGATGGAATAAATAGAATTTAAAGTGATCTAATGGATTATATAGCAAGATAGATAAGTATATCTTAATAACATACATATGTTGTTTACATCTCTTGCTAGTAATATTATTAATCAAATTTCATCACGTCTACAAATGAAGAAGCGTAATGTGACAAATAATCATATTTATTAATCACAAATAATAATATTAATAACAATAAACTTAAACGAAGCAAAATAAATGCAAGCAAAGTAAATATATCACGAGAAAATTCAAACAACAAGACGGTGCTTTACTAACTTACATAAGTAGGAATTTTCCAGAACTTCCTTATGATACTGGTTAAATTTCAGTTAAGAAAACAAAAAAGAAAAAAAAATCTTATAAATATAGAAAAAAAGCAATCTTCAAACATGTATTTAGATTAACCTTAATACATAAATAATTTAATGGATATCCTTTATAATATATAGAAAGATAATGCATATATTTTTTACTCAATACAATACTAATTCAAACGTTAATTCAACAGGAAAAAGTTTAGAATAACAAATTTAGCATAACAAAAACGAAAATGTTGTAATAATGATTTTTTTTTTAATTTCTCTAGTCTACCATTTAAGATAATAAATTATTTGTCATATAACTGGAAAAAAAATCAATGAAAACACACGAATTACTGAAGATCTCTAAAAAAAAAACTTCACAGTTAACTAAATAAGAATTAGCCGTCGCTAAATTTTCTACAACCTTCGCAATCGACAAAAAGAATCACATTTTATCATGTATAAACACAAACTGCGACTGCGCAAAGGAAAATACCAATTATACACCACTACTTTTTTGACAATAAGTGATATGCAAACGGCTCATTCTCGAAAAAAAAAATATCCTCAAAAAATTTATAGATATTTCAGAATTATGCCTAGTTTGAAAGCTCTGTTCCAAAGACATTATCCTTTCAATACGGAAAAGACTTTTAAAAGACTTATTCAAATCAAAAAGACGTTTCCTTTATTGCTATTGTTAACTTAAAATGTAATGAAAATAAATTAGAAATACTAGTGAAATTTTCGCACTTTGTTAGATATCAATTAAGAAACAAAAATATTTTCTCCCCAGAAAATGGCCGGGCATGTTTACAACTACAGACAATAAATGATTAAAACATTGCCGTTGTTTCAAGTTTCCTTCCTGTTAAATCATTAAAATAAGAGTTTTATTTATTAATATCATAACGTGTATCAATGGCACTATGGACTAAATGAACTGATGAAATTCAAACTTCCTTTTAAAGTACATAATAATAATAGATATTTTTTCTCCCTCATATTTTTAGATATATATATTTATATATGTAGTAAACATCATGTATAATTCATTCGTATTTAGGGTAAATGCATCAACTGCTGAATTAAATTACATTATCAAAGATATTTTTTATATTTATGCCAATTTACACATCAATTACTTACATTAAAGATAGGTCTTTTTAAACACTCTATTAGTTAAAATTTATATTTACTGTATAAATATGCTGATTTTACTTTAAACCAAAATACTATAATGGGTTAATAAAGCAAACATGCTTGCGTTGAAAAGGATTGTGATATTAAATTCAATTGTTACATATGTGTTTTCGAATGACGAATTAGATTATATTTTGTCTTGAATGTTTTAGGACAACACTGACATGCAAAGGGTCTTTCATTAGAATGAGATTTGAGATGCATCTTAGCCTCGACTATTCTAGCAAACAGTTTACCGCAGATATCACATTTGTGTGGCTTCTCACCCTTGTGTAGAAGCCGATGTGTATCAAAGCAACGCTTTGAGAAGTACGATCTTTCGCATAAGTCGCACTGGTATTTCTCCTCTCTTCCATAATGTCCCGCCTCTTTGTATGGCTTCTCACCCTTGTGTAGAAGCCGATGTGTATCAAAGCAACGCTTTGAAATGTACGATCTTTCGCAAAAGTCACACTGGTATTTCGTCTGTCTTACATAATGTCCCGCCTCATGCGAACTCAACATGGAGGGCTTCCGGAAACGCTTGTAGCAGAAAATACACTCGTAAGGTTCCATCTCAACATGGCATTTTAAATGTATCTCCAAGGAATTCTGCTCCTTGAATGTTTCAGGACATAGATTGCAGGGAAATTCTGTAATCTTGGGCAGATCTGAGTTGAATTCGCTAAGATGCTGCTGATTTTCATTTGGTATTTGAGTACTGTGAACTTCCACAGGCTTTGCATACGTTTCTTCAAACTCTTGTTTCGTCAAACTTTTTACTGATGATATAGAATCAGTTTTTTCTACTCCTTCAATCTCGAACGCTTTTTCTTCTGTCTGATTATTATCCACCGATTCTAATATTTCGGCTTTTATTTCATTTTGTTCATGTTCATTAGAAGATCCTCCATTAGGCACTAAACCCGATGCACTTTCGGAATTAATGGAATTTCTTTCTAACTCGTCTAAATTTGTTGCTGTATTGGGTATATCATAAAAAGTTTCTTGTTTCACCTTCGGTATTTCAGGCAAATGCGATCCATATAATGAAATTTCTGGCAATACCTTTTGTGCTTGAAAATTTATTTCGGTTTCCCGATTTGGTGACCCATTTTGCAAAAAACTGCATGATGCTTCACTAGCATGACTACTTCCATGGTCATTTAAGCAGGTCGTGGAACTACTTCCAATACAGTCATGTATCTCGTCATTAAGGGATGAATTAGTTGAAGTAGACTGAAAATAATTAGAATAGTCTGTTTCCCCATAAGAGCAATTAATTGGTTGATCTGTTGAAGTGCTTAACCAAGTATTTGAAATGTGCATGTCCAAATGTTTGTTTAAATCTGAAGTGTAAACAAAATATTGACAGCATAATTTACACTGGTGAGCCGCCAGCTCTTCATCTGAAATCTGTAAAGATGCAAAATTCTGAGACTTACCAACATAATTTTGGGATGTTTCTTCTCTCCCTTCCGTAGGACTAAAAACAATAGAAGCTGAAGCTTCCGGAAAATTCTGGCCCATGGATAAGTTGCTGGTGGACGGTACATTGATATACTGATAGTCACAATCAACTGGTCGAAATGTCATATTGAAAGGCGCATTATCGCTTGAAGTATTTGGCTTGCTTCTTTCTGTTTTTACTGCAGTATCATAGCATTCTGAAACCGGAAATCCTTCATTCTCGACTCTTAAAGTTTTAGCTGGTGCAGAGGTGAAATAATTAAAATGAACATTAGGTAAATGTGAATTTACCATTACTGGAACATAATAGCAGTTCTCAAAACCTTGCCGAATCATCCGATTTGAATACATTTGATTTTCTGATTTTCCAATTCTATGCCTAACGACAATTTACTTAAGTTGCTAAACAAAGGCGACACCCAACGGGGAAAGCTACTAACCAAAGCGTTTTTGAAATTCAATTTCTCTTGATATTGCTTTTCAATTTTACATTTTAATAGATTGATCACTGATCTCTGATAATCTAGAATTATACTCTTTCAAAGTAATTATTAAACTTTAAGAAAGTCTGAAAAACCATTTTTATTTAAAAACCATTCTGTGACGTAATAATTGATTTTAAAAAAATATATCATCTATATATTTTAATCTGTATCAAATATTCGTAGACTTAAACAAGAGCCAAACTCTAATCTTACAGATATTTTGTTATTTAAATATACAATATATGCAGGGGAGCGTAACATTTACATGTTGTATTTATGAAGCAAGAGTGGCGTTTATTTTTTGAGAATTTATAATGAGGTGTAGAAGTCGGACATAAATCCTGGTTCATCTACGATGACCATCGGATGCGCTGGTGTGGTTTCCAGCCTTGGTGGTCGCCTGCTCTGACACAGACGAAACACTGCCGACCTTCGGGCTGGATGGTGTTGCCCGGCCAGTCTGGTAGCCATACTACAGAATGGGGCGCCACTTTCTCCACCACCATCTGCGGGAGACTGTAGTACATTTTTCAAACAGAGATCTCTGTCTAACCCCCGAACGCGGATGACTTTATCCTGCGCCACACCCGATCAATATTAGAACAAGATCTCATCATAGATGGTTGTACCCTTTAGTCTACCTTAAAGCTAGTATAGTTCCCGCACCCACCGCGAGGAGATAGGGTCCATGGGGGCTTATTATTATTATTATTATTTACTTTTTTACGCTACTGTCAGTGGCGTACCTAGGGGGGTGCGGTGGGTGCGGTCCGCAGCGGGCGGCACATATCTTGGGGCGGCATTTTTTATATTTCGTTTTAGTTGTAAAAAACAACTTGTTCACTTCATAAGTTTACTATTCGATTTCTACGAATTATGAATTACTATATGATTTCGAATATTTTTCCTTATATTACGCTTATCTAATTGAAGAAATGTTTAAATATATTATATTAATTTAACGTGCTGAATACTCAATTTCAAAATCCAATGATCAACGCACAGAATTATAAAGAGTAAAAAATTAAAACATAATAATAAAATGAATAGTGTAGTTAACATTTTAAGCGCCTTGGAAAAATTGACATATGTAGAAGAAAACAGTAAAACGAGATCAGATGCTGGAATATTACTTAATTCAATGCAATCTTTTTCTTTTCTATGTTATCTCAATTTATGGGAACCCGTTCTTTTGGAAGTTAATGACGCACAAAAAAACCTGTAAATAAAAGGGTTAATGTTCATCAATGCCATATAAAACTAAATTCTTTGCAAACCCATTTCATGGAACAAAGAGATGCGCTAATACAAAATGATGTTATAGCAGCCAAAACAATTTGTGAAGAGTTGGAGATATCGACTGAACGTCGAGTTAGAAGGAGAAAAAATATGAGTGGGGAAAATTCATGAGACGTGAGGCTATCCTTAGAACCAAAGAAGTACGAAGAGAAATGTTTTTATCTATGGATAGAATTATAAAGGAAGTAAAGGAACGCTTTGAGCAGTTGCATGTCCTTGCAAGAAATTATTCGTGTATAATACCATGTAACCTACTAAATGAAGAATTTGAATGTCAAATAAATGACTTTATTGACATTGATCTAAAGAACAGTTCCATATTGAAAGAAAAATGTTCCAGGTTTTTATGGCTGTACCTGCACTACAAGAAGAGGCAAAACGTTGGAAAAACGGTGGGGGGCGGGGAACCCCTCTTGATCTACTAAAATTTATTCAACAGTATAGATTGCGAAATTCTGTACCCCAACATTGTAATTTTGCTAAGAATTTTTTTAACAATTGCTATCAATGTCGCTAGTTGTGAAAGGAGCTTCTCCAAATTCAAGTTGATAAAAAATTATCTTCGTTCCATGATGAGTGATTTAATACTACAAATCTTGCAATATTGTCCATAGAACAAGAAATCACAAATAATGTAAATTTTGAGAGCATTGTACACGATTTTTCTACTATAAAAGTTAGACGAGTAAATATATAAATATGTTTACATACACTTATGTATATAATTTATTTGTTTATTTAAAAGAAATGAATTTATTTATTTATAAATTTAAAATAAAAAATATTTAATGGTAATTTTTTTTTGTAAATTAGGTAAGTTTATATGTTTTGTAATTTAAATATGGTATCCAATGGTAAAAAAGTTACCCACCTATAGTTTGTCTCAATTACAATTATTTATGAGTCAGTCCATATGAAGTGGTCCAGCACTGGTTCATTGACAATTTTGAAAAACAATTATTTTGTGTGCTGTTACCCCTATGTTTGGACAGTTCAAAACCAACAATATTTAATTTTTTTACATAGTGGTTTCAACATGGCGGCCATTTTTGTACTGCGGCGCATGCCATTTTTATCCTTTTTAAGCGTTTGCAGTAACTTTAATATCTCAGTTTGGTACACCCTAGAACCATTAATAAAAACTGTGACCTTAAGCACATTACAGGCTACAATTTTGATCTTGTTCAATTTTCTCTTAAAATGATTTCTTCTTAATAAATTTTGAGCTCAAAATTTCTTATTGCCATTGCAAAAAATCTCATTTTCAAGAATTTTTTTGGGAGGCAAGGCAGCCTGTTTAATGGTTCAAATTTTTTGGGGGAGCCCAGTAGTATTTGTAAAAAATTTGAAGATTTGAGACTCAAGGGCTTTTTTTATTTTCAGGAGGATCGTTAATAAGTATTTTTTGTAAATTTACCCAACTTAAGGCATGAATATTTCTGGTGAGCAGTTGTTTAAAATTTTGAAATTTCCACATATTAAGGTACTATAAAAGAGCTAACTTGAATTAAAATTCTGACTTGGAGATTCACCTGGTATAGAAAATATGGCATTGTGAAAACCCATGAAAAATGCACGAATATGCTACTTGTGAAGCGACATTAATTTTAATTTTTTTTATATTTTTGTATGACAGAATACTATAGACTCTCATAATATAATATTAAAATGTATTACTACTCACAAAATATAATCTTAAGTTGGTCTGGAAATTTTTTCTGGATTTCAAGTTAGGAGATTTGTGCATGTCTTAATAAGCTCTGATTTGTCAGCTTTTTGCTAAACTTTGTCAGTCTGCTAGGTGTTCTCATGCATGAAGATTGCTTTACATTTCAATACATGTGTAATGTAGTTTTTCTTATTTAAACATGGTCCAGTCACAAGTAAATTAAATGACACAAGCCAATTTGATGACAAGTATCACGAGTTGCTTATTTCTAGAGCTTCTTCTGAAGTACCATGAAATCAAGTATCTTGTGAAGTACAATCATACATTTATCGCTACAAGATATGCTTGTTTTTAACTTGCAAAGTTACAATTGTATGATGAGAAATTGTGATCAATGTTCAGGACAGTAAGGCCTCATTGAAATGTTTCCACTGTTTGAAGAATGTGATGCCATGCCAGATAATGTAGCTTTCAACCAGTGGACTGTGACTGACAGAGCTGAAATGATCAGTCTAAAGACCAATTCTTTCAGTCTCTTCTTGAAAAGCACGAGACTCTTGAAAAAAACATCACTGCATTTCTAAAGTACAAATTCAATTTCTCAGAGAGAAGAAAGATGAACTGTCCGAATCCAGTATTCTAGCCGATTTTTCAGAAAATTACACTTTTGTAATCCAAGTTGAAATACAAATTCATCACTGGGTGAGCAATCAGGCAACTGTTCACCCTTTGGTTTACTGTTATTAATGTGACGGTGAATTTTGCAGCCGCAGTGTTTGTATTATTAGTGATTACCTAGAACATGATACGTTAGCAGTGCATACATTCCAATCCCAGTTGCTGATTCATATGAAAAAACTCTTCTTGGCTTGGGAAAAGTTATATACTTGTATAGAAGATAGAGCAGCCAGCCAATATAAAAACAAAAAAATCATTAATCTCTGCTTTCACAAGAGAGATTTCGACCTTGATGAAGAATGGAACTTCTTTGCATCGTCACACGGGGAAAAATGCTTGCGATTGTGTCGGTGAACTACCAAGAGGAAGGTGACAAAAGTGAGTCTGCAAAGAACTGTCACTAATCAAATTCTTACTCATGAAGATGTATCTGTACTGCTCACAAAAAAAAATCATGGAATCGCGTTTATATACATATATACGTGAAAAAAGAGGAAGTAATCAACTGACAAGAGAAGCTGACGGTAAGATTTGATTTCTGCCAGCGACTATCTGGAACTCGGTCATTCCACCGATTTGTTCCACTTTCAGAAAGCATGATGAGATACTTCTCCACATCCAAGTCAGAAAATAACAACGATCTTATTACCCCCAAAGCTGTGACGCTTACTTTCAGGAACAGTGACAATGCTGCCTGTGTTTACGACGAACAGTGGTGGTTAAGACTCATTGAAGACATAAACTTAGAAAATAAGGATGTCTAAGTCAGGTTCACATGGACCAAGAACCAGCTTCAAGATATCTGAGGACCCAGTGTGGGTTTCTGTGTTACATGTGCTCAGAAAGCGTAGTCAATCCGAGTTCTCGCAATAACCGGTTGCTTTCATAACATATCATCAGCATTATGTGAAGATATTACAATGCTTCTAATCAAGAAAAGAGATACTGGTAGGTTAATCACAGATCATTTCTTGTAAAATAACAGCAGTTTAAGTAATTGCCGACCTATTAGTTCAAATTGTGGACTAATTTTATTCTGTTTACAAACCACAGCTTTTATTTTGTTTAGGATGTCTCAAAACAAGAACCACATGATATTTGTTTTTCAATGTAATAATATAATACTTTTCATCAAAATGGCTTGTGTCATTTAATTCACTTGTGACTGGATCATGTTTAAATAAGCAAAACAACATTACAAGTATTGAAATGTAAAGCAATCTTCATGCATGAGAACACCTAGCAGACTGACAAAGTTTAGCAAAAAGCTGACAAATCAGAGCTTATTAAGACATGCACATATCTCCTAACTTCAAATCCAGAAAAAATTTCCAGACCAACTTAAGATTATATTTTGTGAGTAGTAATACATTTTAGTATTATATTATGAGAGTCTATAGTATTCTGTCATACAAAAATATAAAAAAAATAAAAATGAATGTCGCTTCACAAATAGCATATTCGTGCATTTTTCATGGGTTTTCACAATGCCATATTTTCTCTACCAATTGAATCTCAAAGTCAGAATTTTAATTCAAGTTAGCTCTTACATAGTTCCTTAATATGTGGAAATTTCAGAATTTTAAACAACTGCCCACCAGAAATATTCATGCCTTAAGTTGCGTAAATTTACAAAAAATACTTATTAACGATCCTCCTGAAAAAAAAAAAGCCCTTGAGTCTCAAATCTCCAAATTTTTTACAAATACAACTGGTACACTTGTACTCCCAAAAAAAATGAACCCTTAAACAGGCTGGCTGCCTTGCCTCCAAAAAAAATTCTTGAAAATGAGATTTTTTGCAATGGCAATAAGAAATTTTGAGCTCAAAATTTATTAAGAAGAAATCATTTTAAGAGAAAAGTGAATAGGATCAAAATTGAAGCCTGTAATGTGCTTAAGGTTACAGTTTTTATTAATGGTTCTAGGGTGTACCAAACTGAGATATTAAAGTTACTGCAAACGCTTAAAAAGGATAAAAATGGCATGTGCCGCAGTACAAAAATGGCCGCCACGTTGAAACCACTTTTTTTTTGTAAAAAAAATTTAATATTGTTGGTTTTGAACTGTCCAAACATAGGGGTAACAGCACACAAAAAATAATTGTTTTTCAAAATTGTCAATGAACCAGTGCTGGACCACTTCATATGGACTGACCCATAAATAATTGTAATTGAGACAAAAGAACAAAATTTCCAGACCAACTTAAGATTATATTTTGTGTGTAGTAATACATTTTAATATTATATTATGAGAGTCTATAGTATTCTGTCATGCAAAAATAAAAAATAAAAAAAAAAAATTAATGTCGCTTTACAAATAGCATATTCATGCATTTTTCATGGGTTTTCACAATGTCATATTTTCTATATCAGTTGAATCTCAAAGTCAGAATTTTAATTCAAGTTAGCTCTTATGTAGTACCTTAATATGTGGAAATTTCAGAATTTTAAACAACTGCCCACCAGAAATATTCATGCCTTAAGTTGGGTAAATTTACAAAAAAAATGCTTATTAACGAACCTCCTGAAAAAAAAAAAAGCCCTTGAGTCTCAAATCTCGAAATTTTTTTTCAAATACTACTTGTACACATGTACTTCCCAAAAAAAATTGAACCCTTAAACAAGCTGCCTTGCCTCCAAAAAAAAACTTCTTGAAAATGAGATTTTTTGCAATGGCTTTAAGAAGAAATCATTTTATAAGAAAAAAAAATGTACAGGATCAAAATTATAGCCTATAATGTACTTAAACTCACAGTTTTTATTTTATGGTTGTAGGAACCATATCTGAGATATTAAAGTTACTATAAAAGGGTAAAAATAGCATGCACCGCAGTACAAAAAAGGCCGCCATATTGTAACCACTTTGTATAAAAATTTAATATTGTTGGTTTTGAACTGTCCAAACATAGGGTAACAACACACAAAAAATAATTGTTTTTGAAAGTGGTCAGGCAACCAATAATTTTTTGTTTGGATATGGAATGACAATTTATTGATATTTATCTATATATATAAAAATGAATGTATCTTTCTTTGTCCTTTATACACTTCTAGGCCCTTTGTCCTATCTGGACCAAACTTTGCAGAATTGCTCTTTAGGACCCTGCGGAAAAGATAGGCTACCTTAGAACCTGGACCCCCCCCCCCCCAAAGGGGTTGAAAAGGGGTAAAAATCCCTAAAATACCCAATATCCACCTGGTGGTGAAAATGAGAACGCAATATTGTGTAAAGTGAAAAATTCGCTCTCCTATACGGGACAGGGACACCACACTTGGGTAGGGGATGGATACACAACGGCCTAAGTGTCCCACCCTGGGCCGACACCGGGACCTAATATTTAGGGCCCCTTCTCGGGCCCCCCAAGTCAATTGCAAATAAGGAAAAATGTGCTCTCCTATGGGGCAGGGCCACCACACTTGGATGGGGGGATGGTGACACAAGGGCCTAATTGTCCCACCCCCGATCAACACCGGGGCGCTATATTTAGGGCCCCTTCTCGGGCCCCCCAAGTCAATTGCAAAAAGGGAAACATTCGCTCTCCTATGGGGGGCAGGGACACCACACTTGGGTTGGGGGAAGGCGACACAAGGACCTAAGTGTCACACACCCGACCGACACCGGGACCTTACATTTAGGGCCCCTTCTCACCGAGCCCTTTCTTTCTGTGAGTGGCATTGCAACGCATGCCGGGTACAGCTAGTTAATTTATAAAAACCACCATTTCATTGACTTAGAAAGGGCGGCAAACTGGAGACCGCCCCGGGCGGCAAAAGTTCTAGGTACGCCACTGGCTAATGTTACAATATTTTTGGATGAAATTAAGGCCACCACACATGGATGATTGATGAAATTTTATATACAAATTATTCTTTAATTTGTATATAAAATTTCATCAATCATCCATGTGTGGTGGCCTTAATTTCATCCGTATTATTATATAAACACACGTTAAACCTGCAAGTGTTACAATATTTTTAGTTTAAATTTGATTTTTTTTTTGTTTTGCTGATGATTTTCAGGCGACTGTATTTCTGTGAGTTTCCAGAATGCCCACGCAGATGCAAAGAGCCATGATGTCTTCCCAATGTTTGAGGATTTTCGTTCCAATCCAAGATATGCTGCCTTTGTGCCCGATGTGATGTGCTTCCCTGCATCGCCTCGACTTCATTCCAATTAATTTATTTATTTAACGGATTTCTATTGGAGTGTTTTTTTTATCACATTTGTACGTCTGAAGACAGTTAGCTAACTGAAATCGATCGTGTATTTTAATTTATTTGTTTAGTAAATGTTTTAATTTTAATGTGTCCGTGTTCCAATTTTTTAATTTATCTGAAGTTTAATCCGCACGTAAACTATTTCTAAGGATTAATTATATTTAATAACTTTATTATCAGTCTATAAAATACAATAATAAAGAATAATTGCAAATACAGATACAGTAATTTGGAGTAAATATTGTTTTATATTTTTTTTCTCTTTCTTTTTACATGTTTCATTTGTGACTTTATTTCATTTGTTAATTGTTTCTGTCTTTGCTCAGGAACCAAAACCTGCTTTGTGGGTAGGGTTCGCTTGTCTTCTTTCAATTACTGGCTAAAGTAGTTTTCTTATAAATACTTTTTCTGATGTCTTTCATGGTCACATGATTTGTTGCCTTGATCACAATGGCGGTTAGTAGCAACGGGTGAAAGGGTACTTTGCGATCTAGTTATCTACAGATATGTTACTTTTCAACAAGTTGTGACTTCCACGTGTCCTTCCTGTCTGGTTGACGGAAGCTAAGCAGTTATACTGTAAAGGAATTTCTAGTATTTTACTTATTATTTATTTTTAATCTTAATGATTTAAATCATGACAATCTCAGTTTCATAAAACTGAAACATTGATACTTTATTAAAGGGTAAGTTCAATTGCAAAAGACAGATAAAAGTAAAAAATTCGTTTTGATTTTTTAAAACTGATGAATGCATTCTAAATTTATTATTTATTACATTTACTGTAAGTAATATAGAGGACAGTGATGGAAACTTTATCAAACTGCTGCTCGTGATAATAAAACACTCTGTGCTAATAACAGAATAAATAAATGCAAAACAGAAGTAACTTTAAATACGTATAAGGTTGATGCTACTCGACCTCAGATTGTTATTAACAAGCAAAACAGCCTATTTAATATATCAAAAATAATAGAATTTGTTGAAACATTGCAATGTTTTTAAACTTATGTAATGTATTTGTTATTGTTTATGGTGGCAGTGGATACAATAATTAAAAATAAAACACATCTCAAAATACCATCATTCTGAAATATAAATTAACAATAATGTAATGTAAATAATACTAGAGAAATATATATAAAATAACAGTATTAAATCCATTAATTGTTTACAAAAACTTAAAATTTTATTTAAAACAAAATTAAACGAATATGCAAATAGATGCGATAACAAACATCAAAAGAAAAAAAAAATGATTTCAATTTATGTATTTATATAGTAGATTGACAGGAGAAAAAAAAATTGATAAGATATTTCTGCATAATGACTTAAAAGTATATACCGGTATATAAAAAATTGATAAAATATTTCTGCATAATGACTTAAAAAGTATATATATATGAAAAAATAGATGTGCATGTGTAAGACATGATTACTATGCATTTGTAACATATTTATTACTGACTTAGCTGTAAATATTTGCAAAGTAATTATTAAAATCAAATTTAGTCATTTCAAATTTTAGAAAAATTACTGTTAATATTGGGTTCGTTTCCAGCATAAATTCCTAATTTAATCATAGGATCTTTTTGTTGGATCAAGCAGTAATTATCAAAAATAACTTAAAAATGATTTGGCAGAAACATTGCATTGTTAAAACATGATCATAAAATAATAATGACATAGAATTTCATTAAAAAAATGGAGGTTATCTTACAGCCTGTGTAGAGAAATGCAAAGTTAATTTAATTATTAATGACATTGTCATTAGACCAGTGTCTCTTATAAGCCATTTGTCTTGATGACAGAAGAGGAACAGTTGTGATCATCATCGTTTTCAGATAATATATGTAGCAACAACATATGTGCATTAAGGTAGTGTTTTCAAATTCTCCAGAGATGACTCAAAGTGACTGAACCAAACAATTTAGATATAGTAAACATGCATTCGCAGTGTTAAAGAAAAAAGCTATGAGATTAATTATGAAAGTTTAGTAGCTATTAAGAAAACAATTTATTATAATTCGAGATGATGAAGCAAAAATTATATTTTATCAAATTTAATAGTTTCTTTTTAAGTAGGTATGGTTTTATTGAGTTATCCTCAAACTTTAACAGTGAATTGAAGGATTTTCAACATCATCTTTACAAAATTTCCTGAGTTGGCTAAATTATGGAGTTTTATTCTCCAAATAACTTGATAAAATTATTTAAATTTATATAAATCAAAATAAGTTCCCACAGAAATGAAAAACAGCAACATCTGTATTTAATCCTATCAATATTAGAAAATCATACTTAAAAATAGCAAACATAAAATATCCCAGTACAATTTTAATAAAAGAAACCTTATGCTCGCAAGTAACATCTTAGAACAGATGATTCATGCTAATTGACATTTAACGGCAGGATTAATCTGAAACATCCAGCAGTAAATTTATTTTGTTTTTACATTTTGGTAGTTCCTTTGTCCTTACTATGATCAAATATTTCAATTTATATCAATCACGATAACCAAAAAAAAAAAAAAAAGCAAAGATTATTATATCCCATTTTATTAGAAAACTAAAGATATTCTAAAATTAGTTATTCACTCTTTATTAAATAGATGTAGGGCTATTGGTTGATTTCATTTTAAATTTCTTATGATAACACAAATAAGTAGGCCTAATCAATAATGAAAAGTGTGACTTAATATTGTAATTTTTCTTTTGCCCAACACTATGAATTTACCTAAAATTTGTAGATATTCTTAAAAGAAGCTAAGGATAATAAGTAAGAGCAAAATAAAGCAAACATTTCTGTAAACTACATTTGGATTTTGTTGTGCTATTTCCATGGAGAACCAGGAATCATAATGTTGGGTTCTTTGTTTGATATTTGATACTCATCATCATCATCATTTAACCGTCTCCAGTTTTCCGGGTGCAGTGCAAGAGCGCTCTCCATCTATGACAACTCAGATACCACTCTTCCTCTTGAACTTGGTTCCAAACCACTCCTCTATTTTCCAGATCTTGTTTAAGTTGATATGACCATCTTCTCCTAGGTCGGCCTCTAGGTCTTTTGCCGTCCACAGTTTTCAGCAGCCATTATTTGGCTACTCTGGAAGGATTCATTCTCATTACATGGCCAACACTTTGTGAAAGAGTTACTACAGCCCATTGCAATCAGAAAAATTACAGATTCCCATATATATACAGGGTGATTCACGAAGATATGCAGAAACTTCGGGAGCTCATTCTACATGTAAAAGAAAAGGAAAAAAGTTATATAAACATAGGTCCGGAAATGCTTCGGTATCGAGTTACGGCTAGTGAAAGATTTCGCCAATGTAGTACAACAATACACACATGGACTATATCTCAGTTGTTAGTTCTCACAATAAATCAAAACAATGCAATTCACATTATTTTTGAACAGCTGTTATTGTGTTGCCAACTTTTTTGTAGGTTCCACGTGGGATAACTTCAAACCACTGGGAGATGTAGTTCTGTGACATGTTCATTCGATTTTTCAGGTCAACAACCATAAGAAACCACTGATTTCGCCCCTTAATTTACCTTCCCAGACTTCCAGCAAGTCTTCATTTCACCCAGGTACTACAGTATGGGCGAAATCTTTCGCTAGCCTTAACTCGCTACCGAAGCATTTCCAGACCTATGTTTATATAACTTTTTTTCTTTACTTTTACATGTAGAATGAGCTCCTGAAGTTTCTGCATATCTTCGTGATATGCACCCTGTATATTGGATGATCAAACAGTCTGCCAAACTCTACATTTATATACAAATTAACTAAGTTGATAGAATATTCTTGCTTACAAAATTAAGTTCATTAAACATGAACTGCACATTCTAAGATTGCTTCCCTCAAAATTGTCATCAAGATCTTTGGTGGTCTACCTGTTAATAAGATGATAATAGATATTATGAGACTGTCTGCCTTCCTTTTATCATCTAGGATTAAAACTGAGTTAACTGGGTATTTTTAATGTGATGATTTGATTTATCAATGGCAAATTACTTGTCTTTCAATTTCCATCTATGTGGACAGTGTGTCAGATGCATTGTACTGAAACCCACTGGTGGGGCCTGTTATAGGCAGTGGGGGAAGGGTATAATTCTACTTTGTGCATCCCCACTTTAGTTTAAGTGGATTTTTTTTTCTCTTATAGGCCTTGTCTTTGCCTGTTGGATTCTTTTTTTTTTTCATTTCGTGTTCTATTATGTTTGTCTTTGTTTTTATTGTTGTCTTTTGTGCTGGGGATCCGAAACCTGCTTTGTAGGTAGTGGTCTCCTTTATCTTTTATGTTTAGGCTAAAGTGTGTCAGATGCCACATACCAATTTAAGGACTCAATTCTAAATTGGGATCTGATGCCTCAATGTCCCTTACCAAGCCTGAAGAAATTTATCTTTTCATCATACTGAATTTGAAAAAAAAAATAAAAATAATAATAATATTCCATTTTAATAATCCTATACGACTATGCATTTAGACAATATCGTCAAATTATGTTATGTCCTTATTCTATTCAAACAACTTCTATTTTAGCTCAGCTAAAGAGACAGATGTCCATGAGATTTTGATCATTTTGTCCATCATTATTATTTTTATTTTCTTTCATGTAGTTTGTGTATTATTCTGTGGAATGATTAACTAGGCACAAAATTCATCCATCCAAATGATCTTGTATTCCTTAAGTGCAATTTATCGTTTTCTCTACTTAGTTGTTCTTGAGCCAGTGAAATATTGTTTGTTAAGCATTGGAGCATTCATGTTAAAGTTTAAGTAAGAGATCTTGTTTACTTGCTCTTTCTATAAGATAATCAGTGGTCCATCCACTGTTATAATCATAATTTTAACTTCTGATCAAGAAAAAAAAGCAATACAGAGATTTAACAAGAACACATGATTGCAAAATAAATTCAATTCACAATGCTATGATTCTTAAAAATAAATGTACATTAAATAAAAAGGGAACTAAAGTTAAAGAAGGGAATCCTTTAAAGCAGTGGTTCTCAAATTTCTACAGATACTTTCCTACAGATAAAAATTAAAACTGCCCTAAATCAATTAGCAAAATAAATATATATATAGAAAAACTGTTGATGATAGGCTTTAATTATCATGAATTTCAAAATAAATAATAATTATTCTCTTCACCGGCACTTATAAAATGCGGTTGCTAGAGACAGCGTTGATAAGTATGGCAGCACTGTACACGTTCAGCTGAAAGCAGAGACTTACGACATCTCGCTGGCACCTATTGGGCAGAGAGGGGGCAATTTGTCACCAGACTCAATGGTGATCAGCAGTTATGCTTGTTTGAAGGGGCCTGGCAGTATTTTCTCTTGTCGGAGAGGGCTCAGAAGTAAAAGCTTGAGAGCCACTGATATCAAGTGTGTTTCTGTTGTACATATTTGTCATGCTGAATTTGAAAAAAAAAACATTCCATTTTATGAATAAATGTTAAGAACTTATTTATGTTCAACATTTCTTTTTTTAATTAAGCAGTTTAACTTGCATGGAATGTAATTATAACATTTAAAAATCTAAAAGTTAGTAACAGCTCACAACCGAGCTAAAACTGTAGTATTTGTAATTCTTTTAATGCGTTAAAAAAGTTTTTCAATCTTTAATGTATTGTCCTCATTATATTTTTTAACACTTTTTTTTTTAATACACACAAATAAATTGCTAGTATATGTTATTAAAACGTTGAATTTATTTTCTTATTATTGATAATAGAGATATGCTAATATTTTTAGAATGACAGTTTAACTGTATACAGAAAATGAAAATTTATGGAAATTTTTTATTTTAACTTTTTATGCTAAAAGTGAGAGTTGATTTTATTTGATTCTTACTGTGTTACCATTAAATGAAAATGGAATTGGATGTGTATGAAACTATGAATCCTAAAATTGCTCTGGATCAGATTTCTAAATCTGTTTTAGATTCAATTTTATAAGCTAATTTGCTTAATTAGCTTTTTTGATTGTTAAACTTCATTCATGTTGCAACAAATAATAATCTAGCTTTTTTTTGTATGATATATAAATGTATTTTCATAAGAGGTAATGCACTTAATTCTTCAAAATATTTAATGAAAAACATTATGAATTAAATTTGAGAATTTTTTTGTTAAATATGTTAATATATATACATATTTTACCTCTTTTGAAAATTCACCTCTAGGTCATATAATAAATCTATTTTTTTTTATAGATTTTAAGAAAAATATTTTATCAATTATACGAGAAATATCTTCAATATAAAAATTCATTAATAAATTTTGTTAATAGCTTTTACTGGCTACAAGAATTAGTATCAGGAATACATTTAAGATTACTGAGGCCATTTTCTAAACTCTTCTGAATTTTTTTTCAATGTTGACTATATTAATTTCTTAAGAATAACTTTAGTCTGGTTATACATTGATAACTCTTTGTTTTTAATTTATAATACTTATGTTTTGTGTTAGCTCTCTCTTAGATTGAGAAGATTTTTTAAGATTAAGTTGTTTTTATTTTATTTGCTTATCGTTTCAGAATGTTTTACTACTTTAATGAAGATTGCTGCTAAAATAACTGAATCAAAATGGTTGTGGTTTTGAATGCAAATCATGTGTACAGATATCCTGTGGAATTTGTAATGCACGTTCAGTTAACCAAAGTAAGTACTTAGGCTGTTTTTGAATTTTTTTTAATCTTCATATATTAGTGACAGGCTTAGGCAGGGAAAAATTGGCTTAATAAGGATTACAAGAAATATAACTTACTATTAATAGGGAAAATGTTTATGAAGACTTAAGTAAAAAGCCCAACAGCTTTAAAGTTTGCAGAATGGCCTAAATTGCATTTATGTCGTATTTGATGACTGTATGAATGTTTTTGCATTTTTTGATTAATTCACATATCGCTAATCCTTCCTAATTTGGATATCATCAAAAAAAAAATGCTTCTTATAACAATGTATGTATACCTATCATCCAAAACTTTAGGACCACCTATTTAATATGATGTTGATCTTCCTCTCGCCATGAAAACAGCCGTCACTCAGCAAGGCATAGATTGTACGAGATCATAGTAGGTTGATCTATGACATCTTATACTATGATGTCACCAGAAGATCCTTCAGTTCCTGCAAATTACATGGTTGAGGTGATAAATCCCGAATAAGTTTCTCTAACTCAAATCACAAATGCTTGATCGGATTCATGTCGGGGGAGTTTGGAGGTTATGGTTCTTCTTCAAGTTCTGTGAACTATTCCCTGACTTTCCGAGCTGTATGACTTGGAGCATTGTCTTGCTGATATAAGGCATCTCCCTCAAGGAATACAATCACCATAAAGTGGTGTACTTGATCAGCAATGATGTTCAAATAGGTGACACCTGTCAGAGATCCGTCTATAGGAATGATAGGTCCAACCGTTCTCCAGGAAAACATTGCCCAAACCATCTCTCACCTGCCTGTATTCGTCCCACAGTAAATCCAGTTGAGAATGCTTTGTTTGGTAAACATTGCACACATGCCTGATCATCCACATGATATAATAGAAATAGTAATTTATCGGACCAGGCCATCTTCTTCCATTTCTTAGTGGTCCAATTTTTATGGTCACGTGCCTACTGCAAGTGCTTTCAGTGATGAATAACTGTTAATACATGATGGGGTCTGAAGGTCCATAACACCATATTTAAGAGTAACCCCATACTTAACACAGTGTGTTCCGACACACTTAAGTTTTCGCCATTTTTGAAACAACTTTGAGCACTAATAGCTCTTTAGCCTCTCTGTTTCGGAGATGCTCTGGCCATCACAGTTTGACCTTCATTGAAGATGGATAAATCCGCTGCTTTACTTCATCCATAACAAATACTGCTTGTGCAGCTTCAATGACCTTGCCACATGCCACTGTTCGTGTGTAAAACTAGTTCATTTGCATTTCCCGATGTGGCCCTATGTTTTGGATGATCTTATATATTTATATATATATAAATGTATTTTAAATATACATAAAAGTTTTTATTTGAGGCGATTAAGGAATCAATTTGCTGTAAGTGATATATTATAACACAATCTATTAATCATAACAATAGAGATAACCCAAATAACTTTCTGTCTTTTATCTGAAGAAGTTCAGCAATGTGGCTGAAGGAAATATTGCCGTGGAGTAAAAAGGTTTTATATGAAGTTATTTGGATTATCTCTATTGATGTAAGCTAGTTCAGCATTGTTTATTTATTTTTTTTGCATCAAAACTGATTATTTGTAAAGTAAATGACAACTAGGAAATTATTCAGTAAGACTTCCACATATTTGATCAACAACTTCCAGTGCATTTTGTTATTGCTTGTATTAGCTTTCACCATAACCCAAGTGGCATGTAGTGGAATGGCCAAATGTGAAATAATGAGACTGATCACAATACTATTCCTGTACTATATAAGTAAATCTTGCCTACATTTGCTTTTGTTGTTACTTCTCATTCAGGATAAAACTAACTAAAAGAAAAATAAAGACATTATACTGTATACTTAAAGTAAACTTTGACATTGTGAAGAGAATGTTCAGTGAGAAAAAGGTGTTTAATGATATGTTTCATGATATTAAGTTAAGTAGAGGTAGGCTGTACTGGGTCAGCAAAAATGAACAGTTTTATATCCATTTGAGTTCATCCTCAAAAATCTGTATTTGTTATCCTGAACGTTTTGGTACCTAAATATGTTGAATTGGATAAAAATGGATGTGGTGCAGCCATAAATAGCAATACCTACCTTCTGATATTTCACCGAGACCTTTATATTGTATATGATCATATAATGATCAACTGAAAAGGAAAATTAGTAAAAATTGCAAAATTATCTTTACAGATTGTTTGACTTTAACAATTTTACAATTTAACATTGTAATAATAGTGAGTGACTGAAATGGGTGATGTTCAATTAAGATTCGTATCTATTTATGGACAAATTGCCTTTAATATTCAAGTGTGTACATTATATAACATCTTATGCACCATCATATGGAACTTCAAAGCAGAAGGACCCAATACATGTCACTTGAGATGATTTTGCTCGACAAGTTTTGTAAGCAAGCAGCTCATGATTTGGCTGTTCAAAGGTGTCGAGAATATGGCTTTTCAGTTACAACTAGCAAAGGAAACACCTGATGAACAAAAATAAATGAAGTATCTCCATCTCAGCTTACAGAATTGCTAAGAACAATCTTGATTGTGAATGGGATTTGGCCAAATTTGACAAACTAGCTGCTTGATCTGCAGCCTGTTCAAATCGAATGTTCACAGGGAAAGGTATTAGAGATGAAATGATCCTTTTTAAGTATAATAGTAATGCATGCAGTGTGACCAAAACAACACAACACATATGCAAACTGCTAGATGAAAGGGATAAGTTGACAATCAGAAGAAAGTAACTAAAAAGAAACTTGAAAAGGAAATGGCAAGTGCTCAAAAAGCAACTGAATCCAGTAACTTTCTACTAAATAAGTGCAAATCTTGGGTCAGGTCCCTTTTCTCATATTGATGAGCTTGAAGAATGTGTAAAGAGGACCACACATGAAAAAAGTTAAAGCAAATTCGCTGAACCCAATTGTGCTTCAAACGTCATCTATCTCCATGTGATTTAAATGCTCGTCATATCTTTACAAATTCAACCAAATAACTACTTCTGATATGAAGAATAATTTGATAATTATCCTTACTACTGAAGATGAACTTCCTTCAGAGATAACCAGATCTGCCAGATGAAGGTGAAATGATCAGAATTTTGCAAGATATGGGAATGATCAAGTACCTGGTCAAGCTGAAGGTATATCCAATGGAAGTAAAAGTGAGAGTTGTTGCTTAATGAGCCATATATTGTATTCTGGAAAGACAAGGATGACAAAAGAGAATGGTATGTTGATATATGCCTTCAAAATATTAGTAGTTCACTTCACAAAATAGAACATTTGGAACGCTGTCTAAAACAGAATGAGAGCCGAATATGTATTGGAATTACCCCAAAGGAAGCTGAAATTTGTAATGTAGGTGCTGAATAAATAATGTCCTTAATATCATTAATACCTGGGTAGGAAATCAACCTTCATTGAGGAGAACAATCACATGATTGAGGAATACTGTAAACAAACTCTTATCAAAACTTTAAGAATATTTCTGAGTTTTGTACTAATTAAAATATTATTATTTATACTATAATAGTGTTAACTAGTTTCAAAATATAACACAGAAAATTGTAATTAGTTAAATTTACATACTTTTGCACATCTGTATTAAAATATGCAAGATTAAGCAAAGCATATAAAGAAATAAAATCGTTCTTGTTTTAAAATGATTCAATAAATGCTAATGTTTTGTTAATTCCCTTACATAAAATGGCCACGTACCTCAATTTCAGTAAAAATGATCTTAAAATGATAGTAACACCATGTACTATAATTTCCAGATGAGTATCTCCAGATGAATCAAAAGTACTTCATTGGCAATTACTGAAATTGCAACATTGCTTGGTCAATTACAGTACATAGAGTGTCACTTTTAATGTTGTGAATGTGGTGTGTAATGCTGGTCTTCAGGTCCTCTAAGCTGGCTAGGTATTCAGATAGACAAGGTGCCCCTACTGTACAGCTGCTAAAAGGTGCAGGGGTTGAGATCCTGGAAACGTTCTGACCATGTTGTACAAAGATGGTGGCTGACGATTCTAGCATTGTTAAAAGTAGCCAAAGTAGCCCAAAGCAACTGCTTGACATGGGTGGCGATTTGAAGTGGAGCACCTTCCTGCATGAAAACTGTTATATCCAGATATTGACGATTTTGAAGTGTGGTGACCTGGTTTACTGACAGAAATGCATAACTCTGATCAATAATTGTGTAGGTGATAGGACTCTCAGGACTGAGCTCTTCGAAAAAGATAGGCCCAACAAGAATGTTAGTGTGAAACCACCCCAAGTGGTAACCTTTGGTGATTGAAGTGGCAACTGTCGCAAGACTTGTGGGTTAGCAGGTGCCCAAATTCTGCAATTGTGCATATTCATATCATCATGCAGATGGAAGCGAACTTTGAAAATCCACAAAATGTTCCATGGCCAGTTGGAACACTGTTGGAAGTCAGTAATTGCTGAACATTGCAGAATTTGTCGTAGAACTTTGTGAACAGTGCTTATGGATTTGTCTACAATGTACACTTGTGTAAAACTCATGCACTGCTGCTTCTCATGACATTTGCTATCCTTTCTTACGCCACCAATATGGCTTCATCCTCCACTGCTTGTTATTCGACAGTTTTCCAGGTTTGCCAGGCTTCACCTGTAAGGAACCTGTCTCTTCCAATATCTGGGTCATTTTTTGAACTACCATTTATGGTGAGAGGGCCAGTATTTAATTCCTTTACTATCCTAAACTTTCACAATGCTGTTAAGGCACAGCCATTATTTTGGTAAAACAGCTTCATAAGAAATGCACGATCCTTTGATAACATTGTTATTATGCAATGAAGTGACATGGCACAGCCATTATTTTGGTAAAACAGCTTCATAAGAAATGCACGATCCTTTGATAACATTGTTATTATGCAATGAAGTGACATATTCCTCATCTATTACTACAGTATTGCAGCACCATATATTGCCTTAGCGACAACCTTCGGCAGTAATTTTTTTCCTGCCAAACAAACTTCCATCGCCCCGGACATCCTCATCTAAAATATGAAATCTTTCTGCAGATTGCTTCTCCAGCTACAGCATTTTGAAATGCGTACTTTAATCTTGAACATATATATATATATATATATATATATATATATATATATATATATAGTCACCCAGATATTTTTTGAACAAAGATAACTAGAGTTAGGGAAGCAGCCATGCTGTATCAGATGAGAATGATGGCAGCACTCCTAGAGGCAAAATATAAAAGTAATCCGATCTCAAACTGAGAGAGATACGGAAAAAAAATAATGAGGAAGCTGTAGAGCATCACCAAATTAGCAGGAACTGAAAACATTTTACTGAAAAGAATCATGCAAATAGAAGGCGGAAGACAGTAAGTTTTCGGAACTCCATTTAATGCTAAAGCAGTACATACATAACCTCCAGCTCAACATAGGGCATGTACAATATGTCCATCACCTACTGCAATACACATTTGTATGCAGAAAAGAACTTCCTGTTGCACTTTTGCCAGGATTGTTTGTGTCAAGCTCTTACTGGCCTCGACTATTCTACGTTGCAGATCTTGAAGAATCATCTCTTTTACTGTGTATGCTTTCTCTTCTGATAACCCCAGAGAAAGAAATTAATTGGAGTCACGTCTGGTTATTATGAAACCACTCTACTTAACCACCATAACTGATTACCTTTTCTCAGAATTTTATTTTTATTTTATTTATTTTTTTAAGTACTAAAATCTGATTGCTGACTTGTAGAAATATCAATATCAGTAAAGTTTTCTTTAATTAAATAGTATTATGTCTTCATTTTCCCTTTCAGTTCATGATTTCGGGAAACTATAAACTGTAAATTTCTATAAATCAGATGTGATCTTGATATCATATTGTGAAGCTCTTACTGTACAAAAGCCATTCTGAGTGTGTTTTGAATTGCTGTTGACTTTTTAATGTTTTTAATGCATGGCATTTGTATAGTCTTTTATTTTCTGCCAGAATTGCATGTTTACAAATTGACTGCTTTTTACACTGCATTTATTTTTCAAGTAAACAAAGTTGTTGATTTCAAATTTTTTATACAGTAGAGCCCCGATTATCTGCGAGTGCCGCGAAACAATTTTTTAATTACGAACCTCAAAAAAAAAAGAATTTTAATCCAAGCCAACAACAGGGAAAGTACAATAGGCCCTACAGTGCGAAGGTCGAAAATTACTGACAGGTTTATTGTGCATCGTAATCCTATAGGCCTTCTCGGAATTTGTGGCTGAGTGGCAGGCTCTTGCTCTGCAGAAAGGTTTCTGCTGAACTGTACATATTTTAAAAGTTTTGCATATTATGTTTTTTGTATTTTCTCTCCATTTATTATGTTTTTTGTATAATAAAACGTAGTTTTTATGCTAAAATATTTTTTTTCGTTTTTACATCTCGTTTTTAGTCTTTTTTCGGGTTATCCGCGATTTTTACCATCTCCGATACCCTTGCCACCCAATTCTGCGGATAATCGGGGCTCTACTGTATATATAATTACTGAGGATAATGAAAGATTGTGCCATACAAGTTTGGAAAGTAAATTATAGAGTATTACAGGCTTCAAGTATCTTATATTTTACAGCAGTAATATGAATGGGACTGAATAATTTATTGTTTTTTTTTTTTTTTTTTTATAGTATCCTACACCAAAGGAAAAGAATGTAATAGCAGTGGATGTTATAGAGAAATCTACAGGTATGACAGATTTTTATCTAAAGTTGTTTTGTTTTTTTTAAATTTTATATGAAATTGATATTGATGTAGTCAGAATTCTATCACTCGCTTTACCAAAGTGATTTATTATTTTTTTGGTAAATAAGATATTGTTATAACAACATATTATAATAACTAGAGTATTAATTATTGATATTAAAGACAAAAAAAATATACAGTGAGTAGTAGAAGCTCAGTTTTATTGCAAATTACACTCTTTCTCTTTGAACACTCTTTGAACTCTCTTAGCTTTGTAATTACTTAAAATAGTTTGAACACAATAATATTAATAAAAAACATTAACATGTGGAACATAATTATAAGAATAAAATTAAAGGCCACCATACTGAGACTACTGTTTTAAAAAATATATAGTAATAATCTCAAAGTTACACAAATGTTTTCAGGCCGGCCAGCAACCCTTTCTCAAGTGTGTGTGTGTGTGTGTTTTTTTTTTTTTAAGAACTAAAACTACATTCTTCTTGCTTTCTTACTTGTAAGTTCATCAACAATATTTGATATTTGTAAGCCCTCACATAATTCTTCGCTATAGCTAATTCTCTACATCTAATATTCCTAGATTACTAAATCTCTTGAGACATTGATAACCTTAAAAAAAATTTCATAAGTTTTAGTTTTGAAAAGTTTCTTTCACTTGAAGCTACTGTAACTGGCAATGTCAAAAGAATTCTTTAAACTATGGATAAAACTAGCAAATTTGCCATTAAGTTATTTTGTGGTATTACAGAGTGGGTGAAAAGTCTGTATACCTCTGGATATAAATGTATGCTATGGAGAAAGTTGTATCTGTGTTTCTGAAAATAAGTCAATCAGCGAGCAATGGAAGTAATAATGAAACAATTGCACACTTGAACATTGACAACAATTGAATGATGGTAATAATCAAAGAATCAAGCAGTGACTGAAAGAATGGCCGATTTAAGCAGATTCTTGGTTGAAAAGCATTTAGTGACTGCAGTTAGGGTTCATGAATGACCACATTTGGGACAAACACTTTCACAAATTATTACCGATTTTCAGCTTTGATTTCAGAAGGCACCACAATCCAAGAGAACAGTATTGATATGGGAACGGAAGACTTTTATGTCAGAATTCGTGAAGGATTCACATCAGATGGGAAGATCGTCAACACGTTTGGAAACGTACTGCTGTGAAAGAATCCATAACGTAATCTCTCGTGAAGTCAACACGCAAGCGTGCTGCCAATGGATCTTTCCCGGTCAACCATGAGACACCACATGCGAAGGGATTGTCAGTGAATGAGCTATCAGATGTGAACGGCATGAAGAAGCATGCAACCTGCTTCTCCAACATTTCCCAACAAGAGAAGATCAATGAAGAGTTCTGTTTAGTGTTGAATATCCTATCTATCAAAGTTCTAAAGATCGGAACGTTTACGTTTGGTCAAAGGAAAATTCACATTTCTTTAAGAACTCGAACAAATGAATGGTTGCTGCCCTAACTGCAGTTGAAAGGCATAGCTTACATTGTGTGGTTTCAACAAGACAGAGCAGCAGCTCATTTCGCCATGAAAATGCGATTGCACCTTGATGATCTTTTCCCAAACAGGTGATTGGGCCAGGGATCCGAGACCTTTCCTTCACATTTACCACGCAGGCCAGATCTCACCACACCAGACAATTCTCTGTGGGGAATCATTAAACAGGAATTCTGCAAACAGTGGTGCATTTCCAATGCTGAGTTGCAGATTGCTGTAAACATTACCTTCATGACTGTGACGCCACAAATGCTATGGAAAATGAGCATATGGACCTGGAAATGTATCATCTGTGCAGAGACCATGGAGGAGTTTTGGATCCATAATACAGATGTTTTGGATCCATAATAGACACACCAATCCATTTTAAATCCAATTTACTGACGGGCACATGGACTTTTCGCCAACTCTGTACTCAAAAACTTTTAATGGATATGCAGTTTCACTGCTCACAATTCTATGCATCAACAGTTCATTATAGGGCTCAAGGCCATCAATATCTTTAGAAATTGCACTCCCCCTCATTAATTGAATGGAAATATCAAATCTAGACGAGCTTTTCTTAAATCCTTTTAAGACGTTTGTTGAAACTCTCAGAGAAATCTGAATTAATCATTATATTCAGTTAGACATTCAAATCTTTCCTGAATGGAATTTAATGCTGTATCAATGATAGTTAGATAAAACTGTACTTTAAACAATTCTTTTGGATTTGTTCATCAGGGCTTTCATAGTAATAAACTCTGGTTCGATTTCTTAACACAGGAAATTCTGCCTCCATATTCACTCCTGAGGCTTCACCATTGCCAATATATTTGCTGAATACTTAACCAGCTCTTACAGCATTTAGGAGTGTAATAAGCTCATTAAGAACCTTCAAATATTCATTTTTGTTTGATTAAGAACTCTGTAGCGTTTTACTCAGAGCCTCAATTTTTGTCAAAATTTCATCCCATATGACTGCTGAGCTTATGAATTTAAAACATGCAACCTGATCTAATAAGCATGGAGGTGTGTGTTTAGTTTTCATATCCTCTTTTATGTCATTTAAACTGTTTATGACTTCATTTAACTCCAATCTCAAAAGTCACACTGCTTTTATTCTACTCTTCCACCTAATATCCCTTTCAAATTTCAAAGTTAATCTAATGACATTCTCTTTAAGTTTTTTCCAATTGAAAATGGATCCAGATGTCTACAATTCCTGCACAATGTTAAAGAAATTAACTGTTTCAGAAGTTACTTTGGGAGAATTGTTTCCAACTAAATTTAAAGAATGAGCTCATAAGGTCGAAATCTAGATCAAGGATTGATATTCTTAATTTTGCATGTTTGCCACATTAACCTACTCCTGCTCATACATTTCTTGAATATCTAGTCCATATTCTTGATAATAGTTTACTTGAAAGATAATTACACAAACCATCTTCTGTAGCATCTCATACTGGGTAAAATCCAAGGAGTAATTCTCGAAATGTAGCATGATAAATTTCAATACTGGCAATTCTTATTATACATGATATTTATTCAATGTGATCAGCATCTGGCGTACAGTCAAGAATTACTGAGAAATATTTTGCTTTCTTTACAGAATCTTTCACTTTTGATTGTATGCCACGTGCCAGAACATCTGGAATTTCATTTTTGAAAAGCAAAATCTGTATACTTGCATTTAGCAAGTTGGGATTTATTTATTTGTTTTAGTCATATCTTCCGATATTCTAGAGTCTTCAAGAAGTTTCCATTGTTTGCTTGAGATAATGTATCATTTTCACCCTTAAAAGCTAAACACCGCCCTTCTCAGAACAGAATAATTGCAATAATTCTTTGAATAATGGCCCGCCATCGTTTTTTTTCTCAACTTCAAAATACCTTTTGCTGTTTTCTGTCAAAAATGCAGTTTTTGTCCATGCGTATTTGGACAAAACTAACATCCCACTTTTTACAATCTTCCTTATGCTTCACAATTGTTTGTGTCTAGATAAATTAATTGATAAACGTTGCCAATCGGAAAACCTCTGATTATCTGTGAGCTTAGTTTGTTGAATACATGAAGTCGTTTCAACGTTTTCGCCGTTTGGTAAAAGCCTCATGTAGTGAGAAGAAAAAAAATAAACCACTTTGAATGGGAAAGTTTATGTTTTGGGGACCTTTTTGAAGTGACTTCTAATAACCTATGGTTAATTTGAGGTGGCATATTAAATGGATCGCCATTTAATTATCTGCAGTTCCCCACTACCACTAATAACACTATTATTGGTTAAGTTATTGTCAACAGCCACAAAATGGTTCGCTACCACTAGTAGTCGGCACATTTGTATGACTGTCTTTTAAATGAACTCCTTTGTTGTTTTTTTTATTTCTCATCTTCCCTCCCTTACTCTCTGAGTCTGATGCAACAGACAAGATTATTATTGGCGCGTTGTTACTCGTGTCATTTCGTCTTCATCCTCATCTAATTTCATGAACTTCAAAATTGACCCTTTAATTTTTCAGCTTCCTTGTCTCTTTCATTTCCAATAAAAGACACCAGATTGACATTTTTATTTTTCTTCCAACATCTCTGTACCTACAATACTAAGATGATATAAATAAATTTGTAACTCTCATTTCAGAGTAAAGATGAACGTACTAGGGGATATTCTGATTTTAATACCTAACCACAAAATATTATTGAAACACTTTTATGTTAATTCCGCTTTTCTACAACACCTAACTATGACTCTAACTTCTAACAATGCTTACATTGTAATGAGTGGACTAGCAGACTGAAGTAAATGGATTACTGGTGATTTTGAATTAACGATGGTACGACTGTCTCCAACATTGATAGATACCGGTACTAAAAACCTTCTAAAATATTGATTTTTGCATCAGTTATTTTATTAAAAATATAACCCAAAGAGTAAGGATCAATTATTCAAGTCATATATAACACTGATCTATTTTTTTTTTTTTTTGCATAATAATAATTTAATAATTTCCCACTTGTTCTGCTGCATTTTTTATCCAATGGAGTAAAGCCAGCTTGATCAGTACATCCTGTCTCCCCCCCCCCCCATTCGCTATATAAATCAGTATTAAACTGAATCTGGTGGAAGAAGTTTCCGTTGTTTCATGTTCTTGAAACAGAAAATATTTTCGAATGACGTACAGTGGGAAGTGGTTTCCACATTACATATAACCTTATTATGTCTGATAACTCAAAATTGAATGAGCAGTAGATTGCAAGATGTAAATATTTTATAACATATCCACTGTAATACATCCTCTTCAAAAATTGGGTAATTACACATCAAATTAATTTGCCAGCCTGGCCATACTAAGGATACAGCCGCCGGCGTGCATTATGCAGTGCATGCCCGTCAGAACCAGCCCTGGCTGGCAATACAATACAAACAAAAAGTTTAAATATCATTTTTTTTCTTCTTTTTCTTTTTTTTTTTTTTTTTTTGTATTAGCTTTTCATAGATTATTACAGCTGCATAAATGTTAAGCTAGCACCTGATACATTTTACATATTAAAAATATTTAATACTATAAAACTGTTATTACTAAATTATGTAATTAATAATATTACTAAATATAAAAAAATAATTTCAAATGGTTTTTATTTTAATTACAGATGCATGAAAAAAATTAATCACAGCGGTTTTTTTGTTGTTTTAAGATAAATAACTTCAACTTATTCATTTAAAGAAAGGTCATTGTTTATCTTTCAGATCCTCATGGAACAGAATACATTCAAAGGATTGCAACTTGCCTTAATGTTATACCAGGCTTTTTACGAAAGGTATTGAAACTTATGGTTGTTTATCTTCAGTTCCCAAACATGGTACAAACATTTGATCCAGTGGTTTTTATCTTTTTCTACAAAGTCATTATATTTCTTATGTTTGATGCTGATTGGGGGAAGACTATCATGTTAATAGCATTTAAATGTATAACATGCTTTAATTTCAGATCTGCATTTAAATTATCACAGCTGAAATTTTAGTGACGTTGACACCTATCTAATGCAAATATTTGCAAATATAGATTTAACAAAGTTTACATTATTATTATTATTATTACAGTGAAGTCTCACTTATACGAATATGAGGGGGAACCAAACATTATTCGTATAAGTGAATATTTCGTGTAAGTGAATGCATGTAGGACTTATGGGGGTTTCGCCGGGAATGAGAAATTCTTCGTAAAACTGAATGTTTCGTATAAGTGAGACTTCACTGTAACTTATTAGAATATAGTGTTGAACTGAACATGGACCCACTTTTATCAATAGATAAGTAACGAAGAAAGATAGGTTCTCACTATCATCTATTATCTTAGAAGCTAAAATTATTAACAGCAAATTTTTATTTTTGTAAGACTAAATTATTTAATGTCGATCATTCACTATAGCTAATTGTCTGCATTCTGCAATTGAACTTAGTCATCATCTAAACTATTTTAGCAAGATATTGTGTACAACTGTCATCTCATCTTCTTTCCCTGGATTTAAAATAAAATTGAACCAGTGAATTGTACGTACAGATTTGGCAGCTCATTATCATACAAAATAAGAGTTTTGGCTCTTTCAGAGTTAATTTTTTCCCTAAAAATTTTCTATTTATATTTGTAAAAGAACTGATCATCCACAATTAGATCATCTGTATTAATCTCTTTGATTAGAGAATCTTACTAATTTTCATTTTTATCTTTTCATATAGCTCCTCTTTGATTTCAAATGCAAAAGAGATAATTTTTTAGGTATCACTTTAAATGGATGAATTCAGAGGTACATTGTCTTCAGAGTCAATGTCCAACGCTGTTGATGTGTGACTAATTAAAATATGCTAAGTGGATTCAGTAATTTACTTAGGATAAAGGGTTAATATTATAAAGAAAAATAGAAATAATAGTTAATATTATAGCTTAGAATTATGACTTTTAACTCTCCTTCCCTTTCTGTGTGTTTTTATTCTCAGAAAAAGAAATGTAGTTCAAAAAGTAATCTGGAATCCCTTTTTTTTCCTGCTGCCTCTTGTTGAGACTGAATAGATATGGGGATCAGTAAAGAAAACTTTATTTCTTATTTTAAAACTTATTTTAAAACTTCACGACCCTTTTGATAAGAATTTCTATTACAATAGAAAAATTATAATAATAATTACTATATATTCAGTGAACCCACTTACTGATGAGTATTCAAATGTTTGTGAAGAAACATATTCCTCAAAAATGTGCTGCCCTTTTAGTAAATTAACAGATATGGGAAGTGCCCTAAATCAAGTATTTAACTCACTTAATTAGTATTTATTTAGGTATGAATAAAGAATTTTTAATGTTTATTAGTGAGAATTAGGACAGTACATTGAACTGAAAATCTATACTCCAAACAAAAGTTTCTTATTTCTTGTTTGTTTGATTCAGTTTTTTTTTTTTTTTTTTTTTTTTTTTTAACAAAATAAAATAACATTTATTGTAGAGGAATTAACAATATGAAGATGAAGCACTGGAATAAAATATCTTGAAAATAAGTCAGTTCGGATTGTTTGTGTGTTATTTTTATTTCAAAATGTCTCCGGCATCATCCTTTCCATCAATCTGTTCATAGATTGACTTATTATTTACAAGTTAGAGAAAATATGTAGGGGCATGGCTAAGGATCAATATATTCCTAATGAACCCAAGTCCACTAACACCCCATTAAGGCGCTAGGTGGTCCTAAAGTGAGCCTTTCAGAGAAACATATCCTTTGCTACACCATAAGAAATGTTTTGCAGGCGAGCCCACATACTGATCTGGGGGTGCTATTTTTGTTTGTTTCAATGAGGTCTGTGACATTATAGTGGTTCATAGTTCAGTCTGGCCATTACTAAAGTATCTATGTAATAATTTGTAAATACCTTTTGCAAATTTGAGATTCAAGTCCTAGATTTGGGAATCCTAAGCTTCAAGTTTATACTTAGTGAGGATCAGCATAAATAAATAGGTCCAGAATAACTATTTAGGTGATATTTTATTTTACAAAATGTATTGGCCTACATTACTGCATAATTTAAAATGATGAAAGCTTAAATAATAAATTAGCACCTATCTTAGGACAGGTAAACATCAAATTAGCACATAAAGCTAAAAATACTATAAGCAATATTTTATGTAGTAAAGAAAAAATGGACAATCTTGAAAAAATAGTTGTGATATACGGTATTGAATGTGAAGACGGAGAAAAGATGTGCCAATACGTAGGCGAAACAAAATGTAAGTTATACATCCGCATGAAAGAACATGATAGAGCAATATTCCAAGGAAATATGCAATATCTTATGGCTATTCATAATAAAAAACAAAGGTGTAAATTGTTAACCAACAAACCAATTGTTTACGCAACAGAAAGAGACAAATATCTACGGAAATCTTATGAAACATTAATTACACAAACCCACTACTGACATTTCAATAAAAAATTGCATTGGAATATGACCTTAGTTAAAATATTGTTAGTTTGGATAATAATGTATGTATGTTAATGTGGTCTTGCAATATTATTAATTCTTGTTGATGTGTGGAACAATCAAGATCTATATTAATTATATATCTATATAAATTATAACAATTACATTAGATCTTGATTGTTCCACACTTTTAAATGATGAAATATTATTGATGTTCCTTTTGATTTTATTATGTTCAAGCCTTTATATTTACAGTAGAACCCCTCTAATCCGTCACCTTTGGGACTGGGGGTATGGCCGGAATGCAAAAAAGGTCGGATTATCAGAAAATAATGAAAAATATGGATTTACAGTAAAATATATGGATTTACTGCGTTGTCAAGCAATTTAAGTTTAGGCTTTTTCAATGTTTTGCAATTCTTAAGAGCGTTTTCACCATCTACCGTCACTGTATATGCAAGTAAACAACACAACGGTGTGACAGGTGACGAGTCGGGGACAAGTTTGGCCGGCTCGAGCACAGTCGGATCAACCGGAGTGGCGGACCAGCCGAGGGCGGACGAGAGGGGTTCTACTGTATTTATATCACATCTGAAGATGGGGAAAACACCCCGAAACATGAAATATTCTTTAGTATGAATTGTGTTTTTGTTTTAATAATAAAACAAAAGGACCTTATTGTGTGCTTATTAATAAAGGACCTTATTGTGTGCTTGGTCCTTTATTAATTAATAATAATAATAATAATAATAATAAAATTACATTTTTCAAATATATCTGATTCATAAAACCGATTTATCCTGATAGAATTATTCCAGTTTTCCTTCATTTGCTCCTCATTAATATACTTAATGTATTTACTTATTTCTTTATTATTATTTGTTTATTCAATAGTTCAGTGCCTTAAATATACCTGAAGTATTAGTACAAGAAGAATGTTGGGTTAATCCAGCTAATAGAACATTAATTCAAAAAACTTGCAATTTAACCTGGTCAAAACATGTTAAAATGACAGAAGAATCACATTTCAGCCCATTGAGAGATAACCCACATTGGTAAGTAGAGCCCATTCAGTTTATATTTACACATTGAAAGGTGAGGTAGTGGAACAAACTACCAGCGTGGACAAACTGTGCCTTTTTATTTGCATCACACAAATTACATATATTGATATGGAAAAAAATGCATAATGATAAATTTTACTTGCTGTTTTTGTTATTATAATTTTTAATTCAAATGAAATTGGAAATTATAAGATAATAATAATGATTGACTTCTTATTTTCTTACTTATTTAAAATATATTGAAAGGAAGCCTGTGAATAATTTTATTTTTTATCAGTTTGTTTTTGTGTAAGGCTGGGTTGCATTAAGTTGGCTGTGATTTTCCATTTATGAAAACCACAGATAGGTAAAACTCCCAGTCAAGATTTTACTGTTTTGCACCAAACAAACATGGTGAGATTGAATACTTTTCTGTGATTGAAGTTTGAAAAAGGAAAGTGCATCATACGTTGTAAGTTGATTCCTGGTTGTTGCAAAAACATCGTTTCCTATGAAAAAGGCTCAGTTACTGGCTTGATCAGCACCTGTGGTTTCTATTTTCCGTTGTCACTTAAAATTAGTGGAAAGTTAATAAAGCCAATCAATAATTTTTAATTTTATCAATTTATTTGCTAATCTTGTTTCATTATTAATGGAGGTTTGTTTATTTTTTTTTTACATAATTATTATGGAATTTGGAATATAAGTTTCTATTATTTTTGAACAAAATATGATTTATATGAAAATATAAACCAAACGTAAAGTTAAAGCAGTCGAAGCATTCACTTTTATAACAATAGGTTGATGCACTCTTATATTTTTACATTGCCTTGTGTCTACCAACACTCTTCTGCATTTCTGAGTAGCACTTTGAACATCTCCTATTCTTAGTTGCACTTTCCTATTTCTCTTATCTTTCTCGTCATATTCTTCTAGTCTGTGTTTATTCGCAAAAGAAGAAGGCTGTGCCTCCAATACTTGTTAGACTCAATGAACTTATTTTGAAATTCTTTATAAAAATGATTAGTGCATTTATAACAGAAGTATTCAAAAGAATTTAAAATGGCACTTTTATGGTACCATCTAATTGTTTTCCTGAATGGTAAAAAGTAGCTAGCCAATTGGTCAGAATTGTCAACCCCTTATTTACCAGCATTATAGGGAGACCAGCATTATTGCTGGTTTTCTTAATTCTTCTTTGTCTTGATTATTCCTTCCAGCATCAACTAATAATATATCGTGTTCAACAAAAAATAGGATAAAAAAATATTATGGTCTGCAATGCGTCACATGGCACTTAAGACTCCAGTGCATTGGTGAGTCATTAGTGGTCACAGAGTGAATATGGATGCAGATGATGTTGTATAATCCTGTATAATAATATTTAATCTTAAAATAAGTGTTTGAAAAGGTATGTTATTGTATGTTGGCATTTGTAAACAAAAATAATACATTGCGACAGCCAATGTGTTAACAGTGGTAAACATGTGATTATAACTTAGATCTGAAGGAGGATTAGGCCCTGCTTAGTTAACTATATAAGTAAATGCAAGCTTGGATGAGAAATTTTTCTACTCTGAAATATGGGAACAAATTTCACCTAGATTAGGAAAATCTCTTATCTACTGTTTGTTTTTGTTTATGAGAACCTTCAGCACTTTTGCGCATGCGTCAGGTCTCCTTCGATTTCATCAAAATATAGATGAGGAGATATTGCCTTCTTCATCTACCGAAACTATAGCTTCACTATCTGCTGAAATAGTAGCTTCACTATCATATTCAGTTTCACTTTCTTCAGTATCTGTTAATGAAATTTGCAGGGATTCACACATTTCTTCAATAATAGCATCTTTTTCCCAATATTTTAATTCAAGTTTTTGAATGTGAGTGCCCATCTCAGCATATCACCCCTCTGCGGAGTAGAATCGTCCATGAATGTCAGGTCTGGCTTTCGAAAATGAATAGTAAGCTTATATTATTTGTATATTTATTGTGTTGGTTATCTTTTTTCAAAGAGGACCTGCCCCTCCTCTTTGAAATTAATTTATTAATTTATCTATCTATCTATCTATCTAACTTAACCCACTGTGTAATAAATCCTATATTCATTTCTGAACTGTCAATATAGAGAACTTGAAGCTCAAAAGCAAACTCATTTTAGTTGCAGTAACTATTAGTATCATAGCAGTAATTACTAATTAGTATTAGTTACTACAGTATAGTATTATAGCATCAATAACTGTTTCACTTCAAATAGAATAGAAAATTCCTCAATGAGTAGCAATTTTACATTAGAAAAAGAAACTTGGAGTTGCATTTTTTATCAATGGTGTTGGCTGTGCAAGTAGTGACTTGAAAAGAGCCATAATGAGCAGCAGCGTTGTGATATCATTAGCAAAGACAATACATTCAACTAAGTTGAAAAAGATGTTACTAATTCCCCTTGTGTTGTTACAAAAACTATAAGAATAAGCTCGGTACTGATCCTTGGAATATTCATTTTTGGAATAAATTGGAAATAAATAAAACGCACTTACTTATGAAAAGTTGAATATAAAGGTTTTACATGGAATTAATCCGACAGTTTCGGAATACTGTGCGTATTCCTTCATCAGGGACGGCACAAACATATAGGACAGAGGACAACATTTAGGACGACATGATGATAGACCATAATAGACTATCCCACCAGCTCCTTGCTGAATCTTTCCATATAATACAGCTTAAAGCTTACAACCCAATAACCGGCGAGCAAAACGCCCGTCACTATTGCTAACTTTCTAAATCCTCTTAATTCCCTCACTTTCAACATACCCTTCACCCATCATGTCGTCCTAAATGTTGTCCTCTGTTCTATATGTTTGTGCCGTCCCTGATGAAGGAATACGCACAGTATTCCGAAACTGTCGGATTAATTTCATGTAAAACCTTTATATTCAACTTTTCATAAGTAAGTGCGTTTTATTTATTTCCATTTTATTCTATTTCATTCCACGCACGTTAAGCCTTTTTAGTATTCATTTTTGGTAAGACAAAGTGAAGATTGATATTTTTTGCAGAGCAAGGAAAAATACTTAGCATTTTCCTTTTGTTACCTTTCTTCATAATTTGAAGTAGAGTGGGATTAACAAAAGCAATCTGAAGATAACTCATAACTGCATAATATGCATTATTAAAACCTCTCTAGGTATTATTAATTAAATACAATATTTCATGAGTAGTATTTTTGTCTTGGGAAAAAACCAAACTGTATATTGTCAGAAAAGTATTTTTTTCTATCTATGTTGAATCTGTCAAACACCACAATTTCTAACAACAAATTTCCCTAAAAAAAAGTGTAGGGAAGGGATGATATCAGGATAGTACTGTCCATTCGTCTTTAAAGACTATTCCTATATTACATTGAAAAGATCAGATATTGCAGTGAGAAGATCTATGCATGTTATGATTTAGAATTACTAATTTTATGAGTGTGGTAGAAAGGTTTGGTAAAATTTCAAAATTCTGTAGACAGATTTAGGTATATTCCAAGTTATTTGCATCATCCTTTCTCCTGAACAAGTGATGGTGAATTTCAATTTTTGAATAGAATGAAAAGTGAAGTTCTATTATATCTGCTTTCTCTTAGAATTTTTATTTGGTGAAATTATCTGCTTTCTCCTTACTAACTTCCTCATCTTGTACGATAGATTGTCCTAGTGGATCACTGAATGATTTATTGTAAGCCATCTCAAACCATAGACAAAGGAGTTTCAGGTTTAAAAGATCGACATATTTCATGAAGAGTTAGTTTTTGTCAGTTTAAATATCACTCACACCAGCTTTGTTATTTTGACTTTTGGTATGCACGTTCAGTTTTGATTTCCAGTGCCTTCAGTAATCCCTGTAGATTGCAAAGGATACGTTCCCGAGAAAGTCGCAATGAGCGAAATTTCGCAATCAATGGGGGATTTGAAAAAAAATCATTTTAGAGTATGAAAAACACTTTATTGATTAAATAAACTTTATTAACATGAAAATAAATGTTTTATGTAGCATAAAAGTAATATAATATTAAAAAGAAACAGAAAAAAATATTATTTAATCACTTTGATCCGTGTTGCAGAAAAGGATCTAGTGTCTACGTTTATTACATAAAATTTGTCGATATTATGAAAAATCATAATTATATATAAATTATATTAATTAATGTAAGTAACAAATATATACACTTCATGGTAATAATGTTTTATTTAACAATTAATTGTTCACAGTTAAAAAAAAAAATCGCACTGTAACGAATTTGCACTCGCCGGGGTCGCAATCAACAGGGTTACCTGTACAGAGGGTTGTTTGCAATCTATGGTAACAATTTGGATTCGGGTCTATTTCCCAGGAATTCCCTTTCTCCACCAACGATCATGCTCTATTTGATGGCCATGAGATACTGCTATCGCTCTGCAGCGCAGTTTCCATTGCAGGAGACTACTGCGAAGAACGGGAGGACTTGTACGTTGCCACTCCTGCTGACAACATTTCCAGAGTCCATCCAATGAACGAGGACGTCGTCTTCCCAAGGCTCGTTTCGCAAAAATCCATGGGCTATGCGTCTGGAGACTTCACTGGTATCTTGGTAAACGGTATAACCTGGATTCCGGTTTGCTGTTCCATTCGTGTCAGAAAATTCTGGGTCGATTTGGACGTATGGCTGGACGTCTTGTCTTGGTGGAGACAGACCTTGGAAACGTCGTTTCCGTAAAGAGCAGGTAGTTCCTGTGTATAAATTGGTGTCAGTACGTGATCCTGATAGTACGCAGAATTCACCTTTACATTTTGAGCCACCCTCCGTATCTGTAGCTTGCCTTGATAGGAATAACCCGCAACGATCATGAATCCCTTCGAAAAAGTTTCACGACATTCTCTGTACCAATTTGGAAACGATTTGGCTCCCACTGGGCGATAGAAAATCGCCCTTGGTTTATTGCAGTTGGACAGATAAACATATGCTTCGTCTAATGTGGCCACATACTTCCATTTATCCCCAGCGAGATGTCGTTCATACAGTTTTCTGCAATTTGTCTTACGTTCTGAAATGTGCTTTGTTAAGAGCTTGTGAACCTTGCTTTTGTCTCTTTTGAAGTCCCAAATCTTTATGGATAATCTTGTTTACGGTACGAAGAGATGTTCCTACCCTCGCACCAATGGTCGTTTGGGTCGCTGGATTGTTCCCCGTCACCATTTTCTTGACTTTCTGAATGACAGTCTTTGTGCGATTACAGGTGTCCTTGGATTTGCTTGCTTTTCAGTCCCGGAAATCTGTCCTGTACGGGCCAAACCAACACCAGCCAATACATTATGAACTCCTTTCTTCGAAATGGTGAAACCTCTTTTTCTACATGCCGTAATTATTGCGGAATAACTAAATTTCGCGTCGGAAAGGGCTATAACGTACTCTTCCCAAAACTGTGACACTTTCGGCGTCATTTCTCCGAACAAACTAATCCGCACCCCTCCACACTAATCTTTAAGTATTCACCTGTACGTTTGCATAAATTTGCATACCTACTGTGATTGGTTGCGTCGTCACGCGCCATGCAAATCGTTACCATACTCTGTATACTTTTCAGTAACTTGTAAAATAGTAGTTTGTATTCGCAGACCATTTTGATTATTTAAAAGTTTAACATTTTAAAAAGAATAATAATAAAAACAGCTTGAAATAGTTTAACTTGATTGCTTTAATTTAAATGAAAATAAATGACAAAGTGATTAATCTGAGAAATTTTATAATCAAAGATTTGAAAGAATAAAAACTATTAAGGAAAAGAAATTTGCAATTTCATTCTGTTTCAATCCATTTTATTTCAGTTTATTTTATTTATTTATTAGGACTGTCTTCCATCAAAGAGGAACAATTGATGTTAATGGATTTGGCTGTTTTGGAAGAATCATTGAAAGGTTTGCCAAAGGCTTCTTCCAATCTGGGATTCAGAAAGTAAGTATCGTAATTAATCAACAGTATTTAAGATATACTGTTTAAATATACTTAGGAAACACTTAAATATACTTAATAATAACAACAATAAATATTTAAAAAAAAATTTTCATATTTGTTTCATTTTTAGAGCATAGCATTGATGGAAGAACTGCTTTTGGAAAAATCAAAGACAATGAAATCACCTCGATCAGTTGCTTAATCGATGGATTTCTTTTTCATAAAAGAATAGATATTTGTGAAATTTATTTTTGATGGTGTTGATTCCTTGCTTCTTCAAACAATTTATAATAAGGATTAGAATAATCTTTGCCTGTCTTTAATATTAAAGAATATATATTTTTGTAAACAAATTTGAAATTGATATTCTTTTATAACCAGTAATTATAAGTCACAAATAATACTGTTCAATTATGCATAACAAAATTTCTAGTCCTTATAAACTTATTACATCCAAATTTTTACCTATGTTTTTGAAGATTTACAAGTGGTGCACTAAATTTATACATTAGTGTGTGTACAAATATTTTATAATTTCAGTGAAAATCAGATGTGTTTAGTCATCTGAGGCATTTGCTCATAAATTATAGCTCATAATTCCAGGTGGAATGGTTTTGTTCTGATTTTATGAATTATACTTGTTTTTTAATTACATGTTTTATTATTTTCTAAGTATGTTCGGAGACACTTCATACAAGTCCTTAGTAATATTTAAATGATATCACAGTAAATGATTCTGCTAAAACAAGATTATAGTCTTTGATTTATTTCAGCTCAGTTTTAAATAATTACTAAGAAAACTTTAGATTAGCAATTCTAAATTGATAATATCTAATTGATATTAGTATATAATAATATTTGTTTGCAGTTTTTTTTTTCTTTTCTTTTCTTGTAACTATGATTGGTTACAAGAAAACCAAGATGGTCTGATAAGATTTAAAATAATAAATATCAAAAAGTAAATAACAAATTTTAAGAAGACCAAATATTTCTAGAATTTTGCAGTGATTTTAGCATAAAAAAATATAATAATGTATAGAGGAATTTTAAGGATGAGAAGTTTGTAATTCTAATTATTGCACTTATTTTGAACAATAATTTTTCTCTCTATTTTTTTCTCCGTCATCGCCTACCCTCCTCTACTTGCTAAGTAGTTGTAGCTAAAAATTAATTGATTTCATTAAGGTTCTAAGAGGTTGAGCCATATGGATCATTTGACTGAACTATGCTTTCCCAGTGTTTAGAGAAGGATTGGGTACCATTGCGTCATGATAAAGAGATTCATATGAATGTCAAAAGACCTTTTCAAAATAGTGTGGGAAAAGCAAAGCACTCGGTTACATTATTTCTTCTTACCAATACTAAATTTTTAACAAAGTAGAAATTGGGGATGAGGAGAAATATGTAGTTGCTTTTCTGCTTATTATTAAGTTATCTGTTTAATTTTTTTTATTAAAAAATGACTGTTGTTACACATAGCACAATGCAACAGCACCTTATGAGTAATCTTATTATTTATATTTGACTGCCTGCGAAAGCTCGAAAAGGGTATTTCCAATACAATCTCTAGCACATTAATATGAATCTAATTTAATCTAAAAAAAAACATCAGTATTGTTTATGACTTCGTGACTCTTTATGACTCCTCAACTCCAGATCAGCCCCTGCTAACCTAGTAAATATATTCTTCAGCAGCTTTATGAATATTTTTTATAGCATTCAAAATAGTAAGACTAAAACACTCATAAATTAAAAACATTCAGCTACTAATAAGTGGCTTCAACATATTACACAAAAGGAATCTGCTCAGAATTATTCCTGATTATTTGTTACATTCAAATTTAATGATAGTGGTCTTTTTTTTTTTTTTTTTTTTTTTTTTTGAAACATCAGACAGTAGATCTAAAAATACAGTTTTTCAAAAGACTCACTTTTTGATTCAACTCTTTAAAAAAAAAAAAAAAATAACAACAACAAAATTGTTCTGCTTCAGGGACCAATGCATAACATCTTTAACGAAGGAATATTATTAATATTTCAAACTTTTTTGTTGGAGTCTCATTTCATAAGAGTAGATTTCATGGCACTTTCAGAAAAGTTCTGGTTGCTCCTAGGTTTATGGTAATACCACAGATAAATCACAGTTTCATTCTTCAAGGCCTTATGAATTGTGTTAGAACTGTTTTGTCATGACTGTTGATCTAGTGAGAGTTCCATCAGTATGTAATAAAAGCAGTCCTTTATATAATCTCTCTTTTTTTTTTGGGGGGGGGGGGAGATGAAATAATTCGTTTTTTGAATAAGTTCATCAGTCCTATTTGAATTGCATTAATAACACATTAGATTTATGTTTTTATTGTATTTCTATGTATTGGTTCTTATTGTTCTGTGACTCAGATCTGATTATACATCAGCTATGTTTCAAGATGCTTGTTTAGGATTACGAGTATAGAATGAAAATATAATGAAAATTAAGTTTTCCTAATTTCATACAGGTAATTGAGGACAAGCGGATCCTTGCTTCTTTTTTATTGAATTTGTTTTTCGATTATCAGATGATAATTATAAATTGCTATTTCATTTACTGTGCTGTAAATAATCTTCTTGCTTTTGCAGAATATTGACTGTGAATTAAATTTAAATGACAGACAACATATTTTTCCTTTTCCAATTTAAGTTTTAAAATATTTATATAATAGTACATTGGATAGGAATGTTTTGGTTTCCTTTTTATTCATCCATCATATAAATATAAAAATATGGAACCAAACATGGTTTATTCTAATCATTTCAAATCAGATCAGTCTGTTGATGTGCCAATTTAAGGGCTTCCAATTTTTGTATTTACCGAAAGGGTTGCTGTCCCTCATTGTTTGTAATTTGAAAATTTAATAATTATATATGAAAAATATATATATAATTATTTTTTATTTAATGCATTGATTTTTAGAAAAATCCTTACTATTGAAGTTTTGTAGCATGGAATTGTTAGGCCAAGAAATAGTAAAATTGCTCGCTTGCAAGATTCATGCATAAATGAAAAATTGTGTGAACTTACGAATAGTTAAGAGTTAAATTTTTGCTTCAATGAAAGGTAATGTCTTGGCTCTTACTGTTGTGTTTCAGTAGAATTATAATTTATTGAAGCTGCTGAATTATTATACCATAAAGTTAACTATTGGAGTTCATTGATATAATACACTGCTCACAAAATTTGGGGATATTGTGAAATTAATATAATACATCCAAAAGAAGAGGCATTTGAGTTCATTTATTAAAGAACATCATCAGCGAAGCAAATGACAGGAAAATGGAAGTTGTCTGAATTTGCAAATGAGGTGTAGAATCCATTTATCATGACCGAGCAGGATGTGACACATGGATGGAGGTTAGCATTTATATGTCAAACGTGAAAAATGTGTTGCAAATTGACTATTCAGTAGGGTGTATGGTCACCTGAGATTGCTACAACCCACTGACAGCGATGAGGCATGGAGAGGATCAAATTGTCCAGCAGTTCCTGTGGGATTCGAGGCCACTCGCTCACCAGGCCAACTTCCAGCTGAGGAAGTGTTATGGGAGGTGATTGGTGACTGGCAACGTGTCTTCCTAGTACATCCCATCCCAAGTGTATTCGATGGGATTCAGGTCTGGAGAACATGAAGACCAGTCCATGAGCTCGATTCCAGCTTCTTGCAGCATGTTGTTGACGAAATGTGCATGGTTGGGGCATGCATTATCATCTATAAAAAGAAAGTTGGCCCCAACTGCTCCAGCATATAGTACCACTATAGGCTGTAGACTTTCATTCCGATATCTTACAGCATTCACTGTTTCATTTCTAACAACATGGAGGTCGGTATGACCACCAGTGCTGTTGCCTGCCCACATCATGATTCCACCTCCACCAAAGGAATGTCTTTCTTGCACGAAAGTGGATTCTCATATGTTCCATGTTCACACCAAATCAGGGCACGACGATTGTCAGACTGCAGGCTGAATCTTGACTCGTCACTGAAGAGAACCATGGACCACTCTTCACTGGTCCAAGGAAGATGAATTTCAGCCCACCTTCTGCAGGTTCTGCGATGTTCAGCAGTTAACATTCTGCGATGTTCAGCAGCAGTTCTGCAATGTTCAGCATTTGGTACCATTGGTCTCTGGGCATACAGTCCACCATGACAGAGTCGATTTTGCATGGTCTGAGTACACACCCGTCGTCTAGTAGCAGCGAAAAACTGTCCCCGCAGCTCTGTCGCATTGTTTTGCCAGTTCCTTTGTGCTATTAGCGTCAAATAGCGATCATCTCTTGCAGTGGTGGCAAGTGAGTAGCCCTGCCCTGGTCTTCTTCGTACTGTGCCAGTCTCTGAAGCGATTCCAGAGTCTGCTAATCATGCTTTGGGAGGTTCCAACCGCTGCTGCCCCTATAATCATGTTGCAAGGTCATTTTCAGGTGACACTCAACGATTCTGCCACTTGTTGTTTACCCAGGAAAGTGGAGATAACCCAGCAGCGCCAGCTTCTTTATACAGGGTGGTGGGCAAACATGCAAATTAACGTTTTGCATCACATTTGCATATTCAGACAACTTCCATTTTCCTGTCATTTGCTTCTCTGATGATGTTCTTTAATAAATAAACTCAAATGCCTCGGTTTTTTGGATGTATTATATGCATTTCGCAATATCCCCTACATTTTGTGAGCAGTGTAAATTGCATTGTTGGTTTGAGTTATAGACTGGCTTTATGAGTTGCTGACTCTGTGTCCATAGCAGTAGCAGCATTTTTTGATCAAAAATTAAAAGTCATTAACAGTTTTCTCATTCATTTTTTTAGGTATGTTTATGCTTGCCAAATTATTCACTTTTGTAACGCTGCATTTTTTTTTTCAATAAAAATAATATGACATTATTCTATCTAACATGTAATGAGCTTTAAAAAGAGTCTTTTGCCTTTTTATCTAGCTGTCGATTTATATGTTATAATCATGTTGCAGACTCGTTTTTTAAACATTTAATTCATGTGTCTAATTAGGATTGTAGTTACGAGTTAAAAATCAAAACTATGTTTGTATGTAACGTAAGCCTTTTAATGCCGAAAGCCTAAAATACATCACATGGGGAAAGGTCAAGATAGTTTTCTTTGCTGAAACATTTTACGTGTTAATATGAAATCTAATTACTAAACCTTAAAATAATTACAACAGTTTTACTTATCTTATTTTTGAATTTTCGCAGCAATAAAACTTGCAAAGAATAGACCTCAGTATTTTATCGATCTCATAAATGGATAACAAAAAATATTTTTAGAAAATCGTTTTTATTAACAAAACTTATGTATTGTAATCATATCGGTTTCTAGGTCATTCCACTGCTTGAAACATTTACCATGTAACCTAATATCATTTTAATACTTTATTAATATATTACTAACTTTCATGTCTAATAATAAACATCTGCTTGTGAAGTAAAGGCCTTTACTAAGCTGCTGTAGAAGAACAACTTGATGGTTTTGATTAGTTTGCACTTTGTAATTGATTAATGCTATTTAAAATAATTTAATTATTAATAAAACAACAAACACAGATTACTACAACAATCCTAAATCTATATTTACTCGTTTTTTCTTTTTGTTTATTGGATAAGATGAATCCCTACTCTAGTTTTATACTTAATTTGTAATTGCCACCAGCAAAAAGCTTTTTTTTTTATTTTACTTTTAAATTAAATAATTCCCTATCTATAAGAAGAAATTAATGAGCCTTAATTTTTTTTTTTTTACTTCATTGTTACCAATTTTTTTATTGGCTTTAGCAGATAATATCTTACTGTAGAACTTTACTCTACAAAATGCTGTATCTGGATTGGCTCCTAAAACAAAAGTTTGGCTTGTTCTGAAATGGAAGTTGAGATCATATGTGTTGACAGTATACAATAATTAGAAAGGAAAAAAAATGAATATATCACACTTACTTGATAAAAGATGTAAGCAGAATGCAAACAAGCATATTAATATAAATTTAGTGTATTTCAGTTTTCCTCTATATACTGCATATTCAAACTTGACACTGATTTTGGGAGCATCATTCCATATACTGAATTTTGTATAGATAAATTCAAAAAGTTACAATTCCTTAAGTGCAAAACCAAGAGTAGAAATTTAATTATAATGAAAGTTACATGACAATCTCTCTCTCTCTCAATCATCAAGTAAATGGATAATTTACATTTCAAGTCTTTTGTGTTTAGATATTCGTTTAAATGTTACAAATTTGATTGGTGTAGGTATAAGATAAATGCTGTTATTTTAGTATTGCTATTACTATTTAAATTGCTAGATTAAAAAAAATTATGGTTGACTAAGTTGAAGTGTTATTATTTGGTCTGTTAGTGTTTAGAACATTTGCTAAACACTCCTTGTTGAAGAATAAAAAGACAAAGGTCTGATGAAAATTATGGCATTGTTCAAGATATTTCCAAAGTACGTGAATAGTTTTATGGAAACTTTATTTGTAAACAGAAAGACACAGGAATGAAAGATAAGAATGAAAATAAAAGAATGAGTTATCAGGTTTACAATAACTTCTTCTTAATTTGCCACTTCTTATTGCCTACTTTTCTGATAGATTCAAAAGTGGTCTCCATTGACTTACAAATTTATTGAGGTTTAATTTGGCCGATATTAATACTCACTTCTGTTCACAAAACAGTCTTCAAAATGCCTGTCATCAGTTTCATCTTGAATAGTCAATAAGTTCATTTCAAATTGAGTTGCATCAATAGGCCCATTTATATGGTTTTTAAGGCTATAAGAGAGTTTACGGAAAATAGAATTGTTTCTTCAAGACTACTTGTAGGTTCTCAAGCATTTATCAGTTGTTGAATTATCAGATGCTTTGGAAAAAGGTTTCAAATTTGCACATAATCTGTCATGATAATTTTCCTTGTTGGATGTTGATCGGTAATTGAAATTCTTGCTCATAATCTGCTGTGTTCTGCTATATCTCTCAGATGCATAATATCCAGTGAGATTTTAATGAACATCAAGCATCAAAATTATATTGCCTAGGAATAAAAAAAACAACTTATCAATATCATGTCAAACGTCTCTGAAAACACTTATCTGTAGAAATCTCCAATATACAGTTACTGAATTGTAATTTTTTTCATTCCTGTGTCTTTAATTTGTAAACAGTGGTTGTCAGTGATTATTGATTTCCTGTGATGATGTTTATATAATTGGAATTGATTTCAATATTAATTTTCTTTAGTCCGATTGAATAAATCAACCTCATGACAGTTTTTTTCCCTCTCAAATTTAACTATGACTATATTTTTCTACAGAACGCAAAGTATTGTATTATTAATAATAATTTCAAGAAATTTCAACTTAATCTTTTAAATCTTATTAAAAATGCTTTTCATAAACAAAAACAAAATATATGATAGCAAATATATTGACTATGCATTTTCAGTGTTCTGTATTTTAATATGTATTTTTTCCATATTAAAAAAAGAAACATTCCACTATTTTCATATGATGTGATACTTTTACACAATATATTAATAAAACTTTACAACAGTGTTTTTAAAGATTCTTTTAGTTACAAATTGACAAGATTACAATTCTAATTGATGGTAGTAAAATTCACAAATAGAAATTAAAAAATATCTTTTGTAAATTTTGTTTATTTGTAATTATGTAGCAAGAATGGTAGCATTTTTGATAGAACCAGTAGCCTTATGTTTTAATATTGCTATTAATTATAATAATGCTATTTTTTTTTTTTTACAAATAACATAATATTAAATGTTTCTTCATTCTAAGATTTCAGTTTTACTTAACTATTTTTATCTCTGATTCTCTCAATGTAAAACTAATGTAAAACTACTTTTTTTTAATTATATTTTATTATTATATTAGTTAAGTATTTGTTAAATATTCTATCCTGATCCTTTTTCAACATATGAGTGTATCCTTGATAGGTGTCAATTCAAGAAAGTTCATCAGATCTGCTAATTTTATATATATATATATATTTTTTTCCTTGTTGAATCCACCTCATAAATTACCTGCTTCTGTTATTAGCTTCAGGTATTCGGTATTTTTTTTTAATCCCACATTATATAATATGATACAATAATTAGAATCTAAGAAAAACAAACGAAGAATGTATAAATCTAAATTTGCAGCTTTCCAGATAAAGTGAAGTAATAAAGGAAGCTGTACAAAAATATTCTTGTATTTTCTTATAGTTATACGTTTCTGGTTGAATATTTTACAAATACTTATCAATTTTTAATGATCAATATTTGGATCAGTATATTAAGAATAAATATGTAATTATCTTAAATAGAAAAATGTAGTCTTTTGCTTTGCATGTGTAATAAATTTATTGAGCTAAGCAATAATGTGTTTTAGTTTGCATTTTATTAGAATTAAACATTTGTAAGTTACCACATTAAGAATAAGATAAACATGTACTATATGTAAATGATAAAGTTTGCTTTGCAAGCAAAAAAATGATAATCTCTTATCTTTGTTTAAGTAAAAAGTGTACTATCACAATCAGTTTCGACCTGATCATTGATAAAATATCTTTACTTTAAAATGTTCAATTTAACCCGGCAGTGGTTGCCATGGGTCTGTGAGACCCTTGCATTTTTGGTTATAGATGGTGTCACATGGAAGTTATAGATGATCGTTCTGATCCCGCTGGGTCCAAATAGAATCAGAAGAAAATAAAGCAATGTCAGATAAATGAATAAAAGAAGAAACATGCAAAATGCTGATATAATTTACAATAAACAAGTTTACTAAAAAGGATAAATCTACAAAGGTAAATAATGAATAAGTTAGATAAGAAGATAAAAATGTGAAATTCTTGGGGAAATTATATTCAGTAAGATAAATAAGAATCAGGAGAAAAGCACTGAAAGATGATCGGCTAGTCCTTAAAAGAATAAAACACGATAAATTACAAAAATTGCAGTTCTGTAGAAATGCAGTTGACGGAAGAAGATTAAGAGTCTAGACAAAGCTGAAATCCACTAGTTGCAGTCTCGCCGATCTGATCAGCAGGAAAAATGAAGAGAAAGTTACTTACAGTATTTTCTCAAGTCTTTAAATCAGTGGTTGCCTACAGACTGAACTGTAGTTTTATTTATCTGACCAGATTTGCAGATTCTTGATGCACAAACAGCACACTGAATTATCACAAATTCCAAAGTTTGCTGAACACACACTCACTTGGCAATGAAAGCACGGATAAAATGTGCCCGTCCACTCATTGTCCATCAAACCGTCTACTAGTTACTGCATTAAAAATATGAGTCTCTCACCTAGACGATACCCATATCATCCTGTTAGGTAGGAGACTACATGATTCGTGGTTACTTGAGTGAAGCAGAGGCCATCTCTGCGAGATATCCAAAAATAATCTAAAGACGAAAGGGGAGGGGGGGGTTCCATAGAAAATAAAAGCCTAAGATAATTGGTTACAAATGATAGAAGAAAGTAAGAGATAACCAAACACAAGACAGTTCAAAAGCAAGGAATGCAAAAAGAAAGATAGAGGTCAAAATAGATGTGCAATAAAGAAAGAGAAAGGTTGCCATGGCAACTGGGCAAAAACAAGTAGAAAAGAGAGAAAAATCAGATGAAAAATAATTAAACAAGATAAAGACTTTTCCAAGTTTAAATCTATATATATAAAAATGAATGTTTCTTTGTCCTTTATAGACTCCTAGGCCCTTTGACCTATCTGGACCAAACTTTGCAGAATTACTCTTTAGGACCCTGCGGAAAAGATAGGCTACCTTAGAACCTGGACCCCCCCCCCCCAACCCCCTTGGAGGGTTGAAAAGGGGTAAAATCCCTGAAATACCCAATATCCACCTGGTGGTGAAAATGAGAACTACACAAATATTGTGTAAAGTGAAAAATTCGCCTATGGGGGGGGGAATGGCGACACTTCCTCACTATTATGAGTAATAAAACAGAAGGGCATCGATTTGAATTTAGTATATGTAATCCTTCATAGATGTCGCCACTTCCTCCGTTATTATGAAATAATAAAACGAAAGGGAATCGATTTGAATTTAGTACATGTAATCGTTCTTAGATGTCGCCACTTCCTCCATGATAATGAAATAATAAAACAAACGGTATCGGTTTGAATTTAGTACATATAATCCTTCATAGATGTCGCCACTTCCTCCGTTATTATGAATAATAAAACAGAAGGGCATCGGTTTGAATTTAGTACATGTAATCCTTCATAGATGTCGCCGCTTCCTCTGTTATTATGAAATAATAAAACAAAAGGGTATCGATTTGAATTTAGTACATGTAATTCTTCATAGATGTCGCCACTTCCTCCGTTATTATGAATAATAAAACAGAAGGGCATCAGTTTGAATTTAGTACATATAATCCTTCGTAGATGTCGCCACTTCCTCCGTTATTATAAAGTAATAAAACAAAAGGGTATCGATTTGAATTTAGTACATGTAATCCTTGATAGATGTCGCCACTTCCTCCATTAATATGAAATAATAAAACCAAAAGAGTATCGACTTTGATTTAGTTACTTCAATCATTAATACAACGATGTCGGGGGTAAGGTGGGAGGGGGGGGGGGGGGAAATCGCCTCCTCATTATTTTACTTGGAATGGAGGGAAGAGAATATATATGTTTTGCCCACACTATGAAGCTGTGCATAAATTTATGGATATACATTTTATTTCGTTTTTTTCATTCATTGAAAACATTATAGAAACCAAATAGAGGCTTCAACACATACGTGTATTAGTTAATAAATTATAGTGAATTATTAACTTATTATTCAAGTTTTAGTATATAAATTATTATGTGCAAGTATATAAATTATTAACATTCATCATTGCACAACATAAATGTCAAAAGATTTTAAATTGTAAAACATTTAAATAACTTACAGTAGACGTTTCGAAGCTCATAATCTTATCGAGACTTCATTTTCAATAAAACAAAGGAGCATCAGTCATTCAAACGACAAAGTAATTGGTTATCACATATTTATTACAGGTTAAGTTGTATCATCTGTTACTAAGTTTGTTGAACAATTGAAGCTTTTGTTAATAAACGGAGTTAAATAAACGAGCATCATTAACAATGAAATTTAGTCACAAGTGTCAAAAAATATCATATTGCACTGCATTGCCGATAGAGATGTCTTGGTTGTATTTTTTGTTTTTGTTTTTTTATAGCTAAGGATTCATAAAATGCAATGCAGTGCAATATGATGGATTATATGTACTAAATTCAAATCGATACCCTTTTGTTTCATTATTTCATAATAACGGAGGAAGTGGCGACATCTATGAAGAATTACATGTACTAAATTCAAATCGATACCCTTTTGTTTTATTATTTCATAATAACGGAGGAAGTGGCGACATCTATGAAGGATTACATGTACTAAATTCAAATCGATACC
>JAFIDM010000001.1:119862734-119904832 GCA_023159025.1 Thereuonema tuberculata | reverse complement strand
AATCGATACCCTTTTGTTTTATTATTTCATAATAACGGAGGAAGTGGTGACATCTATGAAGGATTACATGTACTAAATTCAAACCGATGACCAAACCAATGATGGTTGTTAATGATTTATTAACTATTTAATAAACCAGTATACTACTTTATTATTACTTAAGAATTATTATTATCCGATTTTCATTAACAAAACTCTTCATTACTAAATGTTTATAAATGCTTTATATGCTTTTTATATTTCTTTTTTTATTTCTTTTCTTTTTTGTGTTATTTATGTATTTAAATATATTTCATCTTTTATTTTTACATTTTATGTTCTTTTTGTTTTTTATAAATTAGAAATTAAATTAAGAATTAAAAAGAGCAAAATCCTTAATTTTGAGTTAAAGTATATAATAAATAAATAAATAAATAAATAAATAAATATCTTAATAAGAAGTAATAATATATAAACTCCAAAATTAGGCATATATAATCGAACTGGCCAAACTCAAATCTGGTGCTTTGAATTTCGCGAAGCAAAGATTTCAATCAATGATTTACAATTTTGAAAATTTGGAAAGTATAGAATCTATATATATAAAAATGAATCTTTCGTTCTTTCTTTGTAATTTATACACTCCTAGGCCCTTTGACCTATCTCGACCAAACTTTGCAGAATTACTCTTTAGGACCCTGCGGAAAAGGTAGGCTACCTTAGAACCTGGATCCCCCCCCCCCTGAAAGGGGGGTAAAATCCCTGAAATACCCAATATCCATCTAGTGGCGAAAATGAGAACTACACAAATATTGTGTAAAGTGAAAAATTCGTTCTCCTGTGGGGGGGCAGGGACACCACACTTGGCAACACAAAGGCTGAAGTGTCCCACCCCCGACCGACACTGGGACCTTATATTTAGGGCCCCCCCATCTCAATTGCAAAAAGGAAAAATTCACTCTCCTATGGGGGACAGGGACACCACACTTGGCTGGGGGGAAGGCGACACAAAGACCTAAGTGTCCTATACCCGACTGACACCGGGACCTTATATTTAGGGCCCCTTCTCCGGCCCCTCAAGTCAATTGCAAGAAGGGAAAAATTCTTTCTCCTATTTGGGCAGGGACACCACACTTGAGTGGGGGAAGGCAACATAAGGGCCTAAGTGTCCTTCACCCGACTGACATCAGGACCTTATATTTAGGGCCCTTCTCGGGCCCCCCAAGTCAATTGCAAAAATTGGTTCAACTATGGGGGCAGGTCCAACACACTTGGGTGGGGGGATGGCGACACAAGGGCCTAAGTGTCCCACCCCCGATCAACACCGGGACTTTAAATTTACGGCCCCTTCTCACCGAGCCCTTTCTTTCTTTGAGTGGCATTGCAACGCATTCCGGTTACAGCTAGTTATAAATAAGGAAGAGAATAAAATAAACGAATTAAAAATAGAGGTAAATAAAAACAAAATAGCACGATAAAGTGTTCGTGACAATGGCAGCACCTTACAGGATTGTCTTTTTCAGTACATTTCTAAAACCACATGACCTTTCATGTGACAGTTTTGGCAGAATATCTGTTGTCCCGATCTGAAGGGAAAAAAAACCTCTGGGTCCTGTAGATCCAGTGCGACCTTTCTAGTGATTTGTGGTCAAAATGATAGGGACTAGCGTCAAGGATTCGGCTTAATGTACACACCATTTATTTACAATTAATTACAGTTTATATACAATATTTATAGGTCAAAGCTATAAAGAACAGATTCTGAAATCAAGGTTAATATTATACAGGATTTGGATTCTGAAATGTAGGTTAGCTCGTGGAGCTTCCTTTTCGGTCCGACATTGAGAGGAGAGGGCCGATCTCGGATTCTGGGCTCTCCCGGCTTGGCCAATCACAGCGCGGCATAATTTGGCCAATCCGGGACGGCCTTCGACGCTGGCAATTGGGGGTCTCTCTTGGAGGTCTCTGCCCGGTCAGTCGATATTAAGTCATGGCTCCCCCTGTGAAATTGCATCACTAGTAACATTTTGTGCATACAGGTAAGAGTTATTTTATATAGGTTAAATGTAATGTTTGCCTTACAAACTTGGATTTCTAAAGTTATTTTGAACTGTTTTTTTATTAATCTAGTCACTTATTTAGGCCTATTTCTTATTTTGTTTTCAATTCTTTTAGTTGTTCCTTCTTTCATGAGTTATTTCTATTACCGTTTATTCCTGATATATCTTCTTATTTTTTTTATTTTGCAGAGATGAATCCCTCGGTGATAATGTAATAAGGAGAATACTTTTAGAGCCGCTTTCAGAGTGTGAAGAAGAGTCAACAGATAATGATGATAGTGAAAACGAAGACTTTGTTGAAGATTGTTGAAGAAAGAAATGAAGACAGTGAAACTGAGCAAGAAATAAGCGACAATGAGAACGAAGTGCCTAAGTAATATTCAGAATCCTACTATTTAGGAAAAGACAAAATAACAAAGATAAAAAGAGTGATGCCAGAACAGAATGTTAAAACACGTTCTCATAATATCATAACACATCTACCCCGGTGTAAAGGGTGCAGCTAAAGATGCAAAATCCCCAAAGGAATGCTGGAAATATTTTTTCACAGATTCTAGTTTGAAAATAATTGTGAGAAGTACCAATAAGTACATTGATAATATAAGAAGAAACTATCAAAGAGACAGAGATGCTGCACCAACATCAGAGGCTGAAATAATAGCATTGATGATGGGCCTTCTTTATGTGGCAGGGTCATTGAGAAGTGAGAGGCAGAATACCTCTGACTTGTGGGCTACGGATGGGAGGGAATAGAACTCTTTTGAACAGTAATGTCCCGCTTCAAGTTCTTGTTATGATGCATCAGATTCGATGACTTGGCAACCAGAGAAGAGAGAAAAAAATGAGATAAACTGGCTCCTGTTAGAGATATTTTTGAAATGTTTATTGTTAATTGTCAAACATCATACTGTGTTTCAGAATATGTTACTGTCGATGAGAAACTTGATCCCTTTAGAGGTCGATGTGGCTTTAGCAGGCCCCCCACATCAAATTCCGGGCCCAGGTACCAAATGCAAAACCGGGCCTCCCCCCCCCCCCACATGTTATGAAACAAAATCAGAAATTCTATACTCCAAGTGGCGCGGTCACCTTAAGACTAAAAAAAACAGAATCTCCAAATCGACAATCAAAAAAAAAAAAAAAACAGAATCTGTTCTACACTATAAACATACTGTAGATTTCACCCCGGGCCCCTACAACGGCCGGGCCCCGGTGCTGTGGGACCAACTGACCCCCCACTTGTGGGGGCCCTGGGCTTTAGACAATACATACCCAACAAACCAAGCAAATATGGAATCAAAATCTTTGCTCTGGTTGATGCCCATATGTTCTACACTGTGAACATGGAAATCTATGCAAAGAAACTCAGCCTAATGGCCCATTCAAAGTCAGCAACCACCCAAGTGATGTTGTCGAGCGTTTGTGTTAGCGAATTTATAGATCTGGACGTAATGTTACCATGGACAACTGGTTTACAACCTATAAATTGGCTGAAAAAAATGTTGAATAATCACATGCTAACTATAGTTGGTACACTGCGAAAAAATAAACGTCAGATTCCACCTAAATTCCTGAATGGAAAAGATAGAGAAGTGACATCTAGTCTTTTTGGCTTCAAAGAAAACTGTACTTTAGTTTCTTATATACCAAAGCCAAGAAAGAACGTGCTATTGATTTCCAATCTACACAATGATAATAAAATAGATTACATTATAGCTGAACAAAAAAAGCCAGAAATAATTACTTTTTTTAATGCAGCCAAAGGCGGCATGGACATAGTAGACGAAATGTGTGGGACATATAGTTGCACTAGAAACACTCGATGCTGGTCAATGGTAATGTTCTACAGCACGATGAATGTGGCCGCAATTAATGCTTTAGTCATATATTTAGGAAATCAGAGTACTAGACTCCCACGAAGAACTTCTTGAAAAATCTATGTCTTGAACTTGTAAAAAACCATGTGTCAATTCGTAGCACATCTATAATAATTCCCCAAGCAATCAGGAACAAAACTTCAAAAATTTTTGGAAGTTCTACTGGAAGACAGCAGCCAAAGATGGGTAAGCATGGGAGATGATAAGAATGCAGAGAAAAAGACAGAAAACACAGTACTACTGAAGCAGGTGCTTCAAATTCTTATATCTTGAGCATATTTCAATTCTATGTGGAGAGTGCATTACAAAATACACAGAAAATGATTAGAACAATATTTACTGAAAGCAATCATTTAGAAATAACTAGTTTATTATTAGTTTATCATAATTTTAACCAAAAATATTTTTATACCTTATTTTTCTATCTCTTATGTAATCAATACATTTTTTATCTTGTTTTTTACAGTGTATTTTTAAATAATCTTAATCTATATTTGTATACGTATATTATTATAAATGATTATAATAAAAATCTTAAGAAACAACCAATCAATGGTATTATTATTAACAAATATCTAAAACATTGAAATTTTGAAAGTATTGGTGTTTAAGATGAATGGGTCTCACAGACCCATTGCGCCATTGGTGCTTCAAAAATAGTCATGACCACTGCCAGGTTAAAGCTGCTAACTTTAATCATAGCTAATTTATGTTAATATTATTTTACATAGAACGTAACACACTTTCAATATTAAAGAGCCTCGACTTTGAGTTACTTTTAGATAAATCACCGTGGTAGCTTCAATGCTATATTCTCATTAAACTACAAAGGCTGTAATACACATTTGTGAAAAATGCAACACCATGAAGGAAACATGCAAATGAAGTGAAACTTACAGGAAATTTAAAGTAGGGTAGGGTATTGTAACGACCCAAGTTTCACTACATCTACCTCCATTTTCTATCCTTTTATTTCCTTCATTCTTTATAAGAAAGTCTTCATAACTATTTCCTATCTTCTTCATTTTTCCCAAACATTGGTTTCAAGAATCCCTTTGTTTCCTCCAACAGGTGTCTTCCAGATGCTTTGTAATGCTCCCTTGAGCCTCCTCCTGATCTGGCATCCATCTTACATAACTTTCCCATCTGGGCTCCACTTTTAATTACTGCTCAGCTTTTCCTCACTTTACTTTATTTGCCATCTTCTTTTGTTCCTCCTGTCTCGCAGCCTGTCAACAGATGTGTTTGTAGACAGGTCGGCGCCTCCTGCACCCAAATCGCTGCTCTCCTAACTGACTTCACATCAGGGAGGACAGTGCTGCAAAGAGGAGTGCAAAGAAATACAGAGTGAACGAGGGACTCTCAACAAGTGGGACTACTGGCTCCACAGCCACCCTTCGAGAGCCCTATGCTATTGGAGCAGAATCAGGAATTCAATAAGAGAGGCAGCCAGATACTCAGCTGCCCTTCTGAAAGCCCACCACGTCAGAGAAGGAATAGAAGAACTGTTACTGTGCCAATAACCAAGTCTGGGTTGGCTTGTATCTATCTGTGTATTGGCTGGGTCATCTTGGTGTCCAGTGCTCGGTAGCCCTCAGTTTCCTCCATGGATCAGTCTTCACAAGGTGCGTTCCCCAAGTTACTGGTGTTGTTACACGCTGAACTCTGGAAGCACACCTAACTGCAATTGGGTGACGAGCCGTTCCGAGCGAGCAGTGTGGATCGCTCAGGCAGAGTTCAGATAGGGATGACTCCGAGATCTGAGTGTCATTGGATCACATCTGGAGAACCCTTTTTTCTTGGCGAGTGCTTTCGTCGTCCAGTCTGTGCAGCCTGGATGTCAACAAGCATCCCTTCTTCCCCTCAAGAACTTCCACAGACTGTGTGCTAACTCCAGCAGACTCTGTACTGTTCAAACGCCTTAGAACATGCGACTATGATAATTGCTATTTGTACAGGATATGTTATATGTATTTTCTATTTCTTTTTGGTACCCAGGGGTAAAGTATATCCTTATTCTACTCACATATATGCTTATATATATATTTATTTTATTAGTAAACGTCTTTGTATTTTAAACTAGTTATCCCATATTATTTATTTGTTGTAATCTATTTTTGACATTGTATTTTATTTATTGACTCTTGCATTAACCAGCATTAAGGGGCGATAGCTCAGTTGGGTGTTGAGTGCCGCAGTCCAGTCCTATCTGCCATCTCCCTTCCATTACCCCTCTGCTGTGGCTAGACTGCGTGGCATCACCCCTCCCTCCCTCCCTCTCCCCTTCTTTGTTCACAAAACAGTCCCCTTCCCTTCTAGCTTCACTGCCTAATACTGCCATATTCTCCCTGAATCCTCAACTCTGCTTTCCTTTATTTCTTAACTCCTTAAACGAGGTAAATTTGGGCCCGGCGCCTTGTTTAGCCCTTCAAACAATCCACTGCATAAATTCTCTTTCTCCTAACCCTCCCCTTACATGTTTGCCTATGAACCACGGCAAGGCATTACAATATGCAAATGGTTAAAATTTGGGAATGATTGCACATGCCTAGATTCAGAAGTGCCCTGTGAACTGTCGTGAAAGAGTGTATAAGTAGAGGACTTTGTGGATCCAGACAAGTAGTTTTTCATCGTCAGTGAGCTGTACACATGCCTAATAGATGCCTCGTCGATGTCAAAGGGCACCTTATAAGCAAGCTACGGAGTTTGAACAGGGCCGATTGAAAATGTGTTTCCAATAGACTTACATGTTAAACTTTGACCCCTCCCCTCTAACTTCCCTCCCCTTGTTGTGACAATGCCTAACTTGGTTCATAGTTCATCATGCTCAACATTTGTGCCAAGTTTGGACAAAATGTCCTTGTCAGAAGAGCCCAACCAATAGTTCAGTTCCTGCCACACTCGGTACAACATGTCTGCATCAATGTTCAACATGTGCTATACATATCTTTAGCTCTTGCATGTTTGCCAGGAGATGTGACCCCAAAACAGTGTCCTTGAAGTAGCCCCACAGGAAAAGTCAAATGGCGTCAAGTCACAAAGCATTGATGCAGACATGTTGCACTGAGTGTGGCAGGAACTCAACTATCATTGGACATCTGCCGAGTGACCAGAAGTGGACATATTGAACATCTCTAAGATAACAAATAAAACTTGAATACTTCCTCTCTCCATCCGTGTCTCTTATTTTACTGTACTCTGCATCATTCCCAAACATCCTTTTCAAATACAGTATACTCTTGATATCTCGAAAACCTTGATATGTCGAAAAATTATTTTTCCGCTTGATATTAAATATTCATCTAATGTTAATTTTAATTGTTATGTCGAAGAGTTTTCACTCAAAACCGTGTTATGTCGAATATTTTTTGAAGTAAAAAATGAATTTTTCCAGAAAAATCCCCGTTCTAGCTTCTTGGAATGCTCGTAAAATGTGGAAAACGATTACTTTGCCGCTATTATTCAAATAGAAAAATTGGTTGAAGAACAATTTCAAAAGAGATGTCACCAGGCCACGATACTGGACTTTTTTATGAAATTCTAGCAATGTAAGTTCATTGTATTTTACTAATTCTTTTCAATTTAATGTAATTATTTTTGACTACTTTTAAAAATTAAAATTATCATTGCTGTATTTAGACTTATTGTCAACTATTACATATTTGTACTTATTCTCATCTATCAAGACTCTAATTTTTAGAATATTATTCCATACTTGTGTTTTTATGTTTTGGTTATCATCTTGTTATCTTGAAAACTTGCTATCTTGAATTTTTTTTAGCGACCCTTCGACTTCGACATATCGAGAGTATACTGTACTACTACTATTATGAAAGACCCTGTATTTTGATGTTTTGTCTAAATTTGGTCATGAGCACTTGACTCTTACATAAAGAGTCAATGCCTCTGCACTTTAGTTGAATAGAAAAGACAACTTTCAACATCATTGAAATCCTCTCAGTTTACAAAAACCCTTCGTTACAGTTGATTTGGTTCACAGAATAGGATTTTTGCCCATTTTATAAATTTATGTCTTGGATTGTTCATGATCATCTTTAATTATTTAATTTCAGCTCCATTTTTTTTAATAACTTATGATTAAATCACTCACCTCTGTGATCTCTGTAAGCTTGAGGCTTAGAGGCAGAATGGGCAATTGTAGGATAATAGCAATGAATAACTTGGATTGCTGTTATTTCATACATAAGTATATATAATGTTGTATTTGTTTTGAATAAGATTAATAACTAAAGAAATCATTATTATAAAAATAAAAATAATTTAATTTCCATACATAAAAATACTTCCACTATTACATTATATTGGTCTTCAATAATTAGTAGAAGCTTAGAATGACAACTTTATATTTTTTATGAAATGATACAAAAGTTATTATTTTTTCTTATTTACAACAGTCTTTCTTACATCATTTTTATTTTAATATCCTCACATAATATTAACCATGTGATATTTCTGTTTTTTTCCTTCCAAAATTCTGGCGAGGAAAATAAAATAAAAAAATTCTGTATTATTGTAAGTCTTGAGTTACCTCTCTTTAATGTCTCTTGGTAAGAAATGTTCATGTTTTACATTTTTATTATCAAAAAAATTTGCAGTCACATCACATATAATATTTAAGTTATGCTGGAAGCTCTCATAGATTCACTGGCATTATTATGCTAAGATTGAGATGCTGAATGAGAAGGAATGAGTTCATGTGCTTTGATCGAAGAAAATAACAGAGTGGTAAATGAAGATGTAATTCTGCTGCTGATGATAAGAAATTAAGTTAGCAATTCACATTTCCAAACAATTGCGAATGCTTTTAAGTGAATGAATTACAAACTACGGTGATTATGGTTAAATTACAAATGGTTCTCAGACAGACAGTGAACAGTAGTGGAACATGATTTTTGGAGGGGATTTCCTGCATTCTTTCTTCAATCTTTACAGACTTTCGTTTTTTGTTTTGACAATTACTTTAGTCCCCGGTTGAATAATAGTTGCTTAAACCAACCTTAAACAAAGTTAAGCAGCAAAGTTTTTAGTTTACATTGATGACTTGTATAAAAAGTTGATGGTTTTTACGATGGTTGATGGTTGTGCATAGAACAAAGTAATAATTAATTAGGTTTTCATTTAGGAACATTTTTGGAATTGAGATTTAATGGAAGACGAAGAGATTATCTGATGAATATGGCAATCAGAAAGGTAACTAAATACCCATGAAGATGAAAGGAGTGGACTTTAAATGCAAATTCATCTCGGAACTCAAGGAATTTGCCTAACTTGAAATTATCAAACAAATGCTTATCTGTTCAAATTTGAACATATTCTTATCCACTGTATATGTATTTTTATGTTTGTTGACAAACTTATTAAAAGAAATTATAATACTACATTTGAGATCTTACAGCCTATTCTTCAGCCTTATGGAAACAATCTATATATTATTCAATATTTACAACAATGATTGAGAGAGAATTACAAAATAAAAATTAGAAGTTAAAAAAAAAATTGTGATGTATTTTTTCGTTAGCTTTTAATTTTCTATTAATAATATTAATCATAAATAAAAAAACAAAAACAACTATTGACTATTGTGTTAAGCTGAAGAACAGATCGCAGGATCTCAAAAGTTAGATTATAATTATTTAATATAAGTGTTTTTAAGAAATAATGTTGTTTTATCCTTTGAACATTTTCCTGTATATACATTAATCTTAAAAGTTTGTAGTTTTGTCATCTGTTGACAAAACTAGTGATGGCACACAAAGCTTCACAAAAATGCCATCTTGAAAGGAAATACCTTCTGGAACATTCCTTAGAAGATAGAAATGCAACTGTTGATTTTAGATTGTTCCCAAGTCAGGCATACTTGTATATTCATCTTCATCTTCCCAACGAAGTCCTTTATGTTGTATCAGGGTTTTAAGTAAGCTTTCCAGTCTCTTTGCATCATTCTGAAGTTGAGTCACTGAGGCTTGAATTGTGTCGACTCGAGAAAGAATTCCTTCTTCTTTTTCTTCAATTCTTTCCAGAGAAAACTGAAACAAAAACAAATTTTCCATCTTAAAGTTGTCACTTATAAATAAAACTTTTATCTATTTTCCCACTGTAATATTATTTTAAATCAAAATTTCATGAGGGACTATTAATGTATTTAGTTTGCAATTTAGTGTACAAAATGTAAATGGTACTTTAAAAACTGAACCAACACAAAATTAAATGAATTTACTACTGTTTGCAGAAACAATAACATTTTCATTAATGCAAACATAAGCTAAATGACAAATTAAATTAAGAGATTAAAAAATCAATGCACAAAACTTAACTAAATCTTTAAATTTATAAAAAAATCCATAAGGGGCATTTTACACTAGGATTAATACTAATAGAAAATTAACTGAATAAACAGAAAATGAGTAGAACACCTTCTCTAATATATTTTACATAATGGATTTTTAAAACTATTTTTTTTTTTATTTAATTTGATTCAAGGATCATATAGTTTTTAAATAAAATAATTATCAATTAATATTGATCAATTAAACTCTTGAAGAAGTCACAATGTTTGATAATGGCTAAAGTATACTTTAAAGCATTATTAAATTAAAAAAAAAATGAGTAAACATAGTATTTTTCTCTCTAAAAATTTGTTTAAAGGGATTGGGGGGGGGGGGGGTCAATTTAAAATCATCAACCATCATTTTAGGATAGTTGCAGCTCAATATCAAAAAAATAATGATAACAATGTATTGAGATTGTCACAGTATTTTTTTTTTGGTTTTTTGTTTATCTATTTTCTTTCTTTTCCAGTCTTTTTGTTTTCACTATTTTCTTGTAGTTTGTTTTTAATTCCTCTACTTCCATTTTTTTTTCTCTCGTTCCCATGCATATTTTCTTTTGTGATACTTTGTATCGTAACATTGTATCTGTTTTTTTATTGGTCTTTTGTGGTCACATGGGTTTTTTTCATTGTTTCTCCTGTGTTTGGATTTTGAATAATCATATGGATGTCGGAATCGTTAAACTTCTAGTTGGCTAAGATGTAGTCTCTGTATTTATTTGTCTTGCTTTTATTTTATTTCTTTTTTAATTTCTATATTTCTTTAAGAATAAGGATTATGGGAAGTGTAGAAAGGAAAGGTCAGATGATGGCTACAAGACTTTGTGTGTTTCCAGCTGCCCCAAAGCCACAGCATGATTGCTGAGGAAACCGCTGGCTAGCAACCCTGATGGACACGGTGGAGCCGCGCCAAGCCCACAGCACGACTGTCGGGAAGACGCTGGTTAGCCGCCCCAATCAGCTTGGCGTTGCAGCCCAAAACCCGATGCAACTGCTGGGAAGTCAGCGATTGAGAAGCCCGCTGGACACTGAAGAGGTACCCGGAGCAGTGTCGGTCCAAAGTCGATCAGTCTGAGGTGCTACACAATGCAGAGAGACTTCCATCTTCGAAGCATTGTTTGCCGGGAGTGAAACTACTACCTGGCCTTTGAAACTCCAACTTGAATAGGCACCAGTGATATTTGTGCTTTAAGTGTAGTGATTATTGTGTGTGGTGTTTTATCATCTTTGTACTTCTGTTCGATGGTTGTGATCCCAATCTTCGAACTCGCCAAAAATCTTCGTTTTGGAAGTTGTGTGTTAATATTGATAACTTGTGTTGTTTTTTTTTACTCTTTCCTTGGACATCCAAGATTCAAAAATAATTAAGAATGAGAAAGGAAAGAGATTTTTTTTTGAATTTATTGAAATTCAGTAATTGTCTAATTGTTCTGTTTGGCTATACTAAATCTATGTTTTTTTTCTTTAATCCTTATCTTTAGTGTGTTTTTCTTTTAATATTTATTATTTTTTTTATTTTATCTGTCTTGTGGCAGATTGGTAGCAGAGTTGTTAAAACTTATCTTTCCACTTAGCATTTGTTTGCCAAGATATATTTAGCATTATTCTCCCTTTTCCCAGTGACAAATTTTGGTAGCAGAGCTATTTTTTTTTTTTTTATTAATTGTATATCGAGTAAAAATAGTCAATAATTACTTTTCTCATGACAAGATACTGAAACAAGGAATAAATATTCAAATACAATTCCAGTTATTATTGTATACTGAGTAAACTCTAATAAAATGTAGATATGCAAATGTAGAAGTGCTTAAATTAATATAGAGTGAGACTATTGGAGATAGGGAAAATTAAAATTTTATGAGGAAATGCAACGGTATGAAAATTACTTGTTTTTCCTACATTTAAATATAATGTAACCAAAACCTATACCTTATCTGTAAGGAGAATTGGTAGTCTCCAATCTACATTTCAAAATTCGATAAAAATATTTGTTTTCTTAATAAACTTTGTGAGGGAAGTTAACTTTCTGATATTAATGTAAATTTTAAGTAATTTAGAATTTTATATTTTCATACCTTTTCTGCTTTGAGATTATAAGCTGATGTTGCATTAGATAGATCCAGATGATCAAACTCAGCCATCATATTTCGGAAGAAGCCATTTAGCCGATGATTAGGTTGTATGGAATACTGGTACAGTTTAAACTGACGAATGAGGAATTTAGGAAGAATGCTTTCCACATTAAGAACTAATTCAACCTATTAAGAAAGATTAAATATTATATAGAAAGAAACAAGGAAAAATGTTGATGTCAAGAATCAGAACAAAACTAATTATTCACTTTATTGATATACTTTTTTGTATTTTTTTACAAAGAAAAGTACTTTTTTGTATTTTTTTTACAAAGAAAAACAATTTTGATATCTAACTTGTATACGTTTACCTTGAAACTATGAAATAAATTTAAGTAACTTATTATTGAGTCTGTTACTCCACATGTTTGAACATCCACTACATTCTTTTTATAGGTAATCTTCAACCTTAAAATTGAATATACACTGAAGTATATTAATGTTGTCAGGAGTAGGGTAACCACGAGATACAGAATATAAAGATTAATGGTCAATGATGTCACTATACTGAAAATTTCTTAAAAATCAACAGCATTGTCTGCAGTTTATGTAAATGTATTCATGAAAAGCACTTCAAGATTAAAACAAGAAATGACTGAGACATTCATGGACAAAATCATTTATTACATTTATTGTGGAATAACAGATTCCAAATATAGTAAAAATATACATAAATTTAGTTCCTTTAATTTTATTAACACTATTTCAATTTTTGAAAGCTTATGTGAATTGTATGAAAAATAAATGATTTAGTTGCCGAATGAAAAATTAAGGAAATTTTGAGAATAATTTTTAAATAGATAATTTTAATTTTACAAAGAAATATATAATACAGAGTTATCCTCACCTGCATGGCAAGTCTTTTTAATTCTGCTTGTTCTTGAACACCTTTGATATCATCAACTGCTAAACCAACCTAACATGAATAAGATGTAAATGAGTCAAGAAAGTAGTCATATTACAGAAGTGTAAGGGTTCCATGCTATATACAGATAGATCCCGTTACACGCAGTTTCGTTATCTGCGTTTTCGGATAAATGCGATTCCTGTTTAAAAGTGGTGCCATCTGTTAATACTAAGCGTTAGAAATAAAGTTAGAAGTTCTGGGTTGCTATGTGAAATGTGAACGTATTGTCGGTATTAAGGTGAGATTATTCACTGTGAGAACTATTCGAAATACTGCTCAATCTTGAACAAACTTCAGTATAACTTGAGTGACCAAATCTCGCTCGAGGCAATGAAAAGAATGGAGAAGATTAAGCCATTGGATTGAGCACTATAACCAGTACATGTCTCTTGCTGGAGCAGATCTGACGAAAAGAGAGGACGATCCAGTACCTTTCACGGCCAGTTCATGTTGGTTTGATCGTTTGAAGCATCGTTATGGCTTCCACAAGATAAAACTGACGGAGGAGGCAGCTGAGGCAGATGAAGTTGGAGCAGAAGAATTTAAACAAAGATGTAAGCAATAAAATATATTTTCAGTGTATTATTTTGTTTTTCAACATTAAAATTGAAAAAGATAAGATTTAAGAAAGATAATATTGGTCGTTTGTAATCTAAATACTACATAACCCGATTATTTTAAACTGAATTTGTGAATAAGTGAGAACCTAACCCTATAATGTTCATATAAAATGATTTGTTTTATGCGAATTCGGTATACACAGTGATTTCGCAGAACGTATCTTATCACTTATACCAAGATCTATCTGTATCTGTTCTTTTCTTTTTTCTTATACTTTTAAGAATGTAATTTAAATTCCAAGAGCAGTGTTTCAATAAAAGAAAAAAAATCAATTATATCAATAAAATCAATAATAATAAAAAGCCAACAATAGAGAAAGTTAATTAGAAATAAATTGTAAGGAATAATAAGTTATAATTTTGCAAAAGTAAATAAATAAATCAGATTGAAGTAGGATTGAAAAATGTAAATACAGTCGGACCCCGATTTAACAAACCCTATTTATTGAATTTCGCGATTTAACGAATTTTTCTTTTCCCCCGATTAAAATGAAGGCCAAAAACCCCTATTTAACGAATAAGAAACCCCGAATTAACAAATTATTTCAACAGCCGAAAAAAACATTTTTTTTTTTGTTAGTTTGGGTAAACTACCTAAACATATCTAATCCTGCAGGATAAAAATGACGCTGTATTTTCTTCTCTCCATAAAGTCGAAAAAGAACTTTTTCGAGTCAGGAATCAAGGAAATTGTCAAACATTACTCAGTACATACTTTAAAATTTCAAATTAACTAGTGCATAATTATTCGCTGTATTATTAGCTGCTGAATAAAAACTGTACAATTTCTAATTACGGATATTTTTGTATAGTTGCTTATTAGGGCTGTTCCATAAGGTAAGTACAGAAATTTTTTTATTTTTTGTTTTGGACCCCCAATATTACGAATAACCCCCGATTTAACAAATAAAATTTTCGGTCCCAATGAATTCGTTAAATCGAGGTCCGATTATACTATATTATAGTTTATCAACGCACAAATACTTCAAGAAGGAAATATGAAAGCTTTAACAATAAATACGAGGGAAGATCAAAAAGTAACGCACAACAATTTTTTTTTTTCAAAATATTTAATAGGTAAGAAAAAAATATAACGTACAAACAAACTACAGGTGCTATTTATTTTTCAACATATGAACCAAATCTCTTAACACATTTCTCCCATTACGACACCAACTTTAGTATTCCTCGTTCATAGAACTCCATTTTCTGGGATCGTAGCGACCTGCTCACGGCTGATTTCCCTTCTTCATTCGAACTGAAGCGTTAGCCTCTTAGGAATTTCTTCAGAGGTCCGAAGAGGTGAAAGTCAAACGGTGAGAGGTCTGGACTATATGATGGATGTTGGAGCAGCTCCCAGCCAAATTTCTCAATTTTTCACGAACAGAAGTCCCAACATGGGGACGAGCATTATTATGAAGAGGTCTGACATTTGCAGCGTCTCTGTTAGGGCGTTTGTCTCGAAGGGCACGAAGCAACTTTTTGTCAATCCTCTAGCATAGGTTGTGGCATTCATAGTGGTTCCGGTTGGAAGAAACTCCGCCAAGAGTATGCTATGCATGTCTCAGAACACCGTCACTAGAACTTTTTTTGCTGATTGGGTGACTTTGAATTTCTTCGGTGGCGGAGACCCAGAATGTTTCCATACCATACTCGCCATGACCTTCTTAAGCACAACACTCCAAGTGGTCCAAGCATGACATCATTCTCTGACCCTTCTGCACATCTGACAGATCTTTGGGTACCCAGCGCGCACTGAATTTGCAAAATGTCAATCTGTCATGCACAATGTCGTACACTGCTGTAAGAAATGTTGGGTGATTGTTGTGTCAAAGTCCGCAGATTGATGCGTCAATCGTTTAAAATTGCCACCTCAATGCCTGTGACATTGGGCAGTGTTGCAGCAGTCACTGTTGGCTGGAACAATTTGAACATATGGACCAAAATAATATTCCGTAAAAAAATTGTTGTGCATTACTTTTTGATCTCCCCTCGTAATAATAGGGTTGTTAATTTTATTATAGGGATGTGAAGTAATGTTAGAAGATATCCAGGATTGCTTTCGAGGATCAATTTTTGAATAATTATGTAATATCAAAGAACAAAAGCTATTTTAATTTCACAGTTTATAAATATAATTTTCTACTAAAAAAATGATAATAAATCTATCATTTTCATTATTAAAAAAATAAAAGGTCCAATGAAGCACTGAAAATAAAGCAAATTAAAGAATAACTGTCTAATATGCTTTTTACTAGTTAAGTGAATGGATGCTTTCTAGTATTGGAATGGAAAGATCCTATTCTAAACTATTGCTACAAAGTTTGAAGTGCAGAATTGTTGAGAATGCTAAAGTACCCTACCTTAGTGCTAACTGTCCTACCTACTGTATTAAAGAGTCTAATCCATGATGACTATACCCTTCCTACCAAACCTTACCTATTATCACTAGCTAAGTGGATTGGCTGCATTATTGGCAGAATGAATTTCCACTCCATAATAAGCTATAATTACAGTCCAATGAACCACAATATAAATCATTTAATTAAAAAGAAATTACCAATAAATTCATGGTGATGATTGGCATCAGTATAAGGAAGACAACAAATATTGCATATGCTGATATTGGATATGGAATGGGGTCCTCCCCAAACAAATCATCAAAGTTAAATTCTCCTAACATCATAACTGAGGTATGGAGAATTGTTTTGGGCATGTTCATTGCTCCCTATTATAAAAAAAAATAAAAAATAAATCATTAGTCTTCAAAAAGATTAATTAAAAAAACAAAACAATTTATTAATATCTTCGCTACATGTGAAGACAAGGATAATCATTTCAGAAATAAACAAATAAGCCATTGAACAGACAAATTTTCTTTTAAGTAAAAGTTATTCCATTTTCCAGCCAGTAAAGATCATTATACCTTTTCTTTTTTTGTTAACTTTTGTAGAAAAATGAAACAAGAACCACCAAAATGTTTAGCTGCACTTCAAAAAGCTGTTTTCAAGGATACATTTGGACAAATGTTTCATGCTTATTAGTGCTCAACAGCTTAATTGCAATTTCAAAATCAATCGCAAGAACCCAAAATGATGTACACATTTTGATTTGTTCCTTTTTGATTCCAAAGGATATGTTGGCCTTACGTTTATAATAACAAGAAGAAGAAAAAGAAGATATTAGCCTCAAAAATTCCCTTTTTAGAAATTTTGGAAACTGAAATTTTCAATGGAATTTTAATTTGAAATGAATAACATGAAACAGAGTTTAATTATTTTAATATTGTATCTTTACTTTATGAAACAAAGTTAATCATTCATAACAATTACACCATTAATTAAAAGAAACTTGTAAAGAGCAGTTAATAAATAAGTAAAGGATTTATTTTAAAAAATATGATCACATAAAACATTAAATAGGCATAAAATAAGTTATAATTTTAAGATCTATAAAATTTGGTTAAATTTGATTAAAATTTGTATGAATAATTCATTTAGAGATAGCATTATTATCAACAACAACAACAACAACAACAACAAAATTAAGAAGAAATTAATAATATTTTTATAGCTAAGCATTGAATTTGATATTTAAAATTATGGAATTCAGTTTCTTAGCAATCAAATTTTGAGGAAATCTTAGTCATTTTATTTCATAATGTTTAATGAGGCAGGATTTGCTCAATAAACTTACTTATCTTAAAAAGAATAAAAGGAGAGTAGTTAATAATGAATTTCTTAAATAAAAACTAAAATTCAACAGAAATGATAGCAGTTTTAATAGACTATCATGTTTGCAAGCTGGGGCAAAAATAAAAGTGCAAAATAAAACCATTAAAAAATGTCAGTCAAGTTCAAAAATGACTTATTCTAATTAAAATGTGCTGTGAAATTTCAGAATGTATAGAATTTATCCTGATAATTTTTCCTTAAGTTCGCTTATTTTTAAATTGACAATTATATAAATATGAACATTTGCTTTAAAAATGTTAAAAAAAAACAAACAATCAAACAGTAGATTAAAAAAATGTATGTATGTATTTGGTTAAAATTATACATTTAATTGTGTTTTTTTTTTGTTGATATTTTTTATCTGTTTTAAATATGTTCTGGAAAGCTTGTTAAACATGCATTAAAATAAATTCTGCTTTATTAATAAATGGTTTAAAAGAAAAAAAGTAAGTAATTTCATTGTATAAAGAGTTATTACTTACCTCTCTATGAAGTACAATCATTAAACTTATGGCAAATCCAACAATTAAGAATGAAAACACGATGAAGACTTTGAGAAAAGTTTTAAAGACATCAGTGAACATTACAACATAAATGCCAAGAAAAGGGAATTTCCGTATAAATATCACAAGATTTAGCCATGCTAAGAAAATTGATATGGCTCCTAATTCCCACTGCCACTTCTAGAAAGAGAAAAAAAACAATTAAATGAGTAAAATATGACAAATACTGTGCAATTTAAAATTCATTCAGAATTTCAATGAGGCATATTTGATTTAAAATTCATTTTTATTTATTTATTTTATTTCATTTTGATTTTTTTTTATACATTTTAAGGTTTTCAAAAATCTTAATATACTAGACTATCTGAAAAATAAATGAAATATAAAATAATTGCCATCCGAAGTTAAGTAATACAAAATAAACTAAGAGAATTAATTATTTTAATTAGAATATTATTCAGATCTAAATGAAATTTGAGAAACTAGCAAAGGGCAAATGATGGTTAAAAAAAATGAAATGATGTTTCTTTATAAATTAATCCTCTCTATGTAAGTAGCATTCACATTTCCCCTTTTTCAATTCTTCCTTCCTTCCACAAAGTATGAAACATCAGAAAATGGCAATAAATAAAATAGACCAATGAAAAAGTTTAGATCCTCAAAACACCTGAACATAATCCATGTGTCATATCCTAAAAAACTAATGAAGTTTTTACAGTATTTAATCTTAGAACAAATGTGAGGAGATATAATAAAAAAAATTAACATTTTGGACAAACGGTACTGTTCAGATCTTAAGGAATACCAGTATTGTATTTTCAATAAGGTTCGTCTATTCAAGAGATTTCTGTTGCAGTTTTTCCATTTCAACTTGTAAGGTTAAAAACAGTAATAATAATAATGTTGAGTTGCAAATGAAATATTGTTGATTGAAATTAACGCAGACTTATTTTAATGATGCAAATAAGGTAACAAAGATAAAATACATCAGTGTAGTTTAGAGTTAAGAGAAGTTTAAGAAATAACAAATGTTGTTCTTAATATCTCATGACATACAAACCTTTTTCATTGCTTTATAAGATATAATGATATCCTTTGAAAAATTTCATTAACAATGAACTTTAAACATATAAAAATATCCTGAAATGATGGAAAAAATACTCATTTTAAGCTGATTGGAATGTGAGTAAATACTTTGCTAACCTTCATTGTTAGAACAACAGAATGTAGTTTAAATTTCTGTTTGCTGACATTATTTGATGTTAAGACTTTTTTAGTCTACATTAGAGCATTTTAGTATTTGTGAAGCTAAATATTTATTACAGATTCACTCTCAGAATCTTTTTGGTGCCACCAAGGGCATCTTCATGGCTTCTGGTTGAGAAACTCTGCTCTAAGACGTACATGGTCTATTGAAAGAAGACTATGAAGTTTTATATAAATGTGCTTTAAACTTTATCTGAAAACTCAAATCAAAGCTTCCAGAAATAAATAAATAAATAAATAAATAAATAAATAAATAAATAAATAAATAAATAAATAAATAAATAAATAAATATCAATACTTAATTTCTTCTCTATTGATTTATTAAGTATCTATTTTTTTCACATGAAATTTCTCTTAAAATGGATTATCGATGGATTAACGCTACTATTGATAGGAAAGACTTTTTTTTTATTAGTAGAATTTTACATTATCATTACAGTTATGTTAAAGTGAATTAAAGTTATAATATCTCACAATTTATAACATTTTAAATTAATATATTACTTACCTCTCTTACACCTGTCTGTATAGAACATTCCGAAAAATCAATGACAAGAAGAAGAGCAGTGACATAACATGCCCACTCTAGAAGATTTTCAAATCCAAAATACCTTGCCCGAAGCTGATACAGTTGAAAACACTTTTGGAAAAAAAAAGAAGTAATAATAAGAAAGAGGAACAATAATTTTAATTAAAATAGTTATAAATATTAATTTAATAAGTTAATAATAATAAGAAAAAGTCAACAACTTTTATTAAATTTGTTATACTTTATGTCATAGTGAATAAAAAAAAAAAAATCCAATAAAAATTTCAAAGACAAAGAAACTGCTTGATTAATACACTTTAACTGCCAGAAAATGACATTCCAGTATTCCCTCCTTCACTGAATGAAAGTTTATTTTAATAAATTAAGCAAAATAAATAAATAAATATTCCCACTTTCATTTTTTAAACAACTCTTCTTAATAGAGAACTTTAACAAAACTTATTACCAACTGAAAACAAAGCTTAATGATGAAAGAAAGATATTCCTGACCTATTTGCTGTAAAAATGCAACAAAGAGCAGTTGCTGAGTTTGAACAAAGAATGTTAGAGACAATAAAAATATACAAATGAAAAAAAGTATGTATGAGTCACTAAACATTAATAGAAATTTTGATTTGTAGCTATTTGATGAAAATTATTATATAAAAATATATTTAGAAATTTCTTACCTCTTTTAATAAATGAATTCCTGCCAAAATCATTATGAAACATTTGCCAACTGAAGCAAACATATTTCGAGTATCTGTACCTTCAAAGAAACAGGGATTATCCAAGGTTCCATTTCTACATTTGAAAAGAAATGGAAAAATGAATAAGGTATGTAATGAATAGTTTCCAAAGCAACCAAAATATATATAAATACATATATAACAGATTTCCACAAATCTTCATACTTTGTGATAGTTTATGAGACAATAAAGCATAAACCATAAAAAAGGGTACCATTGTTGTTTTCTAAATTATTTCTAAATTTTAATTATTTTAATTTCCACTTATGCTGCTGAAGATTTGATGATAAATTGGCCGTATCTTCAAAGAAACAGTGATATGGTTTTTGTATTTTTTTTTTTAGATATTAAGTTAATATCACAATTGTCATGTGGTTGCAAGGTCTCTTGCTTGGCGCAGTGAAACATACAGATTTATCAACCTACTTTATGGTAGCATTCCTCTGCTATTTATAAAGCATTCAACATGATTAATATTTTCATTTTCACTGAGATGCTAGCTATTGTCTCACTGGATTTCAAGATCCTAGAAAAATGTTAGAAGTGGCAATTCTTATATAAAAAAAAATAATAAAATAAACAAATAAAAAAGTTAAAGGCTTAGAATTGATATGTTTGGTTTAGGGCCCAGAGAAGGAACCATAGGTAACTATCATGCCCAGAAGGGGAGAGAACCTAGAAGCGGTTGTCCTAAGGTATTATGAGGTTATTATTTTTTTAAATTCTGGGACACCCTTTAAACTGTTTTAACCTCACCCGCTGTCAGTAATAAACTATTACTCATATAGCTGTATGCAAGCTTAATGGTTTGACATTATTAAAATTATTAAAAGCGTTGCTGTGTGTTTTTGTATTGTTAAAATATCAAGTTAGTATTTGAGATTCAGCTTTAATCAAAAGTTTGTCAACACTTTGGTATTTCCACAATCAAAACCTTTAAGATTCAGTGGTGTTTTGAGTGGGTGTTTTGAGCAGAAATAAGGTATTTGAATGAGAGACAGCAATCACTGCAGGATGATGCGAGACCAGGTAGGTCTATTGTCACAACTCCAGCTACGGTTAAGTCTGTACGAGCATAAATCCAGGAAAATCCACCTGTACATAGCTGGCAGAAGAACATGAAATTTAGAATTCAGCATGCTTTGCAATCATCCAACAAGATCTGCAGATGTAACAAGTCTGTCCAAAATTTGCACTTCATTGCCTCAGAAATGATCAGAAAATGTACAGTATGAAGATTTATGGAAATCTGATTATGCTTACAGACATCAGATAGATCCGTCCGAACATAAATGTTACAGGCGATGAAACTTGTGCTTTCTATATGATCGTCACAAATGGCAATCCAGTGTGTTGCTGTTTCCTTGTAAGAACTGACCAACAAAAAATGCACTCTGACCAAAGCAAGGCAAGGTGATGCTCACTGTACTCTTTGATTATTGTGGTGGGATCCATCAGGAATACATATCAGAGGGACAGTTTATCAATGGCATAAGGTATGTGTCCATTCTGAAACATCTCCTTGAGGCCAAAAGATGTAAAGACCACATCTCTTCCAAAGCAATTCTTGGATTCTACAACATGACAACATATCTGCTCACTGATCATTTACAGTCACATCGTTCCTTGCCTGAAAAGGAACCATTGTTTTACCCCTACCTGTATACTCTCCAGATTTAGCCTTCTCTAAGTGTTATATGTTGCATAAGCTAAAAGGGTATATATAATACCAAGTCGAAGCTAAGGTTCTCAATTGTCGTACAACCCCTGGATGAAGTGTGGAACTGCAGAGGGAATTACTTTGAAGGATAATAACAACATTTTACATTTCAGCTTTTGTTTTATGATAATTGTCCTGGAATTAATAACCTCATATATTCAATTCCTTACCAGATAATGAATGGGATTACAAAAGGATAATGAAAATAATTAGTTAGATATGGATTACTGTAAATCATATACTGTGATGTTTATAGTAAGCCTAATTTCTTAACTTAGTTAAAAATTTTAATGACCTATTTTTCCCATATTAGTAATGTATAATCTACTTTTAAATTTTATCCCTATCAAGAGTGCTTCATTTTTTATTATTTCTGGGAAGGGAACATCACTGTTTAAGCTTATCTTCTGTATATACAAAAAGCTAGATTAAACATAATTGATTGAGGTCTGTCCAACAACAATAAAAGCTTGGATTTTTTTTTGTTTTTTTTTTTTTAATTAAAAAAATGTAAGTTTTTTTTTAAAAAACTGATTATATTTTAAGTAATAATAATAATAAATATTAAAATCACTTACGGACTGTTTTCATTAAAGTCGCCAGAAGGTGGAGGTGGAGTAGCCAGAATATATCCAGTTAAAAATGTCAGAAAGACTAAATAAAAGAGCAGGTTAAAATAGTAAACGTATCTCCCAAAACGAATCCACTTAAAATGAATGAGACTCATACAGAGAGGATGAGCCAACAATTTCTGTCTTTTGGATCGAACCTTTGGAAATAAATAACAATAAAAGAAAAGAATTAAAAAATTGTCATTAACAAGGTAGTTGTTTTATATTAATATTATGTTGTTTTTTTTTTCAAATCTAGAAGTAATACCCATTTATTTATTATTCTTTTCATTTAATATTTCTAAATCATAACTTTTGGCTTTTATTTATTCATATTATCATATTTTGCTATAAGATGATTACAGAACTATTTGAAATCATTTGAGAGACGCTCTTTACTTTGCAGTCAACAAACTCCACAAAGAATTTTGTATTGTGATCCTGCTACTGTCATAAGGTCATTTATTCCAAAGTGAACATTTAGTTACAAAATTCTAAATTCTTATGAACAAGAAGAACTTGTTTAAGTTAAAGTAAATCTGCAGATTTGTAATTTAAAGATAATCAGCATAGGAATTATCTCTGAATTATTTATTCATAACTCTGACAAAAACATTCAAAGTCTTGTAGATGCTAATGTTAGAACAGAGAATTGGCAGTGAATGCTAACTCATTCTTAAAGAGGTCTTTCAAATGATCTGAAACCAAAGTAAAAGAACTGTTTTGAGACAGTGTTGATACAAAGAAAAAAAGAACTATCTTGATGTACTGAATGCTTCCGTACAGAAATAGTGATGTAATAAATCTATTATTGGTTTTATCATGCCTGATATCCTTGATTAAAATATATGTATATAAAGATATTCTATCAGAATAAATCAACGATGCCAGAGAATATTTAAGGGTGATTTGGTTATTATTAAGTAGAAGATAAGGACCCCTTTCCTTCCCTAACAAACAAACTATAATTAAATAACACTTAATTACAGCAAGAACATTTCTTGTTTTTTCAATGATAAATGCACTATATTAATGATAAAAAGTTTCAAAAGTAAACTTATAATCTCTTGAAAGCAAAAATGAAAAATCAAATATCAGCTGGTTTTGAAATAAAAAAAAAAAAAGCAAACTTTAGCAGTATTGTAAAAGAAGATTAAGTTTTAAATAAATAACTTTAATGTGCAGGCATATGATATAGTGAAGACAATACAAAACTTTTGTTTAGTTATGTGCAGTTTTGTATTTTCTTCACTATAAGATTAAGTTTTATTCAATGATTAATATCAGTTAATAATGAATGCATACCATGACCATAAGTGGATGGTTTGTTTTTATGCAGTCAGCATCTTCTCTCTGCCAATTGCCATGAGCTCGAAAGGGAGTGTCCAATCCAGCTAGGTTACCTAAATGAAACAAAATCATATGATATTTAGTTAAAACTATTCTTGATTATTAAGCTACAAAAAGTCACTAAAAGATTAATGAACATTTTTCTGTAGAAAGAATAGGTCCTTACCTTTCGAATTAGAAAGATCTAATTGTGAGTCTGGATCTTCTACTACATATGTATCATCCAGAAATTCATAATTAAATTTGAGTGAGAATTTTGGATGATCTGCTGGTAAATCGCTTGTACGAGTACATTTGGTGAACACCTTTTCAGCAACATCTAACAAATAATATCAATCATTTATCTAATTTAAAATATAATGTCGATCAAGTCTTATTCTACAAATTTTTAAAAACAATAATATCATCTAAAGAAATAATTCATTTACTTAAATTTAAAATTTAAAATAAAAAAGTTTATAAGGTTAAAATTATAGTTTATAAAGTTCATCTTTTTGCTACTCCGCAATATTTTTCAAAAGCTACAAAAATTTATTACAAAATGTATCATAAAGAATATTTTTCAAATTTTAGATTTTTAACAGTTTGACAATGATGGTTTCAGCTCAGTGCATTGTCTAATATTTGAGATGTACTCTGTTATTAGTTGGAAAAAAGGCAAAGATTTCTTCTTTTTTTTTTTTTGAAGTGCAGTTGTACTTCTTTAAATAGCAACTAGAAAGATAATTAACAAATAATTTCTCTTCGCTTTATGGCGGAAATTTTGTGATAGAAGTAAAATAAACTCGAATAAACAAACTAAACATGGTATCTTAGGAAGCACTTTTGTCACAATTAATCCTTTTGTCTAAACACTAAAAGTTATATTTTCCAGTAATTTATAAGAACACATTAAAAGCTACAAGCTAAATTAATTTAAAGAATTTTTTAAAGATTTTTTTTTTATTGCATAAGAAAAAAAATAGGTGAATCTGAATTGATAAGCAATTTTAATTACAAGGTTAGTATTGCAAGCTTTATTTACCTGGAAGTTTTCTAATTAACCTTCTAATTGGAGTATTACGATATCCTGAAGAATCAACTGTTGAATTACGAAGAGCTTTATCCCATGAGGAGCTGTTAATTATTGCTAGAGCCACATTTCTAATAAAAAAGGAAAATACACATGAAAATAAGGAACAAGCACTGTTGTTTCATTGCTAAAAAATAAATTAGATTAGTTTGTTTTACTTTTAAAAAATGTTGATCATTTTTAGGACCTACTTGTGACTGTTTTCAACAGCTACTTCAAAGCAGTTTTGACCATGATCGTCCAGTTTAGATACTGATGCTCCTGCTTCCATAAGCAGCTCAACAACTTCCACGTGACCCCTACTGGCTGCAATATGAAGAGGTGTTGTCTGAAATAAAGAAAAGATCAATTAATGATTAATAAAATATATGACAGATTAGGTTTGTTCAACAGATAGATTAAAAATATAAATATTTACAACATAACTACAACATAACTTTCTTACTTTAATCTTATCTGGTGGATCAACTGGAGAATTGGCAGCTAGAAGAGCTTTCGTTGATTTCATCCAACCTTTTGCAGCTGAGCAATCCAATGCAGTGAACTGATAAGAATTTCTTTAAAAAAAAATTGAAGTACATTTATTAAAATTTATAAAGAAGTAAATGGAAACATAGAAACTTACTTTTGGCTTAGGATATATCAGAAATATAAAAGAAAGAGTCTTGACATTAATAGTACGGTAATAAGATCAACTAAGTTTGACTTGCTTAATTCTGCTATTATTGCAATTATGAGATTCAAATTGCTTATCTGGATGCAATTGTGGATAATCAAATAAAAATGCATTAGATATCTGATTATGTAAAACTTTTCACAAATTTGGATGACTGAGGATTTCTATAAAGCTTATGTAGACCATCCCACTTATTGAAATGTATATATATATATATTTCTATGTTGAGTGTTTCTCAAAAAAGCACTCTCATTCTTCAGTGATTTTTAAAATAAATTAAATATTGAAACTCAATTAATTTCCTCTGATATAATGAATAAATGATTTTAAAATATTGCAATTTCTGAAATGTAGATTGTAAGAAGGAAAAAGAAAAGGACTTTCAGTGTTTTTATGGAAAGATTTGCTTAACTATGGAATTAGAAATTTACTTATTTTATTTAATGTTTAAAAAAGTTGTACCAATAACTTTGCAATGTTATAAGCAACATAATAATAATGTAAAATGAATAGGATGTTTGCAAAATACTTGTGGTAATTAAGATAATTCTTCTATATTTGTAGTATAGATTAATCACGAAGAAAAAGAATTCCTTGAATTGCATAAACCAAGATATCCAATATAATGATCTCACAATATCATGGCATAAGAAATAATCAGCTACATTTCAATTTTTCCATAACTAAAGATTTAATGGTGAACAAGATAAGATTATAAGACTTAATAATGAGCCTTAATTATTAGGGAAGAATACTGAATACTGCAAACTAAAAAATTACAATGAGTGCTACAATATAAAAAAGACGAAACAGGATTAAAATGACGGTAATAGAACAACAGTTTCGGAATACTGAGCGTATTACATCTTCAGGAATGGCACAAACATGTAGGACATCACAAAACACTTAGAACAACACGAGTCGAGAACACATAGTGAAAGTGTGGGGAAAGTAAAGGAATTATGGGGGTTTAGCAACAGTGACAGATGTTTTGTTTGCTGGTGATAGGATTGTAGACTTTATGCCAGAAGATGTTGAGCTATTCAGCAAGGAGGCGGTGGAATAGCTTATTGTGGTGGGAGAGGGGTTGGCAACTGAAAAGTTGGGGGTGTATCCAGTCTCATTGTAATCTGCTACTGTATATGAACGTGTGGGGTCTATGTTTGTGAAGGCATGTTTGTGTTCTTTGATGGTTGTAGATAGGAGTCGGATGTTTGTCCTCTATAGCCAGAGGGGCACTAGTAAAATTAGATTCAATGTACTGTGTTGGATCCATCGAATACGGTATATTGTGAATGCGTAGCTGGAAATAAAAGTGGTCTGCTCTGTCTACAGCACCCATCTTTTTAGTATAATCACATATTACTGTAGGTTTATAAAAATCGATAACTTCACCTTTTTTGCAGTCTGCTGAACAAGCTGAGTTACAGCATTATGTTTTGTACTACATATCATAACAACTCGCTTGTCTTTCAAAGCAAGAGATATAATTTTGTCACCCTTTTGATAGCACATTGATCCATACAATTTTAGATTTGGTTTGTTGTCATAACTATGCCTGAAGGTGAATTTTTTTTGCCATAATTCCTGTATAAAATCTATCCATACATAAATGAAAGCCAGACCCACTTACTGTTGGAAGTAACATATCTATATATAAGGTGCAGCACAATCTTAATTGTGAATGGGAGGTCTGGTCACACCAAACTCTCAATTCTGGCATTCCCAAAGTATGGAACAACAGCAGAAACATAGCCTGTTACACAATCAGCCCAGTGGCGTACCAATGCCTTTGGGGGCCCGGGGCGGGAGTTCCATTATTCCACAACCAAAAAAAAAAACGGAATCTCCAATTCAACAACCAAAAAAAAAAAAAGAAATACTTGGGTGGATGGGGCCCCTAGGCTGACTGGTGGGGCCCCCTAGGCATGCTTTTACAACCCCCCAAAAAAGGAAATCAGCTGGCTGGTGGGGCCCCTCCCAGGCGGGGGCCCGGGGCGCCCCCCCCCCCCTTGGTACGCTACTGAATCAGCCAACATATAAATTCGCAAGTCCCATTTTGTGGGTTTATTAGGGTTGTAGCACTTGAATTATATTCGGCCTTTGAACCCCATGGTGCTTTCATCGATGGCTATGTCTTGAAAAGGAATGAAATGTTCACGGCACTTGTTGTCAATATATGTAACAATATTCTGCACTTTACTGCTACTAACTGTACACTTTCAGCTTGTTGTGGAGGAGGTGGTGATAAATGTAAGCAACAAAAGAGAAATCTGTGGCAAGAAAACACTTTGAAGAATGAAACTTTATCCAACCATTCCTCAGAAAAGCACAATTTTATATCGGTTTTTGGATTTAGTCCCATATTCAACATCACACCAAGCAAAGTTTTCATATCTTTCAGTGGAGTCACATTTTTCTTTGACATAATGGTTTGTTTCATTCACAATTTCTAGTAATAAATCGTCTGTAAAATACAACTGGAAATAGTCTAATTCAGCGGTTCGCAACCTCTTTCAGCTAGCGACCCACCTTTCCTTATCGGAATACCTCCACATATATAGGAATAGAAGAATATAGAATAAAACCATATTTGTATCGTATCCCTTCCTTATATATGGTTGATATTCGATTTTTCTGATCTTTTCTGATGGTTTATTCGATGGTTTCTGATAGTTTTAGGATCAAGTCGCGACCCACCTGTAACCCTTCCGTGACCCACTAGTGGGTCGCGACCCACCGGTTGGGAAAAGCTGGCCTAATTCATTATCTGGTGAAATATTATACTGCGGACTACTATTTGTCACTGTAAACTGAAATGGCTTGAAATCATTGTCATTTTCTGTGTACAATTTCCACTTGGACTGAGAATCAGACAAATCACCTTCATCTTCATTATCACTTTCAGAAATAGCACTTGCTTAATCACTAGATGAATCACTAATGTCATGTGTAGCAGATATATTTTGGTCTCTAAATTCACTGCTGGAATCCTGAAAATCTTCAAGAAAATCTCTTGTTTCCTGGTCACTCAAACTGGGAGCTTTGAGCTTCACCATAACCCTATTTTGAGCAGCTGATATGAAGTATGTGTAAACATGTTTATAGAATATGATACATAACCACCATCTATCGAAATTTATGAAAAATACAAGTAGTTTCTTCCTTGCTCAACATGTGACAACGCTGGTAGTTAGCGAACACACTTTGGCATAGGACCTGCTGAATGAAATCAGATGTTGAGCACTGCTCGACATAAAACTGCAAAGGGTTAATAAGCACATGTTAAGCTTTCTTGTTGTTGCTACAATGTGTAACTAGATTTAGAAAAAAGAATGATATTCAGCTTAATCACTAATTGTTTTATATGATTACATTAGCACAGATGTTGGTTAGGAATATTAAAAGTCCATTTCCATTATGCAAATTATAAGATTATTTTTTTTATATTCTTACCTACGAATAAAAAGAATAAATATCCTTTTGTTTTAATAATTGATTTCAATAAATCAAATTTATTCATTCCTAAATATTGTGACCTTACTTAATTAACTTTTTAAATAGTTTTGGAAGCTTATTTTAAGATATTATAAATCCAAATTATATTTATGAATTGTAATAGAAAATTATTTACCTTGATTCCACATTAGCACCAGCCTCTAAAAGCACTTTGATGACTTTTTCGTGTCCCTCTGAAGCTGCTAAATGTAAAGGAGTATTTGAATCTTCATCTTCGCTATTTACTGTTTGTTTATTACGTCGGACAAGTTCTCTGACCACCCTATTATAAAGTAAAAATTGTAATTAACAAAACAATACTTCAGTTATTTATGAGAGCATTTGCTAAATTATAATTGCTTGACAATAACAGCAATGTAAATGTTGAAGTGCAAGATTCTAGGCGTCATCCCATAAATAAACTCATATTTTCTCAATAAGTAACTTTTTTGCAACCTACCTCATTATTTCAGGTATAACCTAATAATTTTTATTACTTATCAGTTTCAATAATAATCATTATAGAATTATTTTTGCAGTTGTTACAGTTTTTGAACTGAATTGGGAGATAAATCCAGTCTTACTAAATATGCCTGAATGCTTTTACACAGTTCCTTTCACCACAAGGTTTTGACAAAGTTGAAGTGATGTACTGAATGCCGACATGTCAGCTTTCACTTCACATTATCAACTTTCATTATTCTTACTTTTTAAGGCATTTAATTTAAGGTACTATATCATTATTGACATTTTTTTTTTATAAGATTTTTTTTTTTTTTGTCACTATCTGGATATAATGGCCAGATAGTTATTTATGGAGGTATTCACACCCATAGATTCTGTTTCATAATGTAAGGACCTCTGGATGTTAACAATTTGCTTGAATTTCTTTTGCATGTCTTGCAGCAGCCAATTAAGTGTTTTGTTATTTTTTTCTTTTTATTTCAGAACTACCGTCCTAGATTTAGTCTGCTCTCTGCTGGCTCCAACTTTCTAAGAAAGCAAGGACCTTTGTATTATTTTACCCAGCAACACTTTAATCAGGAGGTCATGCTCAGTAAGTGAAAGAAAAGTAATGGGTGGGGCTCTAATATTCAGTTATATTGCTTGTCACATATTAACATCCTTGCCTCACATTTGTGTGAATTGTTTTAGATTAATAATAGAAAGGATTATCTTTTTATGGGTTGTGATCAAATGAGAGATAAGACTACTAAATACTTGGATAAACATTCTGCTGTTTAGGGACAGAAACTTAATTGTGATGTTTAGAATTTCTTGTTTTGGTTTTGTTTATTGAACTTTTTGAAAATGAATGACCAAAGTTGCTATTAGCAACACTAATGTAGGGGTATAAACAGAAAAAAAAAATAACCACAATAATAACTTTTTTTTTTTGGTTTTTTTGTTTTGAAATAAATTATCAAGATTGAATGATGAAATGCTTACTTGTGATCTTTTATAATAAACCTCAACTTTTGATGAGGTTAATTATGTAATTTCTACACTAATGAATTGAAAACTTAAATCTTAGCTGAAAAGTGACACAAAAGCTGTCTTAAATACTGAAAGTTCTGAAGTTGTAAGGGAAAAAAAAATCAATGTAATCATTCAGAATAGAATTCATTAATAATGTTTAGTTAATGTCAATGACCATTTTAGACAAAGTTCTTTTAAAACTATCAAAACATAATCTAAATGTTCATGGCAAGAAGTTAAATCAATGAACTGATTCCAGCTGGTTAAGGGTGACAATCAAAAAACAGCAGTTGCTCTGGAATTCTTACAAACTCCGGGTCCATGCTATATAATAGAGTCTATGATTAATATTAAACATTCTCTTATTATTTTAAACAAGAAACTTACTTAGTTCTTCCATGTTGAGCAGCTAAATGAAGTGGAGTTTTCTCATCCTCATTTTTATGATCTATTTGAGCACCTTTATCCAACAGAAACTAACCGAATTAAAAGAAAAATAAACTACTTAAGAACTTCATCAGAAATTACTATAGATTTCATGGCAGTGAAGATAATAAAGTGTTTTTTGTAGATCTTTAAGCTCCATTCATAAAAGTCTAATTATACTTTAACAAAAATTATATTAAAATTTGTTTAAAATTATATTAAATTTAGATCTTGGTTATGACTAAAGATCATAATTACAATTTTTTGTAATAATTGCATATAACTTGGGAATTTACTGACTATAATTTACATTACCTGAACAATATTCAGAAATCCTTTCATAGCAGCTACATGAAGTGGACTGTGTGCATATCTATCACTTCTCTCTATGAGATCTTTTGATCGAGGATCTTCTAATAATGCCTAAACCAATTTAAAGAAGTGGCATTTGCATAATGTTAATACACGAAAAGAAAAATAAAGGTTAAAAAGGGTTATGGTGTATTAAAAATTACTAATTGCAAGTTTTAAAATTTTATTGAAGATAAAACATCTGTTTCTTCTTATTATTATTATTAAATTTATTAAAAATGATTAATAATACAACAGAAACTTACAGCCAAGACCTCCTGCCGATTTTCTTGAGCTGCTAAATATATGGCAGTTTTATCATTTTTATCTATGGCAGCAATATCAGCTCCATGACGTAATAAACACTGCAGGGATTCTACATGACCTTCAAATGCTGTGATCAGCAAAGGAGTAAAATTGTCTTTATCTTTTTGCTCAATATTGGCTCCACTGTAAAATTAAATGCAAAGTTCAAATTACTACAATTCTAATTAGTAAAACTGTACAACTTAATTTAAGTTTTGTATAATTGCATAGAACTCAGAAGTGTCAGTGAAATTTACAATAAATTAAAAACTTTTGCACAACTTGATAATGAAGTTTTGAAATTCATTAATAATTCACAACAAAACATTCTTTAATTCAGTTGTCTTTACTACTACGACCCACTATAAACTAATTAAATTAGAACTATCTGGAGAAGGATCAAAAAGATACGATTATTGACATCTTTTATTTTTTTATCTGTAAAAGGCTTAACGAATTTTGTGGTCATCATTTTCTATCTAATAAAAAATTAAGAAAGGCATCACTCATATAAAAAAATATCAACTTTTAATATAAGTTCTGCAGCAGACTCCATTATAGTTTAAAACTGTTTCTTACATTAAGTTAAATTTTATTATATGTCTGCTGTTTCTTCTGTCAGCCTAACTGATTTTTTTTTTTTTTTCTTACTTGGAATGTTAGAAAAATTTGTTTTTTTTTTTCTAAATTTGTTCTTTCTAAATTTCCTAATTATTTTTATGTAACATTTTTCATTACATTTTTTCATATTGAAGTTTATATCAGTTTTTAGGCATAATTAGTTTTTATATTTCTTATTATTTATCAGAAGAGAAAGGCTAAATATGTTCATTCTCATTTTTAAAATGCTTTCTAAACTTCTAAAAAAAAAATAAAATAAATAAAGGAGAAAAACACTTCCATCTCTTTAGTTAACTATACCTTTCTAAAAGAAGTTCGATAATTTCTACATGATTGAATTCTGCTGCTCTATGAAGAGGTGTCTTTTGCAACGCATTTAAACAATCTATGCTGGCACCATTTTGTAGAAGCAAACGAACAACTCTTTCATTGCCAGCAACTGCAGCAATCTGAAGTGGGAAAGTGAAGTTTTGCCTTGGTAAAGTAACATCAGCTCCTGAAACAAAAAACAAAGACATTTTAAGCTAATCTTAATCGTATTCTAATAATGTAAAAAAAGAAGAAAAATACCATACAAAACAAAACAAAACAAAACAAAACAAAACAAAACGAAAAATGTGTTTAGTTATTTTAGTTTAGTTATGACACTTTCATTTTATTGACTATTTAATCAGAGTTTTAAATTTGGATTCAATTAAGTTCTATTTTGAAAAATAAAAATGCTTGATAAGATAATTTATAATGCTAACAGCAAAATTATCTGATAATCAGAGTAATATAAACCATACAAACCCTATAGATTGTAACAATTGATTCAATGGAAACAGTAAGATTGAATGATTAAATATGGTTTTTCTTTTTTTGCCAGTTGCCAAAAAAATGCTGTATAATAATTACAATAAAACACAAATTCAAAAAATTTCTGCAATTTATTAAAATTAATATTTACCTTTATCTATTAAGACTTTAATTATGTCCTCGTGATTATGATCTATTGCTAAATGGAGAGGAGCGTTCTGGCTGATATCTAAATCACTCACCATCTATTAATTAATGTAGAAAAAACAATCATTTAATTAAAATAAAATAAAACTATTCATTATTATATTATTAGGATAATGTAATAAAAGAGTGTATAAGTTGTTATGAAGTTTAGGATATTTATTGATAAAAAAATATATTAATTATTTGGGCTAATTATTATGAAACTATGTAGTTAATTTGGCATAATTCAAACAAAGCATTTTTTTTTTACTAAAATGGAAAATCGATTTTGTATAGTATTCAGGCCTGAACTGATTTATCAATTCCATTCATAATAAAAACAACTTATTAAAACAAGTCAAAACTAAATATAATTGAAATACTTTTGTATTTTGTAACAATGGCAATACTGTAATAGACCTATTTACCTGTTCAATAGCATTCGGTCCTCCTTGCGTCTCGGCTGTTTCTAACAGTAACCGTACAATTGCTAGATTCCCTTCCATGCTGGCTCTGTGTAACGGTGTTGCTAAGTGACTGTCACACACCCTAAGATTGGCTCCTGATTCAATCAGCAACTGAACAATTTCTGTGCTTCCGTGAATGGCTGCAAGATGCATTGGAGTCATTTCTTGAGTATCTCTAGCCTAAACAAATAAATTTAAAAATAAAATTCCTAAGCAGATCCCAGGGTATTCAAAACAGCAGTTTCAAATTAATATTTTTAGGCAATGATCATTGCTGTAGAGATAAAGATTTATAAGTGCATAATCAACATCATCAGCCATTTCTAAATGCATTTTGGAATATCTATTTCCAAATTGCACAGGTGAACTATTTTTGATTCTGTTATGATTGATATCATCTGTTTATTTTTGTTTAAATCTCTAAAGTCATTAAATTATTAATTAATGAGATGAGTGACAGAAGTTACTGTATTTGATTGTATTACAATATCTCTGTGGAGGTATGTGAAGTACAAGAGGATAAGTGACATGAGTACGTCTTCTGAGATGGTTTGGGCATTTAGAACATTTGACCAATGAGAGTCTGACTAAACATCTTTAACAATGGTGAAACGGATGTTAAGTGTGGCAAGGGAAACATATGAAAAGAATAGTGAAAATTATTTGGAAGAGTATCTGAATATATACGGGACTGTACATTAAAAATTATATTAATATTAAAGAAATGAGTGTTGTCTGCAAAAGTAGGGAAATTTTTTGTACTAATATGCAGTGTTAAGAGTAATTTTATTTGAACTTTTCTACTACTGCCAATCCTGTATGTCTACATAATTATGTCTGATGCTTTCTGTTGCTTTTGTTGTTATCTCTGCTGTAAATCAGCAAGTGAATCGGAAAGAAAACATTAATAAATTTGCAAGGTAAAATATTGTTACAAAATATTATTGATATTTGTAAAATTGGTATTTTTTCCAGGTAATATTTGTAAATGAGATTATCAATAAATATACGAATAAATAAAAAAGAACTGATGAATCCTACCTCAATATTTATACTTCGACAATGAAGTAATTCTTTTGCTGCTACTTCATTGCCTCTCATTGCTGCATAATGCAATGGTGTTAAGCCAAAATTGTCTCTGCTATTCACATCTCCACCTTGACTAGCTAAATAAGGAATCACATTTGTTGAAGAAACCTCTGTAGAATCATATCCTATCTTGGGATCATCTTTAGAATCACCCCGCATTCCTCGAAGATTAAAAGGCTGAAAAATTAACAATTTAAATATTTTATTTAATAAAAATCAAGTGAAATAATTCAAAAACTTAATTATAGCTGCAAATTAATGAAAATTTTACTCTCAGAAGTTGTAACTGGAAAGAATATAAAAGATCTGTACGTTTAACTTTATACATGAAATTGTTGTTTTAAAGTCAATTTACAATAGTTAGTGAAAGAAACTTAAAAGATTTTTTAAGAAGTCATTTGCAAAATTTGTTTGATTGAGATTTTACAGCAATGCTTTGTTCCCTTGATATGTAACACTTTGATAAAGAGAAATTTTATTACAAATGATAAAATTTTCTGCAATTTTTTTTTTGCAACGATATCTACTTGCTCGCTGCCTCCATTTCTGCAGCTCTTTAGAGGACAACCAAAACTACCTATTTCGAACGCCTGTAGTTCTATAACAATCGAAGTTAGAGCAATACAATTGCCTAGTCATGTTTAATAATGGTTGCACTTCCTGCACGCTTTCACTTCAGAGTTGTTAATTATTGAAAAGAACAAAAACAGTCTTATTACTTTTTGAACAACTCATATATCAATACAACAAATTATTATAAAACAACCAATATTTACTATTTTTGATCTTTAAATCTTAAGCCAAATATCTTAAATTGGTTTTACTTTCCACAAGAAAAAAAAAATCCAAATGGGAATCTTGAATTTTTTTCATTTTTACTTTTCAATAATTTTACAGTTTTTGTTTACAAGTATTTATTTACGGTACTGAAAATAAATGATAAAATGTGTAATCTTACATTGAATATAGTATTGTCAATGTTTGATTGACCATTTCAACATAAAAAGATGATGTCGGAATTTAAATCACTTTATACTTTTTTTTGTTTTAATGTTTCTTCAATTACTTCCTTTATACAGTTTGATTTTTTTCTTCAGAATTGTGAGGTTGCTCTTCTACAATAATTATTCCAATTTCAATGGAATATTTAATATATAGGGAAGTTTAATGTGCAAAAAAAAAAATTGAAACATGAAAAAGAGGAGTAATGTGTATTTTCTTTACTCCTATTTTTCAATATTTCATATATTTAATATCTTAAAGAAAATATAGATTTCTTGACAAAAAAATTTTTCTTGACTATGTCAAAGACATACTTCTTTGTTTCAAAGTCATTTCAAAGTCACAGTTCATAAGTTTAAGTAAATAGATCGAAATTTGTTTTTCAGTTTAATGATAAAAACATCGTTAATAATTTACTCCTAGAAATCCTTAACATAACAACACTCCTTTAATTTCTATAATATTTCATCCTTCTTTGTGAAGGGCTTCTTCAGATGGTACCAGAGGACAAGAAACTATTCTTATTCCTCTACATTTACAGGATATATATTAAAGAATCATTAATAATTTTTAGTAATCACTAAAATACATTTCCCATCTGAAACATTAGTACAAAATCAACAAAAAAGAAGTAAGTTATACTCTAATATAATTACCCTTTTTTGAATATACTGCCCAAGTGGATTCTGAGTAGCAAAGTTCCGAATTTTGTGATATACATTAGGTCCTTCATTGTTTGTAGGAAGGCCTGGCCTGTTATCTAGTTTACTGTCAGTCTGAAAAATCAAAATCAAAATCAAATGTATAACAATAATGAAATTGAGAAACAGTATTTCCAGACAAGTAAGAGCTAAGTGAAATATGTAACAGTTCAGTGACAATTCATTCAAAAATAATGAATATTAAAATTAATCTTTAGATATTGAAGAACTGAATTATAAAATCAAAAGAATATTTCAAATAAATGTACAATGGAATACCTAAAGCACTTAAGTAGACTAAGAACCAAATAGCTTTATGTAAATAGCTAAATAAGCTTTTGAAATCATAATAAAACATGTATCTGAATGAAGTTATTATACACAAATTGCTGCAGCTATGCAAAAGAGATTATATAGGAGATTAAAGTATTATTGTTTAATTCTTTGTACACAGTCAAATATACACACTGACAAAATAATTCTGCTACATTCCTAATGGTTTATATGTCCTCTTTTATTTCTAGAACTGTATCATGGACTTGAAAGGCATTTTAGTGTTTCGAGAAATTTGCTGCACCACGTCACCAGGATTGCTTTCTTTGATTGCAAATGTTTTAGTTAAAGATTAAAATGATGGACTTCAAGATTTCTTTCCACATATGTTATACATTCCTTGATATCAAATCAACCAAATTGGTAGCTGTATTAACTAAAAGTTATTGTCTTGTACAGTGAACCATTCTTCAATGATTTTGACAGAATGTGTAATTCTGGAGTATACCTTGACAACTGTGGAATGGTTATCATAAAAACGATAGAATCAGCCAGAATCATTAGGTAAATCTGTATGATAATGCTGACCCATCTTCACTATATCTGCTAAACACTAAAGTGGCATTTTTTTTTCCAAGTTTTCATTTAAACCTTTCACCTATTGTCAAATAGTATAGATGGAGCAAGATCTAAAAGACAATTTTCTACCAGATAACTATATCTTCATTATCCATTGCAGTCATTCAGTACTTTATATATTGAAATTAATAGAGATAGCAAAATTGGGATATTAATTTTTATCCATTTTTAATGGTAAAATGCATTACTATTTTCTCATTTACTCCCTTCATTTTGTAATGAGATTAAAACATCTAACTTCCTGCTCCTCATTGCCATTTGTCATTGAAGTAAAACTTTATTGACACCTCTAGATGCTGTATTTCAGGATTGAGTCAGCCATCACAACTGCTATTGCAAGACAGGATTACTGGAAACAGTGCATCTATAACATTACCAAACTTACAACAGAATATAGTAGATGAAAGTTCAGAGAACAATAAATGTTTTTTTGTTTATGTTTTTCCTTTCTTTTGTGATAAAAATATTTTTTTTTTTTTTGTGGAGGGGAAAATGTGTCAAAAAATGTATTTATTATACTGCTAATTGCAGTATTATCAATGCATCAGATTTAGTTAGCATAGTTGAAAATTAGGATATCTTCCCAAACTGTATTCTTTTTAAATCATCAAAAACATTGACAATAATCTTAATGAATGACTGTTGATGACAAAGTCTAAATTGTCAAAAATGTATCATCAAAACATCAAATTATAATAGGACAGTCACCTACCTAATGTTTAATTATCTTATCGTACTCAAAGAAAACCCAGTTAGTGATAATAATTCTTTTTCTGGCTGTTAAATTCTTTATCTTTTTCGTTTTTATTGTGTAAACTTAAATGTTTATTTAAGAAACAGATAATGAGATAAGCTATCAGTTAATTAAATTTTAAATGAGCTGTTTATTTTGCCAGCACTTCTTGACATTCATTATTTCATGAGCATCAGAAATTACACAGCTGATCGTTATTAATAGTTTATATTAAGAAAATAACATTCTTTGTAACTAAGAAATGCGACAAGAATACTAGGACATTTAGATATATTATTAACATTCCTTTTATAAATAATACACTAATTGCTAACAGTTCTTCCTTAATAAAGTTTGTTTTTTAGATATGTAGTTTTGCAAAATTATTCACTTAAAGTAATATATGTATTTATATTCTCAGGATTATAAACTGCTGACATTCAATAATGTGAAATAATAGTAGAAATCTTGATTCAATGATAAACATGATTAAGACATCTTCAGAACCATAACAATCTAGATAGAATGTTTTTTTTTTTTTTTTTTTTTTTTAAATTTAGATGCAGTTAAACCTCTCAAATCCGGCCTAATGTGGTGCCCAGTAGGCCGGATTACAGAAAAGCCGGACTACCGAGAGTGTCTTAAAATAACTCAATAGCTCAATTTTTATGAAGACGTAATGCCAGGTTTAATTAATTTAACCCCATTTTTATAATTTTGCACTCAAATATTTATTAAAAACAATACAAATGTGCTTTTTCCGACACCAAGCTCTAGTGACAATTGTTTTGCAGATTCCCCTGCATCCAATCTCCTTAACACATTAAGCTTCTGTTCCATAGTGACAAAGTTTTTCTTTCTTTTTTCACTCATAATGAATATGCGCAGATAGGAAAACAAAATAGGGAAACGAATTTAGTTATTAAAAAAAAAAAAAAATTACTCAGGACCAGGCCGGATTAGAGAGGTTTTACTGTTTATAAATGTTTGTTGAAACAACTTTTCATTAAAACTTTAACAATAGCCATAAAAGAATTAGAAGGAATGTCAGTATTTCACTTCATAGTAGAATAAAATGATTCAAGAAAACTGTAAGTTTTTCAATTAAAAAGTGCAATAATGTCAAACATCAAGTTATTGTTTCTTTGTTTCCTAGCAATTAATCCTTCAATATTACTATACTTCATTCATATCTTCTATTCATATGTTATTACTTACTCAATTCAAAAATGAATAAGTTTGTTTGAAAATTTCTGATCTTTTAATAAATATAAAAAAATGAGAATGTTTTGTCTATTGAATTAATGGCTCTTTCTCTTAATATTGCTCTTTTAAATTGATGAAGTTAATTTATGTTGTTTTTCCTATTTTTATAATCCTATTCTTTAAAAAAAAATATTAGATTAAGATGCTCACTTTAGAAACAGCTTTGCAACTTGCATTTTATAGTTCTATTGAGGTGTCTATCTGGAATTTGCTTATTTAGCAAGAAATAGTAGGTTTCGGCATGAGTACTTTAAAAAGGATATAAATTCATCTATTCATTCCCATTTTTTTCCTGTTAGAAGTTCAAGTAGCTACCTTAGAAACATTATCTAGCTGTATTTTCCTTTATAAATTATGGTCTTGAATGAGACAATCACTTGTTCGGTTGTTATAATGATTTTGAGATATAAAGTATCTTGATTAGATTAGATTGTGGTGAGTGTGGGTCGTTCTGAAGCCAAGCACCGAGACCTTAGGTCTACAGTACCATAACCACAGAAAGAAGGACAGACAGAATGATGGAAAAGAATAGTGCAAGTAGTGCAGGGAAACAGAAGAACCCTGAGAAACCTTCCCAGAGCTGATCATCCATCACCATGAAACCCACAAGAGAAACAAACCCCTGTACTCAGAGGTGAAAGGACAATGCCTTAGTAGCAATGCCAATTCTACGCCCTATAAAAACAGTTACTTTGAAAAGTTAATGATTATTGTTTTACTGTGCTTTCATTCAGGAAAAAGTAATTGGTATTTTCTCTCACAAATCTTGCAGGATGGAGGGGGTTCACTCATGCTCAGTTTTTTAATGTTTTTCTCTCCTTTTTTTGGGAGGGGAAGGGGGTAGGAATAAGTGTTTCAGGACAGGAATCTCAACAATTACTTTCTTTAAATGGGAGAGTTGGGATGATCTTTACAAGAGATTTTGAATATAATTAACTCTAAATATAATTGTGTTTATGGAATTAAACTGAACTGAAACTATAGCAAGAAGATACCTTCAGTAAAAATAACGGCTTTCCAATTTTATGTCAAATAAGTTGACTACGTTATCTTTATTTTTCTTCTTAATTTTCGTATTTCTAAATAAAAACAAAGGAAGTTAAATGATTCTTTGAATTCTTCAACAGTTCTCTTTGCTTTTATTTTTTTATTGTTTTACTTAATTCCCTTTCTTTATTACTTCCTCTTCTTTATAACTCCCAATCTAATGATTAGAATACTTATTGAGGCAAATTGGCATTTGTATGAGATATATATTCTTAATCTGTCCATCTTTAATTTCTCTCATCAGATTCAATTGAAAGCATCTTGCTAAAATCTAAAGAACTTTCTTATCTATCTATCTTTCCTAATCTATTTAAAATAATCTTAAGTTAAATAATCATAGATTAGTCACGTAAAGCCTTGATATTTAGTATTGTCCTTTTCAAAGAGTAAGTTGCAGCTTTGTGTCATCAAGAATGATGACAGTATTTAAATTCAGCAAAATCATTCAAAGCTAATTTTGCGAAGTTAATGTGCATTAGAAGAAAAGATGTAGAGTAGAAGAAAATCAACATCCAGGGCCTGGTTTATTTGTTTTTGTTTATTTTTGTTAATTGAATGGAACTGGAAAGTTCTCTTGATTTTCTAAAATAATTCTGACCAAAGTTTTAAATTCAACAATGTAAAAAAAAAAAAAAAAGAAAATACTTTAAACATCAAACATACTTTGAAGATCTAATTAGATTTTAAAATAGAAATATGTTTTTTTTCCCTCCTTTTAGAAATTTTCATAAGATTGATTTACTTACACTGTCACTGGTGTCATCTAAACTGTTATCGTCACTAATTCTGGCCGCTCTGGTCTTCTTATATCGAGCAGCAAAATGTAGAGGAGTCAAACCATCTTCACCTCGAAGGTTAACATCTGTACAATATTTACAAATTTATATTATAAACCACTATTAATAATATAAAGGTTAAAGGCAAAAGAATTATTTAATGTTTCATAACAAATCATTATTAACATATTTGAATATGAATTATAAGAAAGAAAAAATAGGTCATCACTTAAGGCATGAAATTTAAGAATATCACAAACTAATTATTTTTAAAACTTTTAATTGTATATGCTGTTCTGCAGGGG
>JAFIDM010000001.1:119770204-119847734 GCA_023159025.1 Thereuonema tuberculata | reverse complement strand
ATTATATTTTCAATACTAGGTATATTAAACACTATTGAATTTATTGAAGTTTCAATATCCATATTATTACTTCTAGTGTTACAATTACATGTACTAACAACTTTACTAAATGTTTTACCAAATAATTCATCAGTTTGCTTATAATTATATTTTTCTATTAATTTACAAATTTTGTTCATCATTTTTCGATAAAATAAGCTACAAGTTCCAATTGAAGATTTAAGTGAAATTTATTTCCATGTCCATCAAATATCTATCCCATTAGACGTTTCGGTGCATTTCTCTAGGTTGGTATAACTTCGATATCAAAGTTTGTAAAGATTCTTCTGAATATGTTAAAAAAAAGTTGCAAGAATATTTTTTTTTCTCTTATGCTCTGATTGATATTCTTCTTAATATATAAAAATGAATGTTTCTTTGTTTGTATGCGTTCCTATACCATTCATCAGATTGCGATGAAACTTTGGTGAGTTGTAGTGCGCACGCCCGCGAAGGATTCTGATTTAGTAGTATTTTACAGTATCAGGTGAGCGAGTATTTTTGCCTAATTTGAAACGAATGCTACCTCAAAACCGTAACCAACAAATTTCGTATTCATTCAGAACGTTAATAAAATAGGAATTCAATTATGATTGTAATATTTGAATAATTGTTGCAAAAATGATTCTTTCCCTCAGATGCTAGCAGCACTAAATGTTTTTCATAATAATGAACTATTCAGTTCATTATAAAATGCCAGGTTAAATTTTCAATACGAATTTTTCTATTATTTCAACGAGCCACTTGACGTTTTTCAGAAACTTCACCTCCTTCAATAAAGCTATGACAAAACTCTCGCTTTCATAATTGAAAGATATATAAGCATTATTTGGTATTAATTTGAATTATTACAATGATTAACAATATTGGACAAACCAATTGTTTTGTCATAATAAAAATAATATTTACTTATAAAATATTCTTATGTTTTGGAATTACGTGTTCCAAAATGCACGGAATGTTAATTCCTTTGTATATTAATTTTCCTTTTGTATATCATCACTATAATAAAGGAACTATTTCGCTTCGAGGAATTATACACTATATTGTGTATGATGAAGGGAACTTTGGCAAAACTCCGAACGGCGGTCCCAAATTATATAAACCTTTTTAATGACAGATAACAGTATGACTGTGAAGGATAACACATAGCCAGAGTTATTACACATCAAATCATATAGTTTTCGCTCAACATATTTACAAAAAAAATATGTATTGTCCGAATATGTGCGACTTATGACTAAAGCGTTATTACTGTTGGTGCTTGCGGTCTACCAGCCATGGCACGTTTAAAGTGATTTTTAAGCAACAATACACAATGTTTCATTAATAACAACAATAACGATGTCATTACACTTGACACAATGTTTCATTAATAACAAGACAAATGTTTCATTAATAACAACGTTGGGACCGCGTTCGGAGGTTATCATAATTTGGGACCGCCGTTCGGAGTTTTGCCGGAACTTTGCTGCCTACAGTGCACCGGAAAAATTTGAACGTCCGAATACAACTTTAGATCCACGTGACCGATTTCATATTTTTTTGTAGCGGAAATATTAGCTGAGGCAAATATGAAAAGAAATACAAAAAAAAAAAAATAAGCAATCTTTTGATCATAATCTGCTTCATAAGATGGAGTAAACGAACATCACCCAAACAAAATTTACTGATTCTAGGAGACGCTGTTGTTAAGAATTCTTAAAATGCTTGAAATTCAAATTTTCGTAATTGAATTTATAAAACAAAAATCCATATTTATATAGATTCGAAGAAAAGATATTCGAGAAATTGGGCGTGGAACTTCTAATTGGTTGCACTCTGTTTAGGAATAACTTGAACTTCGAAAGACAAGAAAAGACTTCTCGGAAACCTTAAATCAAACGACAACATTCAAATGTGTAATTGAAAGGCGGCAACGAAATGGCGGAACGGAAAAGCAATTTCGAAAAGATTCATAGATTTACGATTACGATAAGAAGATTCACGATATTAATAAGCAATTTTGTGCAATTTGCAACTGATAAAGAAAGCATTGGAGAGAAATATTCCTACCGGAAACATTATTTATTCTGTAGTTTAATAGAATACTTAGTAAAGATAAAAGAAGTCTCTTATAATCGGTTATCGGGAAGGCTTGTCGTAACGTTCTCGAAAATTCTAAGCAATCTTTTTTCGTTGTGATAAATGATTAAGAAGAAACACTGAGAAAGTTTTGAAATGTTCATGAATGAAACAAGTAAGACTTAAAAGTGAAGTGTTTTTATTTTAATAAAGAGGAAGACTTTCTGCTCACATTACTTACATTACACCCATGCCAATCAAAATCCGAACATGAAGGGATTATCAGATAAGTTATGCTTTGAACTTTCACAGCTTCATTATGAAAATTTACATTGGATAAGCCACAAACACTAATTGTTTTATTTTACTAGTTGCTCACTTCGAATCTCCTAATTCTGAAAATTCTAAGATTGAAGTTTATAAATGTGTGTTGATTTCATATTAGAGTTTGTCGATCTTGTAGATGATTTTTATCACGTCCCCACATGAGACATGAAAACCAGCATATTCAAAAATGTGAAAGATTGGCTGTGTTAGGACCTTATAATAAACAAGGATTTGGTTCTAAAGATATGAATTTCACAGCCTTATTCTTTGGATGTAGAGATGTAGAATAAAAAATGTAAGTTTTTGAATTATTCCCTTCCCATATTTTTTAATGGCATAAAATTCGCCTTCGTACGATAATAAAATCGTTTAATCACTTAAAAAGATAAAAATTTGATAATGACTTAACCATTAAAGGGGTTATTTCGATTTAAATAACCCCAGCTAATGTGGATTTCAATTAAGAAAAATCTCCTTATATGGCAAAATCTGATCACTTACGTTCGCCTGGAAATTTTGACGTCGAACGTAAAAATAGTGTCTGCAATGCTGGTCAGTTCTAAGTTACTGTCAATATGCGAGAGAAGACATTACACAGCTAAACCTACAATTTGGAACTTTTTCAGTATAATATTTCAAGAGTCGTAGTGGTAAAATATGTATTTCTAAAGCACTGGATAGTTCGGCTACCGCAACAAATTTGTCCGCCAGAATTTTTGCGGGAAATCGTTCATTACTACCGACATAAAGCGGATTCGTGTAAAGCCAGTAATGGATGGACGACTTTGACTTATATTGTTAGAGCTACTATCAGTAAAAGTACTCGATTTTAGAATGAATACCCAACGCTTGATATTCAATCATTCAGTCAAAGAATTGAAGCTTCAGTCAAAGATTGAATTCAACGGAAGCAAAACAGCTTTGCAACGAATTCTTCACATGGAACTGGGAATGAAGTATGGAAGAATTAATAGGAGAAAATTCTATATCGACGTTACATATCCAAGTTTGGTTTGCTGTCATCACTTGCCTCCAGGGATATAGTGAAAGGACTACAACTACGATACCGGTACCGTGTTTTAATGATTAAAAAAGAAAAAGGTAAAATATTACATTTCCATAATTTTCTCGAATATTTACGACTTTAAGATGGTACAAATTCTCAATCCCTGTCATTGGACATCTACATATTTTGTAAGCAACCATGTCATTACCAGACCTTTCCATGGTAGATTGTCCATTCTAATTAGTTTATTGATTTTCGACAGGTTTCTGTATAAGATTGTATTTTAATTACTTAAGATAAAAATAAAGTGAAATTAAAATGAGATCTCATAGTTTCATTTATTTGAAATAACCCACACAATAAATTTTAATATGTTAAAGTGCCATTCCTTTAACTGCCAAATAATTCGAATTGTAGCCTACGGGGGATTTTTCTTTTTTTCTGTTTCGTTTGGAAGGTTCACCATAAAAATATAATTACGAAAAGCTAGTTAAAAAAGGTTGAGAATCACTGGCCTAACTGGATTTTATTATTAAAAAAAAAGTAGTTTAATGATACAAAGATAACGACGAGAAATTCACATTAATTAAAATGAGACTTCACAATCATTTTTCTTAATCTTATCATTCTTCAAACTGTAACTTTTAACTATCATATTTATTTTCTTAAGAATATCCAAGATCGAAAATTGTCTGTAAAGAAAACGATCACATTTCAGTAATTTCACTAGTCTTTTATTTACTTATTTATTTATTATAAAGAAATAAGGCCCGAGCATCATTGGCTGTTTATACTATATATATAAAAAGAAAAAAAAAATAGTATTTTGCAGAACTGAATGATGTTCAGTTAGTGTCATTCGAATGTTTTACTAATACCAATACGCCTTTGTTCACTATTTTTGTGAACAGACAAAATTATGAATTGCAGTTAGATGCTTCTGTAGTTACACCCATCGACAAACAGAGCTGCAGCTATTTCTAATGTTTATATAACTTTTGATCTTTAATTTTTCTTTGAGAAAATAAGTGCTCTAAGATTAGAGTTAAAATTGCAACAGTCTCATTACAGATTCCTCTGTCGTTCGACGTTTGGGGAACCTTAAATTTAGAAAAATAGTAGTTTTGAAAATTTTTGAAAATTTTATATGAATTTTAACAGCATTAATTTTAAGTTTAAAATATAATACTTATTTCTAAAATACTTTAAATCATATCTTTCTTTCTTTCTTTCTTTTTTTTTTTTTTTTTTTTTTTTTTTTTTTTTTTTTTTTTTTTTTTTAATGAAAAGTTTAATGAAAAGTATTTAAAGTTACAACATTATATATTTTTAGTAGTTTAATGTTGTTTGGCCCAAGAAGAAGGACATTTCCATGTCTTTATAAGAAAGAAGTGAACAATTTGACCCCTCCGTTGCTTAATCCCTAAGCGATCGTTTAGTCTGTTTATCAGTAATTCAGCCTATGATATTTTTTTTTAAATTTGGATGTTTACAATCGCAGAACCATAATAAGAAGAAATACTGACTTAGTAATTCTATTTTAATCTTTTAAAAAAGTACGCTTAAATATATATTAATCCGTTAAAAATAAAGATATTTAGAATAAAGTTGACGTTTGAGATTTTATATATACAAGATCTGAAAGATCAGTTTTATTGTCAATATCTTTAATATACATAATTACCATTATTAATTATATCTGACTTTTATATTAACGGTTCATAATGTTTTTGACTGTCAAAACTGTATTAACTTAATATGTACAGTCCTCTAGGTTTAAAAAAATCACATATGACAAGGCAGACAACTGAATAATTATCACTTACCTGATGTAGAGTTCTATGAATGGAAGCCGCTATTTCTATGGGTTTTTTCTTATGAGCGAGGCCGTCATGGGTTGTGATGGCTGTTTCCATGATACCCCCACCAGTAGGGTAAGGGTAATGGTAAGGGCGCATCTGATTACGGAGGTCCATTCCAGAGCGGGACGGTTGAACGATGAGTGGCTCCTCGACCAAGGTGGAGCTCGTAACACGCAGAGCACGAACCATGAGGGCGCTGTATGCGGGCGGGCGGGCGACTCCTTTTAAAACACGTGGTCTGAAATGAAAGAGAAAAGCGTGGAGTAGTTGACAAACAAAGGTAGAACTCGTAATTAGCGAGGTATTTTATCAAATGAGGCAACAAAAGCGATACGAAAGTCATTAAAAAGTAATACACGAAAGCCGATGATAAGGAGATTGTGTATCTATAGGGAGGGTTTTCTCAAATACGGAAATAGGATGTTTCTAACAGGAAGGAAGAGGACGATACGGGAATACAAACTTACAAGTTAGTTTGGTTAAAATGACTTTTTTTTTAACTAATTAGATTTATAATAAAATTTCTTAGCTTTATAAGACGTTGGTTTTAAGGAAAGTGGAGAAGGTGCTGAATTTTGTTTCTTTAATATTTCCTTTTCATTTTTTATCACTGAAATATATAACTTATGACTTACGTTTATTCAATCAATTGCATCTGATGATTAAACCAAACGATAGCTAAAACTAAAGAGAATTAATGGATTCTCAACTCACAAAATAATAAACTATAAAAAAAAACCAAAAAAAAAAACCTCAAATACACAGAAGTGACCTTTTGCTTTTGTACCAATTTCTTGTCTTGAATAAAGATTTTTCTTTATATATTTTTGTTTGATAAGTGATTTATCTCTCATTATCAGCTTTTTTCCCAAGCAAATTATGAATTATGAATCATCAGAAAAAAAAAAAAAAAAATACTGGCGCTTTATCATCCAAATTAATGGAGAATTTCGGAAAATTCATCAAGAAAAAAAAATAGTAACATCTCTTCTTAATTCATTTAAAATAAACACACACGCACACAATAAAAATAAATAATATACAAATTTAAAAAACGACAACAAACAAACAAAAAAATAAAAACTCTGTGTAATCTAATTTATCTCAAGCACGAACATAGGAACGAAAGTTAAGGAATGTAAGCATAATTTAGTTAGAAATGACTTTTTTAATAACTGATTAGGTTTATAATATACTTCTTGGCTGTAGATTTATAATAGGAGTGTACGTATTTATAATAAATTCACTTTTCTTAAATTTATTGTAGCTTTCCGAAGAGGACAAGGGTGCTTTAGTTTTGCTTAATTCTGTAAAACACTCAAAACAGAAAATTTTGAAAAATAAATTTAACGTGCTGTGAAAATAGTAAATTTTGAACTTATTAAAACCAAGAACCGGCTAATTGATAACAAAAATAAACAAAAGTCAAGAGTTACTATCTTTCTAAAGCCATGCATAGAATTTGACAGTTACTATAGGACTGAAGTACAAAATGCGTGTCCTGAAATTACTGTTTTGTCTATTGTTAGGCCTTTTGTTTTTAACTTTATCTTTTTCTGAGACTAGTCTAAAGGGTTTTTCAAGATATTGCAACTATTAAAAGGGATTTCCCTAATCTAAATAAAGATCAGAAACTGCTGGTAGATTTACCCTCAGGACGTCACAGCCTCGTAACACAGGTGAATCCAGTTGAAATTGTTAGTATTAATGGCAATTACTTATTTACAGAAACTTCATTTCTGTATATTTTTTTATATTTAAATATGATAGAAAACATATTACCGCAAATAAATACGGCAAATCGAAAATAAATATTAGAAGGGAAACTATTTATGAAAAGAATTTGCAATAGCTCCGAATTTCCCAAGTCCAGTTTTTTCCGAACAAAATTAAATAAAGAAATAAATAAACATTTATAGCCTTCAGAAAGGAATCAAATATTTTAGCCTTGCCACCTTTACCCCTCCCTGTTGCAACCCCAATAGCAGATATTTTAAAATCTTAAGTATTTAGAAAGAATTTATGTCACAGTTCTTCGAGTTGGAGACAAGGATTTCCTTCCCAAGAACGCAAATCAGAGATTGTTGCACTGAAGTATGGTAAGATGTATATTATGAATTACAAGATGAGACTGCATGTGTGGATCACAGCAGAATAGGCTGACGCATCTGTGAATTAATAACAGCTGAATGTCTATCCCTAGGCCCTTATTTATTTATTTATTGACTGAGAATGTTAACTGTCTCAATTGATTAATTTCGTCCTTGTTTATTTGTTAGTTTCCACGAAACGGCTGGAGGGATTTCCATAAAACTTTTTCATTATTTATTTTTGATCTTATGTAGGAATCTTTATCCCACCGGTCCTCAAAAGTGACTCCCAGTCGCAACTAAGCGATGGACAGACGAACATATACTTAGTTTATTTAATTTACTTCCTTCAAGTTAATCTAAGTATAACCTGACTGATCATGCGAAGCATTTCAAATCTGACTAATCCATTCGAACATTTTTTAATTTTTTTTTATGCGCATCAGACCAAGTACGGCTGGAGGGATTTGCAAAAATAGTACTATCTCATTGCAGGATGCTCAGTTCTAATGCAATGGAGCACGTAGAAAGGTGTATATTTTATGACTGTAAGAATTGTGTTCAAGATCTGAATTGACTGTAACCAATTGAAGATATATTTACTTCATGAATCATGAGGAATCGGCTTTCCTTAGGATAATTACATCCTTTCATAGTTATACTGTTATAATGTTTGATACAGCACAACATTTCAAATCTACCTGAAGCTTGAAGCAATAAATGCTGATACGACTCGAACGAATAAGTTCTTTTCAAAGGAAGCACACTATTCTAATTTTTCATGGAAAAATCTTCAAATAACTCCATGAAACAATTAGAAATAATTAACTAATTGACCAATAACCAAATTAACTAATTTTTAATTTTCTTAATGCTACACGAATGTTACGTGTTTCTTTTTTTTGCCTCCAAAACAAGCTCACTCATTTTAAAGTTGAATTAGGTGATAATAATTCCTCCTTCCCAAAACATTATGACTATAAATAGTTTAATTATTAAAATCTATCAACGAGGCTGTTTTAAAACTATCATCCCACCCCAGCTACCTTCAATGTTCTACGACCTCTAACTTTTGTCATATTTCTGTTCAAGTTGCCAAGAATCTTGATAATTCCAGCTGACGAGAGGCGAATTTCGAAATACTCAAAATTTTAGAATAAATCTCTCCTGATGAGATTGATTCAGTTTACACGAGCTAGTGTTGGCCGAATAATGTATCGAATTCATACTCCGTGGTGTTCAATTACAAGAGAATGTTGATTCGCGTTGATCAGAATAACAATAATTAAAATAATAATAACACATAGTTAATGTTAAAGATTGCTAAGTGATATCGAAATGTTTCCGTTTTGAATTCCTGATAATTTGATTCTAGAGTCAATGGGAAATCGCCTACACATCTAGATCATGAGCGCTCATAGGTTTTTTTTTCCCAGGTGGGTGGGGGCAAAATATATTGGCTGTGCGAAAAAGTCAGTAAAAATCCTACTTTACATTGTGAAATTATATAAAATAAATATAAGTAAACAAAAGTAATTAGTTATAATAAAGTTTACCAGTTTTCTATCTTTTAGTACTATTGAGAGAACGACAATTCTATGATATTCATTTACTGTAAATTGAAAATTCCAGTGTGGGGCAAATGCCCCCAAACCTTACCCGTATTAGCAGACGTCTATGATCTAAATAATAAATGATTTTCCTCGTTTTGTTAAGCACTTCTTTTACCCCGCTTCTCGAAGAAAATTCCTAAAATCAATATGGTGAATCCGTGTCCAATGCTACTTTAAGTTTTGAAACAGTGACTGAATCTTCTTGTAACTTGACTTAAGATGATACCATCTACTCTTTTTGTATGTCACAGTTTTGTATGTGGATCCCTGTGGAAAAATTTCTGCATGAATGTAATCGAAATTTCCAAAGAAAAATATTAGGATGAGAATAAATAAACTCTTGAAGATAAATAATCCAATGATATCTGTGCTGTTACTTCATTTAACTGCGATCAACGAAATTTGACATTATAGAAATTTTGCTATATTTTTTTTTTCAATTATGAATTTTTCTTTCTCACATTTAGGTTAAAATCCTTTCACTTGAAGTGCTATTTGTAGTATAAGTGAGAATTATCTTTTGAGAACATCGAAAACTTGCATCGTTTTTTTTTTCTTATCCGAAAACGAACAGTTGTGAACTTATTTCTATTCTTTATTTGTCGCTATTTAATGAATAAATTATTCATTTTTAATTTAATCTTCTGAGAATAATCTCAATAAATAATAACGACAACAACATTATAAAAAATAACCTTCAAACTGATTAGAGATGCTTATTTCACGTTATACTTCTCAATTCCCAGAGAAAAACCTTGGAAATTAGACACAAGAATGAAGCTGACGATGGAAGAATGAAAAGCATTAAAACAATATATTCAGGGTCAACCCGGAAATCCAAGACTATGAATACAAAAAGATTAAACAATAAAACAAAAGAACAACAACAAATTGAAAGACAATAACTGAATAACTATAGTATTTCAGTTATCAGAGTAACACTGATGTCTTAATTTCTTCTTCATCGTTATTTTCGTAAATTTTATTTGGTATAAGTGAATACTTGGTTTAATTAAGTGAATATCTTCAGAATTAGTACTCGACAAATATATTATCTATTAGAAGTTTCAAGATGTTGAAATGAAGCAGAAATATCGGATTTCGGAAAAAAAAAACCGAATTCAATAAATTAAATTAATAAATAGTCATGTTTTACTCAATTTACGTGTAGCCCTACATTGAAATAAAACTAATAAATAAATAAGAAGATGCGAAACCAACTGTAATTAGGCCTACAATTAAAATCATTGTACGCAAAGTTGTTATTACTCTATATTAAAATATGATTGATTTAAGAAATGATTTTAAACTTCTGTAATGACAGATCTACATCTACAATAACGGAAACGAATCTATTAAGAGGCAGATGTTATATTTCACTATAACAATCACTGCATTAAAAGTAGTATTACAATTTTTTAAGAGGGAGGGGGAAGGATGACGGTGGTTCGAATACTCGATTGTCTACTGCATTTAATATAAATTCAAAATTGTAATGAACTAGCAACCCGGGAAAAGTGGATTCTCCCAACCTACGACTGCTTTTAGAACCAGCGAGTGCACCTACGACATATTTTTATTTTTTTATAGAGATTAGAATGTAGTCCTCGTGGCCTAATACATAAGACGTCTAACTTCGGTTCAGAAGGTTGCAGGTTCGAGTCCCGTAGCGAACTTGTAGAAATTATTTCTATTTTCACAAATCACAATAATTTCTTCGGACAGACAGGGAAATAAAAGATTTTAGTAATATAAAATTCTAAAATGTATAATGTATAAAATGTATAAAAAATGTAAATAGTATAATGTAAGTATACTTAATCTAGATTCCCAAGGAATAGTAAGCTCATGAAATCGTCGAATCTGTGTGTAAGTCCCTCTCGCCTATTCATCTAATAAATTTTAAACCAGTGAAAGGAAACTTTGTATTTACGGGAAGAGACAGTTTACTTTTATGTCTTTTAAAGTTTCTCGTGTGGATCACTGTGGAGAAATATGCGCTAGAAAATGACAAAAGTTCCCACAGACAAAAAGAAGTGAAACAATGAAGTATAACAATGCATCGGGGTCATTTTACACTTCAGTTTAAACTTTGCTTTAATTTGACTAAAACTAGTTTGGCTTAGATCAGTGTTTCCCAACCTTTTTTGTTTCTATGCCTCACCAAATTAGATATAACTTTCACAACCAATAAAAACCAACGACTTTTTAAGTTTTACAACCAAAAAAAAAAAAAACAATTTTCCATTTTCAAATTGCCCCCCTTAACAATCAAATTGCCCCCCTGTGGGGCGTGCGCCCCATGTTGGGAAACAGAGGCTTAGATGATTTAAGAACGCATTAATTTGTTTAGGGTAAAATGATCATAGATTTTCATAAAAAGCTGAATGCTTCGATAGACCTACATAAATAAATTACAGATACGCCCTTTTCTTTTATAGTGTTTTTTTTAAGAACGCAAGGTTTTTTTTTAAACAACGCAAATTTTTAAGGAAAGTAAGCTTCAAGTTCTTCAGTTACTTCTTATTTTCTTACAGCTATTATCTATTATTGATTAAAACACAAATTTTATGGTACGTTTTAATGATTTTAATCGTTGTAAACTAATAGGATTAACACTTAGGAACATAAGCGTCAAACTTCCCCACTTGAAGTATTTGAACAATGAAGACATGATATTTAAAACTTGTATGCAGATGCAGCTGACAACTTTCCTTTAGCGTAGCGTCTACCAAATCAGTTCCTGACTTACCGCCCACTCGAAACATAAAACAAAATCGGCCTTGGCTTAGCAGATTGACTAAATAGCGAATATTCTTCAGCATGACTTGAGCTCGCACTGTTCTACGAATTTCCTGTTGTGTGGGTGTAAATAAACGTCGCGCGAGCTTAGGATATTTTTCGTTGATGTTATGATTTCTGTTTTTGATTTTCCTACGTCAAGTCTTCGCGTTTTCCCTTATTCATGAGCATAAATAAATAAATAATTACGTCTTGTGAACCGAATTAGAACTAATTAAAAAAAATGTCTTAAGTAAACATTTTAGGTAGTAAAAAAAAGAAAAAAAAATTAGAAGGAACGTGTGAATGACCGCTTCGAACTGACGAGTATTATTTGGCACAACGGCAGCTTTCTAATCTCACAGCGAATTATAAGATCTTAAAAGGATAGATTTAAAAAAGAAACAGAAAAGTATCATGTCAGCCATTGACGTTTACGAAATTGTATATTAACTAAAATTAATTTAATTTAATTAAAAAATACACTTTTTTGACTAGCTATCAAAGAAATTCTCAATTAATGTATTAATTTAAATTTGTTAATATACATATATAATATATAATAAAAAATTATGGCATCGAAAAAAGTTAATAAAGGATAATTTGTAAATTAAAATATATATATAAAGTAACTTGTATAAAACACAAATTATTATTGAAATATTATTATAGTTAAGATTCTTTAAATATTATTCATCATTTTTAATGACATTGGACAATATAAGTTATTTTAATTTTTTATTTATAAAACTCTTTTATGTTGATCTGATAATTATTTTAAGACAAGAAAACAATAATGCAGCTATATAACCTCCGTTTCCACCACTTTCTTATAATATGAATTTTTGCTTCAATGCTTTTTCATAGCTATAATTGGCCATTACTTCCTTCATGGCAATGATTGTATTACTTAAATATTAACAAAAAATAAAAAAATAGGAAACTCAGGAGAACTTGCTATTAAGGTTGAACCAATTACAATTTACATTAACCCAAATTTTAAGTATTTAAAAAAAATAAAAATAAAAAGAAATTTCGCATTAATATTAAGGAAAGAAAAATAAAATAAAAATTGATATTTAAAAATGATGATTATAATTTCTTATCTACTAAATTATTAAAGACCCTCCCTGTTTTTTGGGGCTCATCAAAACATGTCATTTTTATATGTTTTAATTATTAATGCTTGGTGTATAAATGGCTTACTACCTTATTATAATTACAACCGCACGTTAAATACGTTTATTCCAATTATTAAATTATCACTGAATTTTAAACATAATTATTTCAAATTAATATTTAATTTGCAGAAATTTCTAATTTTCACTTCTTTAATTTTAGCTAATGATGTTTCAGTGGCTAAGTTTTATTTCTAGTTTTTTAAAGTACAAATATTTAATAAGTGGGAAAAAAAATCTGAATAAAATCTAAGTTCTTCAAACTTCGAAAAGGATTAAAAAGCACTTACCTTTTATTTAACAGTTGATTTAGCAGCTACTTGTTGCTGAAGCTTTTTAGATAAATAAACTCACTCCGAGTCACGACAGCATCTGAGATATTTATGGCTAGAAATCCGCTCATCACTGTATCCAGAATCAATCTATTCGGGATATACTATTGATTAAACGTAGAGACGATTGGTCCCTAATCACAGGAACTGGGAATAAAACTTTTCCCTCGAATAGAGAGGAATCTGACAGGGTATCCCGGATTTCCCAACTGACGCTGCTGCCATCTACAGGCATTGCCAATAACTTTCGCGTTTTTCCCACAAGTCGTATAATAGGTGACCTTTCGTCCAAGGCCGAAACCTGTTTAATGAAGCGAAAGGGAGAGATGTGAACTAGAAATAGTAATAGGGAAATAAACATAGAAGTGAATCGAAACATAAATAGTTTAACCATAACTTCCTATTGATGTTACTCGATAATATAAACGTACTGGACAAACTTCAAAACAAGACTTTAAAGCTATGTGAAAGAAACAAAATTAAAATTTCCGTTGAAATTTCATCTTTTAAATGTAGCGTGTAGCGTTTTATTAAGTATTTATTATTATTATTATTAGGACACTTCCGCAATTGGGACTGTACTGAGCTTACCTACATATGGGACTGTTCAAATATTCCGTAACCATTCAAGGGGGGGCGAGAATGCGTTGAAGCTTTGCTTATTTTTTGCTGAAGAGGGGGAGGGGGGGGGAGAATCAGAAAAATGCAAGACAGACAAAACGCACACATTAAAATTTTGATATAATTTTGACGGTTTCAATTTATTGTTCATGTTTACTTCATTTTTAATGATTTGGCAAATCTAATCACACGGGAGGTGGGGTCGGGCATCTGCTTATTTTTGCTTACAAAGTTGGGGGAGGGTGTCTAAATGACTAAGAATGTACTTACGTAATACTTAAACGGCTTTATGTTAATAAAAAAAAAAAATATTATTCTTACTACTACTATTTAATTATTAACATTTGAGGTGATATTAATGTTTAGATAAAATCTCTATAATAGAGAAAACTATGTTTCTTATTTATCTCTATTTCCGTTTAGTAAATCACTGAAGGTTTTTATTTACACATACCCTCTGCTAGTAGAAGGAAGTCCCTTCTTTTTTATCTTTCGTTGAATCTTGAAATTTCTTTCTGACTAAATTTGTTTCTGGTGTGAAAGTTAATTGTGGCGTTTTGGCTTGGTAGATGCTGTTTTCTTTTTAAATAAAAGATTGAGGCTATTTAATTTATTAGAAGCCACAAGTTCTATTCTGCTAAAGTTGTGTAACATTACAAAGAGAAAGTGGATTTTGGTTTTCTCTTTACGGAAGCAACATAAGAGAACCTACATATGTAAGAAAATGAAAATAGATAGTGTATATTCAGAATAATGATAACTGGCAATCACTGGCGCGAATGGGGGAGGAGGGATTAGAAGGAATTAGAACCCCCTTCCTCTCCCATTGCATCCGAAAATGGAAGAAATCTAGGATTTGGACCTGGTTTTTTTGGTTGGAAATTTCATTAGTACGTCTGCAGCCTCTCCCCAATCCGAGAAAGGACGTAAGTTTTTTTTTTTGGTTGAATGACTACGACGACCATCATAATCGTTCCAAAATCCTGGTTACTCCTATGATGATAATACTAATTAAAAGATCTTTAAGTAATAATTTCCAAGTTCAAATATAAATTATAACATTCAAGATGATTTAATTATTTTATTATTTTAATTTTGTTATTTTCATTTTTTTTTTCACATTATTTTTTCAAGTAAATGTTGCTGTTGTCTTGAATAAAAACAATTCATCATTATTCGATCTCTCAAAACCAAAATGATTTTATTATTAAGTTATTCCAGTTTTCACCCATAACTAGTACCGTCTACTACAGAGCAAAATACTCTAATCAAACTTGACTAACAAACCAAATTTTTAACAAACTGATAAAAGACAGTTTTCTCTCTAACATGGATGTCTGCAGTAAGAAATGATAAAACCTTCTCTATTGAAAATGAAGAAGATCTACATCGCTATGGTTCTAAGGGACTTAAAAATGAAAAATATTTCCTTACATAAAAAAGGTTTGCCATACTTAATTGGTCATAAACCATACTTTTTTTTCCTCTCTTCACTAAGCAATTAATAGACAAAAATAAGAAAGATATAATTCATGTGTCAACTTTCGAATGATAGCCTAGTTTATTGATCGGATATATAGCAGAATCAATAGGTATTATCCTTATAGCAATCTAAATCTTGACTCAATCCCATCTCTATTCAGTCAATAGCTTCACAATCAACTACACGATGTTAATTAGACATTTCCTAAGAATTGTCTAGTTCTGAATTAGTAATAAAAGTTCCAAAATGACAAAAAACAAAACAAAACAAAAAAAAAAACTGTGGAAGAACACCTTTCTAGAAACTTTTGTAGGGGTTGTTGATAGCATATGACATCTACAATTCATTGTAATGGATCTCAGGCAAATTTGATCGTAACGCTTTGTTTGTAACCCATCACCATCTGAAAAAGAACATGACATTGTTTTTTTTTGGTTGACCGTCTGCATTCATACACCCAGATACGCCTATGATATCAAAGACTAAAATATATATTTTCAATAAAGTATTTGACATTGCTTATACAATCGGAAAAAATGAGAGAATATATATTTATATATTTACTATACTCAGCTAAAACTCCACATCTGTGATTCTAAAGATAAACACGGAGCTCCGCTAATTTTGTTTGCAAAACATTAGGATCTTTGGAATATGGAATCTTTTACTTTATTTTCTTCTTTTTTTTAATCATTATATTTAAAATCTTCAATAAAAACTGCATCTATCCTATTTTTTTTAACAAAATTTGCCAGTCCTTACTAATACGGTCGAGCCTGTTTATCTCGAAAACATCTATATCTCGAAATTTCTGAAATTCCCTATATTTACAATCTAAATTCAATGTATTTTCCATGTTTATCTCGAAAAAATTTCCTTCAAAACCTCCGTATCTCGAATTTCGGATAGTGTAAATTACAAAAATTGATGCCCAAAGATCACCCTTCTTCAACAACAGGTTGGATCTCAGGAAAATGTTGGCCACGAGGGATTCGCAGTTCTTGCTAACCTTAGAAGGCTAATAGAAACAAAGAAAGTTAGACGTCAAAAGTCATTGAAAGACTATTTTTTAAAAATGTTATGGATGTATGTATAATTAATCTGCGATCATACCACTGTATTTCTCTACAACAAAAGCAATTAAAACATTTTTATAATTGACCACATTTAAAACCTCTGTAACTCGAAACCTCTTTATCTCGATTTTTTTTTCCTTTCCCGTGAGATTCGAGATAGACAGGTTCGACTGTAATTCAGTGACAATTTTCATTATCGATAAATTTCAAATCTTTCTTAGGACTACAGACCAGCTATTTCAGTTTCTACTTTTTTTAAATTTACATTTCGTAATTTTTTGAAGAATTACATTCTAGTAATCAGTTCTAATCAAGCTCTTCATTCTTATAAACAGTTTATTACTAACTAACTATTTATTAACTGTTTCTCCTGCTTTTTAGTACAAGGTTCGACAGTACAGAAAAGTAGAGGTTCTAGTGATCAGCAGTGAAATAACAATGAAATCTAAATAAGGTTAGAATTAGTTCAATGTCTGTGATAATATTTACTTAATGACGAGAGTGAAATTTCAGAAATGAATTATCTTAAACAATGTTATCTTAAAATACAGTAGGAAGAAATTGGTGAGTCGGGTTCAATTCCCGGAGGAGTTCGGGAATTTTTCTCATGATATTTCTCTCCTAGACAGGTATTAGAGTTCACTCAGTTCTGTTTCAAATAAGGACCGAATTGTTTTCCCGCGGTTAAAGAAGTGACAGGATTAGATTAACCCGTAGATTAACTTCATCTCAATAATTGCGAATCTCTGGAACCTCTATCTTCAAAACCCGTTGAACTGCAAGACTTGCGATAGAAGCCATTAATTTAACTTTCAAAATTACTGTTTTCTCCTGCAATATTCAGTGTCCTCGCACGCTTGAAAATTTGAAATTAAATATGTCTCGGAGGCCTTTTCAAGTGGATTCTTACCTGATAAGACCCCGAGACATATTTAATTAATTTTCCAGCCTCGAGGACAACGGCTTTCTGTAAAAATTATCATTTTTTTTTTTTGAAATTATGCTAATGACATTTACAAATACATTTTTCTTACTTTTTATTTTTAAAAAATATCAGCAAAAAAAGAATTTAAAAAAAAAAGCCCGAATAATCAATAAATTATTTTAATTATAAATTAGTTCAGTTTAGCTACAGTTAAGGCGTTCATTTTTTTTCCCTTCATTTTAAAAGGTTACTATTGGTTTCCTACTGAGATATTCAGAAATGGTCCATGAAATTAATTTGAGGAGTTTTTTTTTTTAGTCAAATTATTTTATTATTTTTAAGTAGGTTTAAAAAAAAAAATCAATGGTTGTAATTCTTTCCTGGATTTTCAATTAAAATGATTTGAAATTCGTGGTTTTTCCAGAATGAAGGATTTTGGACAGGGAAAAACAGGAATTTGTAAAGGGAAAGCAGGGAAAATCATTATGACAAATGGTCTTTAGGTAAAGAAGGGGGAGATAAAAGATGGGAAAACCCAATTTGCCGTTTCTCCCATTTCTCAAAGATGGACTCTCCGATGTGTAATGGTAATTGCAAAATGAAAGTGTTTGCTCTTTTGTTGATATCCTTCAATATTAAGGATTTCAAGGTGCTGCAATGTTTAGGAAATTACAAATGATTTCGGAAAAAATGACTTAGGTATTATTCTGCCCTGAAGATTAACAAACTAACAGAAAACTATAAGGAAATCGTCTAAGATAAGGTTCATCATCATCATTGTCCCTAGCTGGCGGGTGGTGGGGGTTTTCCTCTCAACCAGTACGCTGCTGTGGGTGCCTTTGAACATTGAACTTTGCGAATGATCTTCCTCCACTCATGGCGGTTTGCAGCAAGTACTTTGGCTTCGTCTAGTGATATGTGAAGGCTCTTCAAGTCTTCCTTGATGATTCTAATCCAAGTTTTCTTTTGTGAGTATTTAATCTACGTTGGAGTTTGGGAACTCCTCTAATAAACTGTTGTAATCGAGTCATTTTTTTTAACAAAATATATAAATAAACAAGCTTATTGCTGTCGCTTAAGTGGTGTTAAGACCGTTCACAAGTGATATCTACGTATTACTGTAAGTTAAAGTATCCCAATTCCTATATAGTCCTTGGGGTCGCGGGAGTTAAGGCTCCAGGCCTTCGTGACCAACGGGACTCAGTTACAATCGGGTGATCAGCCCAATGCCCGCCCGCCTTTAACCCCCGGGAAGTAACCCGGTACCCATTTAACAGAGAGCTGGGTGAACCCTAGGAATCGTCTGGCGAAAAATTCAGCTTGGAAATATCCCTGATGTCCGCCGGGGTTGGGATCGAACCCTACTCCTCCAGGCCGCGCTCAAGCTTGTTACCACTTGGCCGTCGGACTCACATTATTGTGAATTTCTTTTCTCCATTATTGAAACATGATATTTAAAGAGTAATGCTTCAATATACATTACTGGCTGACTTACAAAAGGACAAAATCTTGGTTCTTTACATAAAGTCCTCTTCAAATGGTTCTACAGAGATCTAAAATCTAAACAAGTTCAGACATAAAGCTTGGACGTTTAATTTACCTCAGTTGCCAACCATTTAGATAGAAAATAGTCTAAATATAATACAGAAACTTAGAAGCAGTAGAGGCAGGACAGAGTACATGTTGTACCCATCGTCCTGTCCACCTCTGGTCTGGTTCCTTTCACATTGCACCCCAACTTCAGCACACTAGGACTTCACAAAATACACAACTCCACAAGGCTATGGTATTCAACACAAAACGCATAGTTAGAAAATTTATGGACCCAACCACACATCCCTAATCATTCTTGCACACTTCTTTACACTTGGCAAAATATTCTTTGATCTTTGATCCGCCATGTTGTCTTTGAATCTTTTACGTAATAATACTACCCAAGAAGCTGAAATATCAATAAACATCTCTAGCCAATAAAATATTTCCATTAAGTTAGTAGGGTAGGGCAGTTTTGTTGAAACATCAAACATTAAAATTGTTCTATGATAAAGATATAAATTAGTAATAGATATAGATATAGTAGATATGGGTAAATATTTAAAGTAAAAAAAAAAAACTATTTTTATATTTGAAAGTTAGAAGCAAAGAAATCTAACTGATATTTTTTTATAATTTGAAAAATAATAAGTATTAAATTGCTTCTTGATAAAAAAAATAATGCAATAACCTTATAATATTACTCCACATCTACTTTTTGTTAATCTAAATAGTGTTTATGAGGACCTGCTAACTTCAATATCTTTTTCTAAAAAAGCAATCCCAGATCCCGAGATTTCTCATGGCTTGATGAAAGTCAGAATCATTACATTCCATGTTTGGGATATGATCTGCTGTCATGAATCTTTAACTGAAATAGTCCTAGAAGCAAATAAAATCTATTCAAATTTAGACAGCATGATCTACTTTTTATATGTGGCATTTGGTGTATATCAATGCCGATAGTCTTTGAACTTAAGATACAATATTGTAGCCTTTTGCAAAGGGGCCCAAATAATGAGTTTCAAACATTAAAAATCAGTTTATGTCCATTAATAAGTAGTATAGATCACCAAAAGAAAGGTAAATAATATACATAATATATTATTTACTTAACGAATCCCACTATGTGGGCCTTGGGATCATGGGACGTAAGACTCCCTCATTTCCCTGGCAATGTTGAGGTCAAATGGTCAGCTTGACGCCTGCCTGACTCGTTACCCATTCTATAGGATGCTGAGTGGGCCTTGGGCCCATCTGGAAGAGAAAAATTCAATGTGGAAAATTTAGGACTACCGCCGGGATCTGAGATTGAACCCAGGCCTCAGTCAAGCGCGTTACCACTTGACCACCAGATCTTTATTTTTATTATTTACTTTTATTGAATTAAATTTACACTAGTGGCCAAAATTGTGGAAACGTTTTAGAAAATTTGTGTTTTGGAGGTTTCATGGCTCTGAACATCAACTGTTTTTAAAATAATATTTTAATATTATACATCATTAGAAACATAATTTAATGCAGAATGTAATGAATTAAACTGTATTGAATTATCATTATTAATAATAATGTTATAGCCAAATAACCAAAAAAAAAAAACACCTGCTTCAGTAAAAAGAACTGGATTTTCTTAACGTCAAAACTGGCCAATGAGAGTGATAGTTTGAAAACCAATCATGTGCTGATATGATACAGCAAGGAACCAATAAGGTGCTAGTAAGAATTGCCTCTCATTTCAGTTAGTATTTGCAGTCCTATTCAGCTCAAGAGTGTAATCAAGTAGATCATACATTTTTGTTGTTGTTGTTTTTTTTTCCGTTTGGTTCGAAGTTTAAGAGTACTGTATGATGACATTTTAAAAAGGTTTGATTAGTCACCTAGGAAAAGAACTAAAATACTAACTTTGCGCGAAGAAGGAAACAGCTATGAAAGAAATTATTAAAAAAAAAGGTGGAAATTTAACCAAAGATAGGATTTCGAAGCTTTTCAAGAGATATCAAGAGACTCAATCCGTTCACATTACATTTGGTAAAGGCAGGAAGAGGTGTACAACAGCTGTTGATTACAGGAGAATTAAAAGATTGAGCTTAATTGACACAAGAAAATCATCTAGTTCAATTAAAAACGAATTATCAGACTGTGGGTTGCATGTAAGTGCAAGGAGTCTTCGACGCAGACTCAAAGACTTCGCTTTAAATTCCAGAATTTCAAGGAAAAAGCCATTTCTATCTCCCAAACAAAGAATGAAGAGATTAGAATGGGCTAAAAAACATGTTAAGATTTGGTCAAAAGAACAATGGGAATTTGGAGCGATGAGATCAGAATATCCACATTTGGCAGAGATGGAATAAAATATGTAAGAAGGAGAATTGGAGAAGGTGTGTTATCTGAGTGCACTATACCTACTATGAAGCATCCGGTATGGCATGATCTGTGGTTGCTTGACAGCTAAAGGTGTAGAATTTGTGCAATTGATGGCACTTTAAATGCCAAAATACGTCGAGAATAATACTTCAGCCAAAACTAAAGCGTTCGGTACGATACCTTTTTCAGGATAATGAGACCTATCTATTTCAGCAGGACTCAGCTCTTTGCTACGTTGCTGCTGTCTGTAAAAAGTGGTTTAAGGGAAATAACACTTCACTTTTAGAATGGCCAGGTAATTGGCCTGACTTAAACCCTATAGACAATTTGTGGAGAATATTGAAGAAACATGTCAGTCAGAAGCAACCTAGGAATTAAACACAATTAATAGAAGCTGTAATTCAATCTTGGTTCCATATTACAACACCTGATGAACTAAAACACTTGTTTCACTCCATGGAACGCTCTTGTAAAGCCGTAATTGCCGCAAAAGATTTCCCGACGAAGTACTAACAGAAGTGGTGAGAACTTATGAAATACGTTTCATCATGGTTTTACTGTATAATTTTTTCAAAATGTAATTTTTTTTTGTAAATTGTATTAAATTGCATTAAGTATTACATTGTTAAAATGTTACGGTGTTATTCTAAGAAAAATAAATGTATTGAGCCAGTAAACTTGAAAAACACAAATTTTCTGAAAGGTTTCCACAATTTTGGCAACTAATGTAGATTAAATTGTAAATTTCTATTATTACAATTACGTAAGTTATGTAGAAGCATTGCAATAAAACATTTCTTCGAATCCTAAATTGCTTCCGTTATCAAAAAGTTAACTACCCACATTGTTATCTCTATAATAGTTTAACATCATTCAGGCTTAGTGAAATGATTTAAATGATAACTGCTGATATGCCTGAGTCTGGAATTCTGGAATTGGAATTCAGAATCAATTCTGGAGCTGTCATGGGTATTTTTGTTCTATATCCATTTCTCTTTTTTTTTGTCTTTCCGCTTATTCTATGGCCACAATTACGTCTTAATTCTGGTCTTTCCTCATTTGACATTGGTACCACATTCCTTCTATTGTTAAAAATAAACAAGGTAGCGATAGCAATAAGTAAACCAATCACAATGCTTCGCAACGGCTTTGGAATCACCTTTACGTTAGAATAGACTGCGCCGGGGTGGTCTAGAAAATGCGCGCGCGAGTCTGTTTACGACCCCATGCTATCTTACCCACCCCTATTTATATGGAATAATCGTCATTCTTAGCTCAAACCTTGTTAATAGACTGAATTCAATAACTTTCAATAACAACGTGATACTAATTTTAGAGAAACTAAAGTAGTTATCAAAATCCCAATTCTAAAGGATTACATAACCAATATCTCACAATGTCATAAGTTGAGAAGCTGTAAAAACATTTAAAATGTGGAGAAAAAAAATGACGAATAAGAATGGCCCATGAGGGGATCGAACCCACGACCTTCGCGTTATTAGCACGATGCTCTAACCAACTGAGCTAACAGAAACCGTTGCGAAGCATTGTGGGATATGTGTCCATAGACAGACAGACAAACCGGAGATATAAGGTGTTCTTTCAGAAGCCTAAAAAAAAAAAAAAAAAAAGGTGAGGAAAGCCTCTAAGTTGATTTGTCGTTAATTATAGAAAAAAAAATGCTTTTCATATTTCTTTGAAAATGACTTTTTTTTTTTTGCTGAAAATCAAAAATAACGAATATTTTTAATATTTAATATATTTATTAGAATATCACTCTGGCATTCCAGGCAGTGATTAGCACTAGTGACTGGCAAATTCGTGGAACTTCTCCGGCCATCTTGAAAAAACAGATTGAAAACCTATCCCATAATTCTGTTGCCTTCGGATGGACAGGAAAAAAAAAAACATCCGTAGCTTACCAGGGATTGAACTCACGACTATCAGAACACTTTAGAAATGCTTAATTATATTCAGATTTAACAATTTCTTATAATTTGAATTACTACACAATTATTTATCAATCCTTAATTTTCTTTCTTTTCTTTTTAAAAGTAAATATATTCTAGAAATGAATTGCTGAAGTTTTACATAAAACTACCAACAAATTATGTTTTTTAATGTAAGACAATTACGAATAAACCAAATAAATAATTTCTAATATTTATTTCATAAAAATATCTCTATATTTAAATATGTACACTTTTTTACATTTTACATAATATAACAATACTGCACTGTGAAATATTTCATAAAAATATAGATCTAAAATTGCGTTAAACAGCAACTAAAAATTTAAATATTCCTTGAATTATTTCATGCTTAATTACACATATATATAATCAGTAAATCTGTGTCTATCTTACATATCCGTATTTGTCTAAACAGATACTTATGGAATGTGAAAATTACAAATTATATTTTACTATTTTACAATAAGACAAGTAACTTAAGATTAAAATTGATAAAAGATAAAATCAATAATTGTAATATTAATTATAGTTACATGACCACAACGAAGTATAATATGATGTGTTCAAATATATCTGAACAACTCCTTTGATTGAGTATTACTGGCTTTGAAAAATGCTGAACAAAAATGAAGGGTATGTTGAGGATCTAGAAACTTTTGGCAGCAGTGACGTATTTCAATTTGTCCCAAAATTTTTGGAATAACGTTACAAATTACAGATGGACATCTCTAGTGTAAAATTTAGCACAGCCCGCCCTCCCCCCAAAACAAATCGTAAATACGCTACTGGTTGGCAATTCCGGTGATAAATCTATATGGAACTTTGTACAATTCTATTTTACAGGCAGTCTTTAGACCTAGGTCTAAATAAATGTAGGCATTTCAAGTCTCTTCGTTGCTAAACTGTTTCTGTCCAATTATGAAGGACAAACAGTTATTCAGTCGTTGTCATGTGGAATCCACACTGTTATATTCGTCCTCATCTTCCCACTGCAAACCCTTATTACTTAACAGAGTTACAAGAATACTTTCCAGACGATGGTTTTGGCTTTCCACTTGTCGTACAAGATTGCGCATGCTTAGTAAATTTTCTTGAATTTCTTCTTGGTTAAAATGAATCATTTCCATGTCAGGTTGCTGGAAATAAACAATAAATGAAAATTTTACATTTTTGAATGAATTTTACGTAAGTGTAACTACATATTTTTTTTTTCAATAATACGTAATATAAAGATATAAGACATTTACATACATAAGACATTTTACAAAGTAAATGTAATAATAAGTAAACAGAAATATGGAATCTCCCAAATTTAAAACAAAAATTACACATAAAAAATAAAATAAAGAAAATCCATGCGCTGGCCTCCGCCAGCCTCAATGAATTTTCTAAGCGCAATTAAACAAAAACGCCTAAAATTATAAACACAATAAAGGTTGAGACCAAGTGCTTACTAGATGATATCCCAAAACAGCCGTTTCACGCTTAATTGGCACATGGGAGTAATCACCAGTAAACAACGAGATCTCAATACGTAGGTGAATAGAATTGTAAGTAAATATGGACTCCAAAATTTAAAACAATAACAAAAGTATACATTCAAAATGAAATAAAGGAAATCATGTGGTGGCTTCCGCCAGTTTCAATGAATTTTCTGTGCATAATTAAACATTAGCGCCTAAAATTATAATAAGGAAAGTTTTGAAATGAATCTAAACTGAAATAACAAAAGAATTCAATCGTGTGTCTTTTTAAAACGAACCGAAATTAATTTTAAAAAATAGAGAACAATTTTTGACTGAAATCGTTTTATTTTTTTACTTTTAACATTTTAAAATTGGAAATTACTTCGCGTAAAAGCTTATATCCCTCATCCAGAATCATGATTCAAAGTTGCCCAAGACACGCTTTGTGCAATGAGGAAGCAAATATTTCTAGCAAAGGATAAGCTTCGTAATGCATATGAGAAGCTTCATTTTTCTCAGTGAAGCATGTTTTCACAGTGAAAATGTGCGTAACGTGTCGCCCTGAAGCAGTTCATGGATTTCTCTTAGTATGTGTATATCCTCTATTGGCCATTTTGAATAACTGTTTGTGAAAACCTATATCTGTGTCTGTGAGTCCTATGAATTTCACAATTTCTTAAATATCAACAATCCTGTGAACGAATAGATATCACTAGGAGTTCTTACTTCATAACTTTCCTACCAAACATCAGAGTCTGCAGTTCATCTCAGGCCTTCAAGAATCTGGATATTAAAATTCAATAGCAATATAGTGACTAATAACATTTCTAAGTAGGTAAGAATTGAAGCTTGCACTCCTGCTTAGACAAAATAACACTTTTAATGACTAAATTACAAAACACGACCAGGTTTCGATTGAACTCCACATTTCTAAGTGTTGCAGTAAATTCCGCTTGATCTGATGAATTTAGTGTTAAAAAAATTTAATAATGTCCAAATTAAGAATCTACAACTGCAATGTAGCTCAACGTAAATCAAAACCTAAAGAATAAGTACAAGTGAAATGTAAGCGGAACATTATTCAGCTAAGCCAGAGTCCGAGACATTAATGAATATGCAAATTTATAATAACAAAACAAAATTAGAAAATGGTCTCCAACAAAGGCTTTAATCTAAGAAAAAATAAGTTTAATAGCAAGCACTGAAAAAAGACAGAAAAAAATTGGAATTTCCCTAGGCTAAAGGTTGATAAAGGAGAATGGGCAAACTCTATGGGAATTTGCCCCAGCCTGTATAGTGATAAGATATATATCTATAGAAAGATCTCCTTACATAGAACATATGTTATTATTACGACGCGTCGCAATTATTAGTCCGTTCGGAGTTACATACGTCTAGATAACCTGTAGGTGGTTGACTTCTCTGCTACCCACACTCATTACAATCAATGACTCAAACGTCAAATCTAGACGTATATAACTCCGAACGGACTAATAACTGAGACAAGTCGTAATGATAAAAAATGTTCTATTGATGGAGATCTCTCTTTACGTACACATCTTATCGCTATACAGGGGTGGGGCAGATCTGCCCATTCTCCTTTGTAATATTTACTGTAATGTTTTACAGTTAGCTAACTTACCTTTTCCACTTTCCAAATGCAACTCTCACCAGATGCATTTTTCTCGAAATTGGCAATTTTGTCCAGAATTCTCCTGAATAAAGACAGATGAGTTTGGTTGGGAAGAATCGTGTAACTGTTTCGAACGAAGCGATGACGTAAACATTGAGGTAATAGGCTTTCAACATTTAGTACGAGTTCAACCTGTAAAAACAATTAAAACAATTGAAAATTATTTCAAACATGAAACTGAACTGAAAGCTGTCACACGATTAGGCTTTTTGGAGCCCAAGGCGAAAGATTAAAATACCACCCTTGTACCTCCAGTCCGCAGTGTAGCGCCTAAACCTCCTGTACTACTACTACTGAACCTCCAGTATATTTTTTCAGTTTGCAATTTTAATCACCTGATGATGATTTTACATTTGAATGTGTGAGTTGAAAAAGGTACATATTTCACAAATGTAAACTTTTGGAAAACTAAAAAAAAACTGTTTTTTAAGAAAACTAATTTTTTTACAAAAAAATTTTCTATTATCGATTTATACCTTTAAGTGAACGAACTCATTGTGTTTTGTAAATATATAGATATACAACTTTTTATAGCATAAAACTATGTAAATATGTTGAGGAATATGTTCCTTTTTCAACTTAATGTTTTAAAAATGAGAAAAAAATCTCATAAAAGTTCTTTTTTGCGCATATTATGTTACGCAATGTAACATTACATCACGCCATGTATTGTGCTTTGTAAATATATATATATATATATATATATATATATATATATATATATATATACATATAGCTTTTTATATTTAATCAAACATAACCTTAACAAAAATAACCATAACAGGTCGTCTGCTACACCACAACAATGTTATTGAGCACTAGCGCTGCATCGGGCGCCACTGGTACTAACCCGGCTTTGAGTTGAAAAAAGAACATATTCCTGGAATACGTCCCTTCTTCAACTCAATCGTTTTTACATGGCTCTGGTAAGCAGACTTAAAATTAAGAAATATGTTACTGTTTCTGTTTAATGGGTGTATATACGTGCAAAGAAGAAAATGGCTATCTCAGTTTAGTTTGTCAAATTTCTGGAATATGTACCTTTTTCAACTCACTCATTCATTTGAAGGAAGTAAGTTGTTTAGGTGAGTATTTCACTGATATCACTTTACCGATCGTAAGATTACTAACTTGTGTCACTGGTAACTATTACAAATTTTCAACTTTTTTTTTATTATAAACTTTCTTTTCATGATGTTTATATTGTAATTTTCTTAGTAATGAAATGAGACATACAGAATTTATAAATTATCTATTCATAATATCCTGAACTATTATTAAAAAAAAATATTTTTAAAGTTATTGGAAATGATTAATTGAAGAAAATAGTTATTAAAAGTTTCAATAACATCTGGAAGCAACGATACATTTTGATAAATCACAGATAATCATCAATTCACTATCATTTTGTTTAGAAATAGAAGAATCCATGTTAGTTTGTTAATTATTTACGGAGGAATAGTTCTTACCTGCATAGCAAGCCGCCTTAATTCCGCTTGTTCTTGAACTTCTTTAATATCGTCTACAGCCAAGCCAATCTACAACATGAAATGAATAGGATTTAAAAAAATGTCGACATTTTTTGCTGGAACTTTTTTATGTCTTCATACTCGTTTCTTATTTACTTTTATCTTTCACACCTTATCTTAATTTACTCAATAAGTACATTAAATAGATGTTTCATATCAACTACTTAAAAAAAGACTTACATAAATCTAATTCAATTGTAAGGAAGTTAGGCTACTAATACAAAGGAATGAAAATACAGTACTTTCAAAAATTTAAACAGATTAAGAAATAAAACTGATTTAAAAATGTCGAGAAACTTCCCATCTTTGCTCTAATACATTAATGTATGTTTAGAAAAACAACAACTTAAGTTTACCAGGAGATTCAGCATAATAATGGATGTTAGCATCAGAAAAAGAGTCAATAATATGTACGAAGGAATAGGAAATACAAGCTTATCTCCGTCAAAAATGTCATCGAACTGAAATTCTCCCAACATCATTGTAATTGTCCTTACAACAGATTTCCACGGAGTTTCAAACTGTTCCTGTTGAAAAGTAAATAATAATAGTTAAGAAAGGTTTAAAAAGTTTTGATTATCTGATATTAATAAATGATTTTAGAATAAAAATAACCCATATTGGATCAAAAAGTAATAACTAATAATCTTTTCTTTCCATTAATTGAAATTGTAAATATACTTACCTTTTAAGATATAAATGCTAAAATAAATCATCTTTCACATGTTAAAGTTAAAAATTCTAAAGCTGATGTCTATTTTTTTTTTTGAATTTTAAAAAAGCTTAATTTTTGAATTTTTTAAGAAAAGTGGTAAAGTTTAATTCAGGTTTTAGTAGCTACCAAAGTTATCAAAAACCTATTGTTTCTGTAACAAATTATTACTTATAATTAGAGTTTTGTATATAGTGAAAATTATAGTGTCTCTCATTAAAAGAGAATTCTTTATTATGTTTAATAAATTCTAATAATGATTTTTATTTATCATTAAGGCAACTCAGTAAAGAGATACCGGTAATCATTGAACCCAGTAGATGAGCAGGTATGTCTAGACCTAGAATGGCGAACTTTTTCCAACTACTTTGCCACTTATTGCATTATCAAAGTTTGACTTATTGCTTTCAATTGCTTAGTGTACCATCTTTTATTTGCATTTTTTTAAAAGTAGCATTTCGTCATGAACTCATATAATCTCTAAATTATATTTTAGACTATGTTATTAGTTGGCACTTTCATTTAATTATATTGGATTTTTTATTGACATTTTTTTTATTTAATGCTAATGTTTTCATGCTGGCGTGCCACCCAAATCATGCTCGCGTGCCGCCCAGTGACACGAGGGTCGTAGATTCGCCATCGCTGGTCTAGGCTACACTCATAACTCAGTATAAGATCTCAATTATGTTTAATGAATTAGGAGCTTCCTGATACAACTAATATGCTTTAAATAGATGGAGTTCAAGAAGCCAACAGGAAGATTGTGAAATACTTTGCGGAGTATTTCTGTACAACTCGTTATAATTTTGAAAAATGCGTTAATAACGATTTATAAGGGAAAAAATTAAGAACATGGGTGCGTATGGCTGTCGTTCAATGACATGCACTATTGAATAAGCGACATAATTATATCTGTTAAGAGAAGTGTTGCATTACAAGAAATATGTTCAATCGTTTACAAAGATCTGAATAGTGTATAACTATATTAATCAATAACTTTACATGTTTTCTAAAATCATATCTCTTTCACTATGGAATAACTGGAAGTACCATTGTCCACATTAAACTGTCTACTTTCGTTAAGAGTAAAAGAAGAAATGTTTATTGCTTTTTGATGAGAAAAGTCCATTTCCATTTATTCTCTTCTATGATCAGTCCATATTTCTCTCCCATTAAATGTCTTCTACTATTATTCCCGAGTGGCGATGCAGCAATATTAAAGTCCTCCCAGTGAATGATGGCCGCCCTGTTTTTGTGAGATCTGCGCATGTATCATCGATTACTCTGGTCAGGCACTTCCGTATGAGTTTATCACAGGACGTCGCCATTACGGTAAAGGCTTGTTGCTTTGCAAAAGAGCATTGTATTTATAAATAATATATATTTATTTATTTATATAAATACTTATTGTTAGCAACTGGTATTGAAATAACGCTAAATAGTCAAGGGAAGTTTTAATTTGGCGTTATCAACATGTCTTTCTCAGTGAAAACAGACTACGTCATCCATTGTGACAGGAAGACATAATTGATCAGCTACCGGAAGGGCTGCGTAGTTCAAACTTCCGCCGGTCATCTTTCATTTTGAGGACAATAACTACACTAAGAAACTTACAGCAAGTTGACATACAATTTCGACTAGACTTTCTTATTTATACACTTTGAGGATACAATTTAAAACTGTAGCATTGCATGCAATTTAAACTGTCACTTTAACGTTACACTTATCTGTAATTTAAACTGTCCTTTTTCCTTAATCTTTATCTTACTCTTGGATTAAGTCCAATTGCATCCAATAAACTTGCGACATGAGATTAACAATTAAAAAAAAAAACCCATGAAACCTTTACCTGGTTGTGCATGACTGTGTAGAAACCAAATGCGAAGGCAATAATAATCAGGCATAAAACACTGAAAGCTTTCACGAAGGTGGAGAAGACGTAAGTAAACATTACAACGTAGATTCCAAAGAAAGGGAATTTCCTAATGAAAAGCAAAAGATCGATCCACGCCAGAAATATCGACATTGCAGCCATTTGCCACTGCCACGGCTATAGAGAAACAATTTACAAATTAAGGAATTATACAATGATATAAAGATAACATAATATATCAACATTTACTGAGAAAATAAATCATTTATAAAGATTGAAAACAAATTTTCAATATGCAAATTATAAAGAATAACTAACACTATTAATTCATTCAAAATCCTTGTTTATACATATCAAAGCAACTGTTATTTATATGTTATATATATATATAACTATGGAAAGCAATATAAAGGTTTTTCTATTTCTATTATATTTTTAACTAAACAAGTGATGAGGGTCATAAAATTAAAAAAAAAATGGATAAGAAGAATATTATATTGATGCTAGGGTTGGATTATGTTGGAAGAGGCTTGAATAAAAATAATTTTTGCTAAGGAAAACTAATTCTATCGTTAGATGTCTATCTTTTAATACCCCCCCCCCTTTTTTTATTTACGCCTTTTTAAGTATTTTTAAAACACTTGGCGATAGCTGTATTTTAAGTGATTTTAAGATGTATGCACAATTTAAGTAACCCTGCAAAGAATACATTCGCCTTTGAGAAATTGATTAAACAATTTACAAAGGAAACATTGCGAATAGTTATCCAAGTACAAGTTATAAACACAACAGAAGGTCCAAAAAGAGGTAATGGAGATCCTGCTAGAGAACACATTAAAATACTACTTTAAACTACTTTATATTTAATTGCATTTCTTTTTAAAGAAATACGTACTTTATCTTTCACAGTCACTTTGAATTAGGTAATTATTGTTTTAAATTAAAATTCGAATACTTCAAATTAATTACTTCTCTGACTCCTGTTATCTGCGAGCATTCGGTGAAATCTGTTACAAGGAGTAACGATGTAACGAAACACACCCATTCCACAAGGTTTTCTAGACTCACGTAACGGATACGCATCTGGTAAATCTGAAAGCACTGGAAAGAAAACGAAAATTAAGAAAATTAGTTACGCAAATCATTCGCTTTCTTGCACTTCTTTGTAAGGATGCAACTACACTTAACATAATCTCAAAAAAAAATTAAAATTCATAGAAGAACAGAATGACTTAGGAGTCAGCCATAAGAAATTCTACAATATTTTGTTTAATATCTATTTTGGTTGCAAGTTTCCTGAAACTGCCAAGACAAGCTATATATAACAATTTGAATCTAACAGCTATAAAAAACATTTCAAGAGAAATAAACTTGATGAAATGAATTCAATATCACATTATATTATCAAGAAAAACTCAATCTAAAATGTAAGCTTACATTACATCATATCATCTAAATGTGGTATGTACTTATTCTTCTAAAAGAGGAAACTTCCGAGAAAAATGTATAGATACAGGTAAAGACATTAATGATCAAAAGTTAAACAGTAACTATAAATATACCAATAAAAAGGTAAACAGTTTCAGAAGATTGCTTATGCTTTTATAATTTAATTTGTAGAGCTGGAAAGCATTACTGGATTATCAAGAATACAATAATCTCGAGTATTAAGAATACATCGTAAGTCAAGTATACAAAAAATTTTTGCTTTCGCCAACACACTTTCATTTCAATCTTCCCTATAGAATACTAATTTGTTGATTTGTGTGTCAAGTAACGGTTTAAGAAAACAAAAGCTTTGAAAATACGTTGAAAGATTCGTAGTCAAACTATCAAAGAAATCAAATTCTTTGGTGTTTACCATTTTATTATGTTGAGGTTACGAAAGAAAATTCAAAAAACTCAAAAAGTCAGGAAACCTCTTTTTCCATCTTAAATGAGGATTGTAATTTCCTAAAAGATCTGTAACCACTGGAATAGCAATCAGCTATTGTTAGACGATTCATATATTGAAGGGAACGTCCATGGACAAATTGAGTGTTTCTTTCCAAGAATCTATTGAATCACGATTGCGAAGATTGATTGCATGAATAATGCAATTTCTATCAAATCTACGTTTTCTCTGCAATCTCTAGAAGAAAACTAGAAAAACCATATACTCCTGTTGAGAATTGTATTTGTGGCGATATTTGCTAACTGGATTTTCTTTAGATAAATGTGCCAAACATTTCATGGCAATTTATTTGTTTTATTTGTTTACAGATAATTGTGAAAATTTTTACAATTATCTGTAGAAGCTACAGGTTCCCTATGCCGAGCTCTAATATCTATGGTGAAGATATTGACGATTGATTTTATGTGTTTATTTCTAACTAATTTATATCTTGAAACAGTGCATCCAATCCAACTATTCTTCTGATTTCTAAAATATCACCGAAATGTCTTATTCACCAGTGGTATTTATTGACTTTACATTCGTTGGATGTTTCTTGGAAAATATGAATAAATGTTGGGAGACCGCCACTAGGGTTATTCAGTATTTTGTCATTCTGTATAGATTGCGCAGTTTTTTGAAAACTATTTTTGTTACGTTTCACCTATCTAATTTACTTATGCTGATGTTTCGTGCATTTTATAAATCCCCTGTTTGAAATTAATGTGATTTACCCCAATAAAATTTCCTGGAATATTTAAATTTAGTCAATATATAGTTTTGTAGATATTATTTTTTTATCTAAATTTATTACTGGTTGCATCGAAGATAGTATAAAAAAGTATTCAACAGAATGAGAAATAAATGTTAATATTTCTATCGTATATTTACCTCCTTAACGAGATTCATGACCGATAGGACGATGATAACGAACTTTCCGAATGTGAAGAAAAGTGATGGACCATCTGTTTGCTGTTCTCCAACGTCACAACCAGATGCATTCAGTTCTAGATCGGTAACGTTATCACTGGAATATTCGAGAAAATGTGTAACATAAAATGGCTAAGATAAAACACATTCATATACACATACATACATATATAATAAAAGTACTGTAAATAAAACTGATAGAAAAGTTTACAGATAGTTCAATAAAAGAAGAAAATGCAGCAAACATTACTGAGTCAAGTTAGGGTTATTAAATATTCTCCTGAAGAAATCTTTAAAAGTTCACGTGATGAAACGAATTTAAATCTGTTGCTCAATTTAGGTTTTAAATAATGGGTCTCTAAATCATACACGTATTCGTAATAATTAAAGAGCAAACAAAAGCAAAAGTGATTGATTTATTTACTTGATATCATCCATGTCAGGGGTTGGGGCACTGAGGACATATCCAGTCAGAAAGACAACGAAAAGAATATAGAAAAGGAGATTGAGGTAATACATGTAACGGCCGAAGAATTCCCACTTCAGATGAACTAAACTAATACACAGGGGATGACTTAACAGCTTCTGACGCCGGGAGTTCACCTAAATTAGAAAACAAAAATAAAATAAACAACCCATAACACCAAGATTTGAATATTTTAAACTAAAAATAATTAAAATGTTAGGAAATCATTAATTTATTAAGCCTATTGCTAAGGTCTGTTTAGCACATAACAAAAGTGATGCAGTTCACCATTCTATATATAAGACCAGAAAAACAGTTGTCTGATATTTTTCTATCTAAACCATTTACGTTATAGATAGAAAAATAGGGATTTGAAAATTAATAACTGTCGTTATTCACGGGCAAGTTTTCCTAGGCCAAATGCTTTTGAATGTAATGTAAAAAAAAATATAGAAGAAATCTAAAATAAAAAGAAATTTTCAGTTAACAAACTTAGGAATTACAGATTAATTTGTGGATTTTACAACAGACCGTTAGCATCCATCCTTAGCAGTTGTTTTGTGCTAATTTCAATTATTTATTAAAAGGTTCGAAATCTATGCAACATTTCAACTTAATTTAATAAATTAAATTTAACGCATAATGATTCAATAACATGAACAATTCAAAACCTCGGATTTCTTTATGAATTATGTTGAGAAAGAGATTTGAGAAGAGGTTTTGAAACTTCCATATTATATTATATAAGTTTCAAGTATTTCGTATTTATAATTACACTTTTTACCCCTAATTTATACATCACACTAATTTAATTACATATAATGTTTAAAAGAAAAAGTGTGCCAAACGTGTTCACATTTAAAATTGAAGCTAATAAAAAGTATTCCAAAATTAAAACAATTCCATTATTCAGAAAGTACTTTGCATGCCTTTGATGCCGACATTGTCTGAAGAAATCCTTTAGCACAAAGTAGTTATGAACTAATAAAATTGTTGAAAAAAACGATTTTTGTGAAGTAAACAGATCTTTTATTAGGAGAAACAAATACTTCTGCAGTCTTCTTTACAGAACAGTTTGTGTCTTTACAAACTGCTAGCCTATGATTGACTAAACTTAGCTGCGACGATTTTAGAATGATTTAAGGGGGATTTCAAATAAATAAAATGATAGATTCGAATTCAATATTAGATTAAGCAATGAAAATGGAAAGAGAAAAGTTCAAGCTTCAAATCGGAATCAACATAAACTACTTTAGAATGAAAATGAGGGAAATATTACCATTATCATGAGAGGATGGTTGCTTTTCAAAACATTGGCATCATTAGAATATAACCTCTCATAATTAAAGTCTCTTTCTTCGTCACCAAAATTAACTGAAAAAACAAAAGACACATAATAAGGAAGCTGAAATGAAATACGTTTGGAATTAAAAATGGAAACAGGAATTTTAAAACTAAGGAATTAAAATACAATTTATGAATTATTTCTTGTAAAACAACAATACAACCCTTTATATATACATAGATAAATATTCTAACATACTTGATGAAACTTCAAAATGTGATGAATATCTTAATTCTTAAAAATTTTATAAAAACTTATTTAAATTAATCTTAAGCTTATATTTTTTAATCTAAATTTGATTTAAGAAATGTCTTGTTCCTTTCATTATGTTTACCTTAGAATATAATACTATAACAATAACTCATTAATAACTTCATTGTGCGATTAGATCTGATTTTAATCTATCTCGATGCAAGAATGAGACAAATCTACATTCTTAGATCTTTAGTTTTAACAAGTTACGCATTTGAAGCTGAAACCACGAGAATGTCTGTCAATTATCTGAAATTAATGTTAAAGCTGCAAGTTACAGCATCTTATAACTTAAAAAATAATTAATTTTAAATTTGACACATTGGGTTTTGCCAATGAAATTTCATAAATGCTTTAAATGGAAAATTTCATCAAAACTGAACAGTAGAAATTGAATTTGACAAATATATGGGATAAAACGATTATAAAGAACAGATGAAGAAGAAATATGAATGCACCCAAAAAACATAGGAATATATTCAAAGATTATTATATAAACAATTAATAATGTAATTAAATGGGACTTTTAGGCAAAAGATAGAAGAATGTAGTATATTCAATTTATCATTTAAATTTCTAATTAAATTAGCGAGATACACAAGACTGAAGAAATAAAATACACATTAATAAAAAGAATTAGGAATGTATATTAAGCTTCAGCTTAGAACAATTAATTCTTTAAGAAAAATAGCAAAAATAAAAATAAATTTAAGAAACTTTAAAGACTACCAATTTAAAGTAGAGAGAAAAGCTACCTTTCATGTCTCTGTCATCTGAAAACACTGTGTACATATCGTCTAAAAATTCATAGTTGAAAGTTATTGTAAATAGCGGATGATCACTGGAATGTGAACTAGTGGATGTGCAGCGGTAAAACACTTTTTCAGCAACATCTAAAAGACAAATAAAAATTGGTCAAAAACAAAAGTAACAAATCAACAAACAATTAAATAGATCAGTAGATCTCATCCAAAACCTTAAGATACATCGTTTTCAAAGGATGTTTTTTTTCAACTTTCCCTACAGAGCTCCCCATTTACTGTTGCTCCTAAATCATTCAATACTACTTGTATGTAAGATAATTTATATCAATTATTTGGGCTTTTTATTGTATGAATCTTAATATGTCTTAATCACTTTCTCACGGACGTTCAGGAAAAGAAACAGGGAAGAAAGCCTCCAGTAAATTTTTATATTTTTACCGAAAGTTGTTCACTCAGCTATAATAGCTTTTAATTTAATGAATATATTAGATGTTCGAAGTTCTAATGTAATATATATATATTTATATAGTAAAAAAAAATAAATTAAAAAATTGTCATTAGATGGCGCTGTGACATTACAAATCACAAATCAGCGCTACAATTGTTGAATGTGTCCTCCACTATGGTCAATAAAGAGTTTCTTTTCGAAGAACAGCATTTTCTATAGCAGAACCTAACAGCAACTGGATATAGCCAGCGTATGACGTCTAAACCTGACCTTCAGACCTGACAGAGTTTGACATCCTTTCTGATACACCTGGTTCTTCGAAAAAACAAAACCCACAACCAGAAGTCGTATGGGGTGGATTCCGGTGATCGGGGTGGCCAGGATGTCTGGAAACAACTGCTGATGACCTGTTCGTCTGTAAAGAGCTGCTTTAGCAATATTTGGACACAACAGTAGTTGTGTGATGGCGCACCATCTTGTATGAATAACAGCACGCATTGATGTAGCTGTGGTGTTGCGAAATTTGCCAAGATTTCATAATACTGCATTCCAGTGGGGTCTAGTCGGTGTTACCTCTTAAAAAAATATGGCCCAATGATTTTTGAAGAGACTGCTTTGCTTTAAAAGAGCTGAGTTGTAAACATTATACAAATAAAGTAAGTTATTGCCACAGCATCATCTCAGCCTAAGCTCGACGAACTATGAGCTGGAGAAGTCTGATGGTAATGGAAGGCTCTGAAGGCTCGAACTAGAGAAATAACTACCTATGAGTAACAGCTAAAACTACGGTACATTTGAATATTTAATTAAGACATTGCAAGCTTGACATTGGAAAATTTCCAAATTATTTCCGAAAAGGACACAGAAAGGGGATTATATTCAAAGAAAGTCAACGAATTCCCTCCAAAAATTCGTGACATCTCACGAATAAAGGAACTGAGAAAAACTCTAATTTCATATTATAAATTTTGGTCAAGATATTAGACCAATAACTTAAGCAATAAATAACTCATAAATAAATTTCCAGTCCTTGATTACAACTTAAAATTAGAAAAAAGATTATAAATATTTAAAAGCACGTAGTAGAAAGTCATTAAATAAAGTATTTAAATAAGGGGGTTCGGTACAAAAGGATATAAAAAATATAGAAAACGAGATTTGAAAACTAATGTTGATGTAATGGTGATGTTACAAATTTCATTACAATGTAATTAGTACGTTAATGCCTAAAATTATCATGAATAAAGAGTAAAATGCGACAGAAAATGGATGTACTTTAATTCTATACTTAGTTCTTCGATAAAAACAAACAAACAAACAAATAAACAAATGAAAACAAATAATGTGTAGACATTTCATAATATTTTGTTTGCTGTTATTGCATTAACTTTTGATCAAATCTTAATTAGCTTGATGATTTAACATCAAATTTTTACATTTATTTATGTAAAATACGTTTCCCATATTTACCTGGTAATTTACGGATGAGCATGCGCATTGGTGTATCTCTTACTCTTGTCTTGTAATTGATGGTTTCATTTCTAAGTGCTGCATTCCAATGATCACTCTGGATGATGACCAAAGCAACACCTCTAACAAAAGGAATACAATTATTAACAGGAAGTTTTACTTGTGTTTACATAAATTATCTATTAATAAAATACAGTCTTTTTAAACTAAGTGGAAGGAAAAAATACATAAATCTTTCGTTGCTGTACCTTATCTATTATAATTATTAACAAGAAAGGAAAAAGAAAGAAAAAAAGCAAATAAAAGTCCACAAAACAAAGAAAATAAGATTACTAATCTTTTCCCAAGAGGCATTTGAGAATAAAAAAGTAAATCAAATCAGAATAAATAAGGAAAGAAGATCTCAACAAATAATTAAAAATTTTAAAATGTTCATCCTCTGAGCCACTGAAAGTGAAATCTCTTGTCACAGATGGTAGCTTCAGTGTTTCTTAAACCTCATCAACCGCAATTACTCATTACGGTTCAAATATGTCAATACAAAAGCCAAATCAGATATTCCAGTGACAGTGACTCAGTCAATAATAATATTATACTTGTTATGGTTTTAGTTTAATGATAATGAATGTTTTTATAAAGTAGTACTAAGTGTCGTCTTACTTATGCCTTTGTTCAATGGCTAATTCAAGACAGTTAAGTCCTTGTTCATCTCTTCTGGAAACATCAGCACCAGCTTCTACAAGAAGCTGAACCACTTCCACGTGACCTCTGCTGGCTGCTAAGTGCAAAGGTGTCGTCTAAACAGAAAGTTCAACACAGTTAAAAACAAATTGTTTCAAGAGAAAATGAAAAAGCTAAAGTAATAAGGATTAAAAACACTAGAAAATAAAGTTAATGTTAATAAAAATTCACAGTAAATAACAATTCCTAATTGCATTACGAAATAAATAATGCAAAAATAATCTGAATTTTGTATAAATAAAAAAGAAGGAGATCATCAGTAACCAATTCTTAGCCTATAGGCTTTTAACTTTTTAACATGAAATTCTGCTGAAAATATATTCATTTACCTTAATTTTATCAGGTGGATCAATGGGTGAATCGGCTTCTAGTAAAACCCTGACTGTTTTCGTCCATCCTCTCGATGCAGCGCAGTCCAATGGAGTCCATTGGTGGGAATTCCTAATATACAATATATGCTTAACTTTAATATATAGCATAATAAAATGATGTTTTTAAGTTTATTTGGCTAATGTTGAAAGATAGCATTTTTGGTTTTTATACAGGAAGATCTTTGGACATTTACAATGAATCTTAAGTAATTATTAATAGAGTCAAGAATACTATTTATTGACTACGTTATGTTTACACATTCGTCTTTGTGCTGCACTATTCTTAAATTCAAAAACTCAAAATCTAATCCTTTTAGAAATTTTAGCTTGAGTTCAAAAGAATTCCCTTTACCTTGCTTCGATATTTCCTCCCGCATTTAAAAGCACTTGCACTGCTCTTTCGTGTCCGAAAAGTGCTGCCAAGTGAAGAGAAGTGTTGGAATCTTCGTCTTCATCATTTATAATTGGCTTATTCCTCCTCACTAGTTCTTTCACAACCCTGAAGAAGATAGCAATGAAAACTTCTTTGAGTTCTGCAGTAAACTCATTAGTTCAAAAGGTATATTTTACCAAAGGTTAAATAATGTTAATTAAGTGATTTGACAAAAGGAAATTTACTTAGTTCTTCCAAATTTGGCTGCAAAATGAAGAGGTGTCTGTTCGGCTTCGTTTTTGCAGTCAATCTGCGCACCTTGATCCAACAGGAACTGAAAAGACAAAATAAAGACAATGGAGTGTACTCAGAAACACTGAAAAATAAAAATATTTTTGAAGAACATGGATAAATAAATAAGCAGGCTAGAGAAGATAAAGAGGCTGTAGCATTTATTATACAATTATTATCGTTTCTTTAAAAAAAAAGCATTAACTTAGGCCTAATTGCATTTTATTATTTTTAAGTTATTCAATTATACAATTAACTTATACATAAATGAAGACAACTTACTTGTACAATTCCCAAATAACCTTTCATGGATGCAATGTGTAAAGGGCTGTTGCCGTACCTGTCCCCACGATCAAGGAGTTCCAAACAGTTCTGATCTTGAAGAATCTGAAGCAAAAACATTGGAAGGTATTTTACTGAATTTCATAAAAAAACGAATGCAGAATTCATTAAAAAATAATCTAAGATTTTTTTCTAAGATAAGGTTCCAAATTATTCTTTATCTATGAGCCAAAAATTAAACATTATTTCAAAATAAATTGAATAAAGTTGAATGGATATTAACTTGACGGATAATATATAATAAAACAATATTTCCGATTCTTTATTTAGAAGTCTAAGTTGTAAGTACTCATCTTCATTTCCAGTTCTCGATTTGTATCTGAAAATATTCATAATTATCTAGTGCAATAATACATCTCTGAATGCGCCATTATAGGAATCAAATTTCTTGACAATCAGATTATTGTATTATTGTAATTATTGGTGTAACACTCGCATTAAAACTGCTATTTTTAACATTATAAAATTAATTCTTTAGTTTTAGTGATTAATACTGCGAAATTTATATTTAAATAATGCACTATCAAATATTTTCTTATTATCTGAACCAATATTGGTATCAAAATTCAGAATTGTAGTCGATATATGACATCGAAAGCCAGAAACATTGACTTTAAATAAACCACTTGTAGGCTATATACCATCTCAAATAGAGTGACCAATCTTAAACAAGTATAAGATACATTTTACACCGAATTCTGGAACATTGATAGTTTGCGTTAATTTTTTTATTTATCTCTCAGTATTAAAAGTAGTTAAACAACCAATAAAATTTCAAAATATTAACCAATAAGATTTTAAATGGATTATGAATGGTCAAAAAATAATTATCATCTCTTGGACCAACCGTGCTCAATACCAGTCGGAGGTAGGAGATTTTTCCATATTTCGCCTCCAGCAATATAAAATGAGAACTTGGATAATTCTCCGGGATTATGGCGGATGAGCATTGGGTTGACTAGGCTATCCAATCTCAATCAGTCCCGATAGTCATTGAAATGTCAGAGTCTATACCATCTGAGCCCTAGAAGCCAACTGAAACTCTTATGGGAAATATCAACCTACCAACATTGGTCAAATATAAATAGGCTATTGATGCTACATAGTTTACCATGTTATTTCATGAATTTGTTGTAGAATTAGATCAAACTGTAGATTTTTGCATTCTAATTGCCAGAAAGTGTATTAATAGGAGACTATGGCCATGATTTACATTTCGATCTATCACTAGATAAAGTGATAATAAGAATTTAACTTTGAGTATTATAATCTATAAAACTATCCACATCTACTCCAATATATTTTGTTCTGCAAAATATCAGTTTGCAATACAAAAACTGGGAAACTTTAAGTGACGATTAACTTTGATTGATAACACTTCGATTCAAGCAAATTTTTACCTCGAGAATGTTGATATGATTATGTTCCGCTGCCCAATGGACGGCTGTTTTATCGTTTTTGTCCACTGCATGAATATTGGCACCATGATGAATCAGGCATTGCAGCGCCTCTACGTGGCCACCACAGGCAGCAATCAACAAGGGAGTGAAGTTGTCTTTGTCACGACTTTCAATATTAGCGCCTCTATAAAAAAGATTTTAGAAATCAATGTGGATAAATAAAACACTTTAAATTTTTTTTAACTATAACCAAAACATCTAATATCTGAAGTCTAATTCATCTTAAGTCTGATTTAAAGAATAAGGTTTATTAGTGTACCAAGTTATTATTCAACGCGGTTAAAACAAAAAGTAAATTTAATATATAGATTCATTTACCAGCGTATTATTCAACAATTATTCTGACAACACAATTTTAATGAATCTATATTTAAATTTACTTTTTGTTATAACCGCGTTGAATAATTACTTGGTACGTATCTTGGTTTCCATTCTCCTCCAAACGGGTCATAGGGTCTACCCAGCCCTCTGTAGAATGGATACCGCGTTTCTTTCCCGGGAGTTGAAGGCGGGCGGGCGTCGGGCTGACATCCCGACCTCAACCTATTCCCGTTGATCATGAAACGCCTGAAGCCTTAACTCCCGCGAGCCCTTGGGCTTGCATAGGCCTGTTGTGGGAACCCTTTACGTATCTTGGTTAAATAATCACTTGGTTCAACCGCTTTGAATAATCACTAATTCTTTGATGTAGTTGTATTGAATTTATTCTTTGTTAAAATTGTCTTGATTTAAAATTTTACAAAATGTAGCCTAAGGAAGCAGGAAAAGGTTATCCTGCGAAATATCCCTGGTGGAAGTATGAAGTATTTAGCACTAATAAACAAAATTTGTAATAAAATTTGAGTGGATGGAAAATTTTTGAGTCAAATTAGTCAATTTATAGAAAATTTTACTATATTTTTTTTTGTGATTTATGTCTGTAACAGAAGCGACTGTGAACTGCTTGCATTGAAAATTTAGGGAATTTTTTAAAATTATGCTAAAATTACCAAGTTATCTTAGGAAAAGCAACAATTACAAATTGATTTCAAAAGTAGAACAGAATTAAAGCACACAATTCGATATCTTAGTGGTGGTATTTAGTTTTGATTAGGCACTTACTGAAGAATAAGATATTGCATAACAGATGTCTGATTATATTCTGCTGCTCGATGAAGCGGAGTTTCTTGGGAACGGTTTAAACAATCAATTTGAGAATTGCTTTCACCCACTAATAACTTCACGATTTCCACATCACCAGTAATGGCTGCCAGATGCAGTGGGAACATGAAATTATGTCGAGGAACATTAATATCGGCACCTGAAAATAGAAGGATAGGGATATAAAACTGGTATTAGTCTCTCAAGTTACGTAAATACAAAACATATGAGGATGTAGTAAAATAAAGGCAATCCGGAAGACATGTTAGTTAATAGCACAGAAACTATTAGGCCTACTTTAAACGGCTACTGTTCATCAGTATTCAATAGAATTGAAATCAGAATTCATTCTCAGTCATTCCAATAGAATTTTCAATTATGTTAATTAAATACTACTTTTATAATTATGCACTAATACAATACTTAATGCAGTGTTTTTAGAAAAATGGTAATAAATATCATTGCTTCGTCGATAAAGTTTATTGAGAGATTCGGTTAAACTTTTGGGTAGTATTTTTTCTTATTAGAGACATCCATAATATTTTTTTTCAAGGGAGATAAATAATAATTAATAATTAATAATTATTATTATTTCCATTAATAATTTTAAATGTACTTGTAAAAATTTACATACGATCATATAAAATATATCAGAAATTTTACAGGAAATATTTAATGAGCTAATGAAATCAAAATTAACGTGCTTACAATGTTAGAGCTTCAAAGAAAAACTATAGAAAACACACGATAACTAAACAACAAAAATTTTTCATTGAGCTAATTTTAGATTATTTGTTGGGTACCGGAGACGACGCCGTTTCGGGTTTCAACACCCTCTTCAGCCCGGTTCGCCCCAGCATAACTCAGGCTCAATTCTTAATAAGCTATGCGAGTTGCTAGCGTGAATTTGTTTTTACCCTCTTTTATTGTTTATTTGATTTCTTGATATTAGTGAACTGGGGGATCATTGTTTTAAATGTTTGTCCGCTTGATGTATTGTCCCTTTCACTGAGCTGAGTTATGCTGGGGCGGGACCGGGCTGAAGAGGGTGTTGAAACCCGAAACGGCGCCGTCTCCGGTACCCAGCAAATAATCTAAAATTAGCTCAGTGAAAAATTTTTGTTGTTTAGTTATCGTGTGTTTTCTATAGTTTTTCTTTGAAGTTCAAATATTTAATAAGCTATTAAGTAAATTTTACACGGTAATTAAATTTCGATAAAGTTCCTTTTCGCATTTATAACGTATTTTAAATTTATTTAATTAAGTCTAAAATCTATGATGTTTTATTGATTAATTAGCTTTTCAGATTATGTATGCATTTTTAAAAATGTCAAGAAAAATGTAAGTTTTGGTTGATAAATGAGCTCTTTCATATGAATTGTTAGACGTATAGTCATAGCAATAAATTCGCAATCATAAAATAACTAGTAATAAGGAATAATTAGCTTTGCCGATTTATGAAGACATGTAAGATCCAAAATATTATACTTACTACGTTTCTAGGTAGCAAGTGTTTATTTATCATAATAACAGAATTATGATAATAACAGACATACATATTTCAAAAACTTCATTCTGAAACTTTCTCGTTTTTACACTTTTTTTTTTGATCAGGTGATGTAATGGTGATAGAAACATTAGTTCAAATGACATGTTGACTTTTAATAGTTATGCTGGCCTTATGGGAATACAAATTTCAACTCACCTTTATCAATAAGAAGCCTGACGATTTCCTGATGGCCGTTACCTGCTGCTAAATGCAAAGCCGTATTCTGTGAATTGTCTTGATCACTCACCATCTGTAAGTAATGTAGTAATGAATTATTAAAGCTTTTTTGTTTTGTTTTCCTTCTTTCAATTCATTTAATTGATAATTCAAGCAAAATATGATGTATTATTTTATGAAATTACTGAAATTCTCTTAAGAAATCTATACAATTAATTTGACAATTAGTCATATGCATCCCATTTTATGAATATGTATAAAATTCAATTAAGAGTGTAAGAATCTCACAGGATTCCAGATATTACTGTAGTTAAAGCTCTATTTTTATAAGATGTGATGCTGTAAATACAATTTGTTTTCACTGTGGAAGAATCACTATTCATAATTTTATAGTTTTAATTTCTACCAAATTAAATTTAAATTTACAAAATGCAATTTACAATTTTTAAATATACAATATACCGTCAATAAATAAAAGAATAAATATCTCATTTGTTGAATTTACCCGGTATCTCAAATATGCCAGTGAAATTCAATACAACCCATTTATATTTAGTTTTGTTGAGGTGTTTATTCGCAAAGAGGGTCATTGTTCTTCCTACTTGTCTTTTGTTTTGTATTCTGTGATTTTTTCAATGAGCTGCAGAAATCAGGTAAATCCAGCTGATTCGGATTTGAAACCCAAAACAGACTGTATTAGATTCCCAGAAAGAATTATCATAAACAGCTCAGTGAATTTTATTTTAATGTGCATTTCTTGTTCAAAATTGTTGTTTAGGAGAGATAAGTTTTCCTTTAAATAAATTGAAAAAAAAAAAAAAAATGTGTCGTCAATATTTAAAACCGAATAGGAAGACATCTTTCCACAGCTGTGTCTTTACTACAAAAGGAAAGACCATGGATAGACGACAGCAGGGATTATCCCTGATTTCAGTGATCCATCATAGCTTCAATAAGATGTTCGATTTTGTAACTTAAGTATTATGACAATGTCAAGGATTTTTATATAGCAGAACTTGGTCAATAAGCCGTAGTTGAATTATTAAAATACAAGAGTTAAGTAAGATTGATTGCAAAAATGGTTGCTGCGAAATACAATCCAAACCGTTGCCAATCGACCTTAGTGATTATTAGCATAAGAAAAGAAGTTTCATTCATCTTAGTCCCATCAATCATTTTTATATAATAGAGCCCTTGTTTATGTCTTAAAAGCAACTTACTGATTAAAAACGTTCAGTCTCTATATAGAGAAGTAACACATTTCAGAAACTATCCGAAGAACTAGACAGCAAGAATGGGAATAAAATAAATTAATGACTACTTATTTTAAATAACATTTGTATGCAGTTTAAACATTATAACATTTGGCATATTTGGCATTCGTTTATAACAGAAATAGCACAGTGATGGCTCAGTATTTGAAATCACGTGATATAAATTATCCAATGAGACTAAAAAGAAAATCTAAATTACATTCATGTATGGATGGTCAAACGAAGAATATTTACTCACTTGACTGACTGTGCCCCAACCACCTTGTAATTCAGCTGTATCTAAGAGCAACTGTACGATATCCAAATGTCCTTCCATTGCTGCTTTATGTAACGGGGTGGATCTGTTTTTATCGCAACACCGAAAATTGGCCCCAGCTTCTGTTAGCAATTGTACGATGTCTGTACTTCCGTGAATTGCTGCTAAATGGAGCGGAGTCATTTCCTGATTATCCCTTGCCTATTTACGAAGACATTAGAAAAAGAAATTAAGAGAAATTTCAAGAGCATTTTAAAAGTAGCTACATACACTAATAATTTCCATGTTAAGTTTTCTTATCCTTACATTCCTAAGCCCAATTAACAATACAATTTTCTAACAGACCTAAAAATTATAACATAATATTTCTAATAATCCTACTAGTGTTTTCAATGGACCACTTGAGGTTTACGCTCCTACGACGTCACGTATGACGTGTAAGCACATGCTGCAAGATCTTGTGGGATAAACAAACATATAACTTAGTGTGAATTACTCAAAAAATTCGATTTTTTTTTTGATATTTCAAGACGGAATGGTTCAGTACTGTGCAGCTCCTTATTGTAATAATTCTGTAAAAACGCTTGGAATATCCTTCTTTAATATAATATTTCCTCTATATCTACACGGGTTATCCCACAAGCCAAGCAGTAGCCTGGTGGGATATTTTGTAACTACGAAGCCCCGCATATCCTCACATTGTCCAAAATTATATCCTTCTTTGATAATATATTGCTTTCGTGTTCTTCAATAGGCTGTAATCAACTCTACATCCGATATGAAAATTTTGGAAGGCTTACAGTCGTTTCATCCTAATCAAATCTTTTACTTTACCCTCTATAAATACACGGGTTACAACGAAGCACATGACTTTGTTATCCCATAAGCCAAGCAGTAGCCTGGTGGGGTATTTTGTAACTACGAAGCCCCGCCTATCCTCAAGTGGTCCATTAACATATTTATATTTGATATTTTCTCATAATAAGCTTTCATATTATTAGTAGATTGACAAAGATGTCTGTGGTAAAGAAGAATTGATGAGACATTGTTTGACTTTAAAGGTTCCAAGGGGAAGGGAAACTTAAAAGACGTATCTCCTAACACTAGCCTCATCGTTCCTAAGCAGTTCTGACTAGTTTGAAAGAATCTACTAATTAATTTCAATAATTTTATTTTTATGCTTCGAATTTACAGGGAAAAATAAAAATAAAAGTCTTCAAAGATTCAAAATAAAATATTTCAGCAATAATTAAAAAAATAAAAAAAAAATAATTAAAAATAAAATTGGAATTTTAAAGAATTTTGAACCTTATTTTTTAAAAACATTCACTGAATCTGTGACATGTTTATAATTAAATTTTACAAATTTACAAAAAGTTTCGAATTTGATATTGAGTCAATAACTTTGCTGAAGGTGATCTGAAAATTAAAATTGCAATAATTAAAGATGATCATAATTAAATTTAAATAAATAATTTAAGTACATAGTAATTGCAAAGGAAAATATTAAGTCACAGTATAACTATTTGATATAATGCTATAAATAATTTAGTAACTGCTTTACTTTGATAATAAAGATAAATTATCAAACAGAATTTTGTGGATTTAGATGTAACCATGTGACGGAATATGCTTTTGTTATTGTTCTTACTGCATGATGTTATTGTAATATATACACAATCCACAAAAATATCAATTTATTGGCGAAAATTTCCAATACATGCAGGTAAATAGATATTCATATGTTACAGCTGACACAGGAATTCTTCTAATTCTTCAAAAAACATTCGTTAAAAGAAAGTAATCGCTAAATATTGTTTACCATTCTTAAGATATCTTCAATGTAGGAATCAGGCTAGCTGACAATCACCATTTGCTACTTAGTTAGTAAAACATGTTAACAAAAATTAAAATGTTGACTAGACATTAAATGTTGAGCAGGACTTAGCTTTTCAAATCCTACCTCGATATTAATGCCTTTGCAGAAAAGCAATTCCAAGGCGGCTTCTTCATTACATCGCATGGCAGCATAATGAAGAGGAGTCAGCCCGAAATTGTCTTTGCAATTAACATGAGCACCGCAATTGGCCATGAAATGAATGACACTTTTGGTTTCATTGTTGTTGTCACAGTTCACAAGACTCTCCGAATTCGACCGAACGATACGTCCCAAACGAATCTGTTGGCGAAAACTTTCCCTGGATTCACATCGAAGAAGATTTTTAAACTAAGAAGAAAAACAAAATACACTGTAATTAACTTCAATTGCACTTCTTAGCTCTATTGAACTGATTGATAAAGAATTAAGATCACAACTGATTACAGAATATACGCTAAAAAAAAAAATGACTTTTCTTTTTAGCAGTTAAAGAATATTTAAAGGTAACATCTTTAATTTTTAAACTATACAAAAAAATGTTGAAATGACAGAATAGCATAATGAGAAAACAAACTAATATTTTATCTAACTTGGAAGTAAATTATATGCAAGCATTCTATCTTCGTAACAATAACTGTATAAATAGTGTAAAAACAATTATGATTCATTTATATACCTGCTTATGGTTGCATTGCATCAAGCTAACCATCTTCAATATTGTCATCAGTAATGTTAAGATCTAAAATTATTATGTTATTATAATAGATTTGTTTCTATTCAAAAACGTAATAAAATAAAGCAAGTTACAGAAAAGTTGAGTACTTACAGGCTTCTGAGAATTGCTCTGAGCAATTGGAAAGCTTTTCGTTCTGCTATATAAAGCTGATTTAAGATTTGAAGAATTATTAAGGTTCACCTGCAAGAAAAAAAATGAAATATTCATTGAAATCTGAAATGAGAGATTTATAAATATTCAAAATGACTCAAAACTGATGTGTATTGCCTCAATATCACTCTCCAAACGAATGGAAGGAATTCGTTTACCTGGCTAATAGTTCCATTACAATTGAGTTCATTCTGTGATTTTGATTTGTGTGTTTTGACGTTCTTGTATCTGGCAGCGAAGTGCATCGGAGACAAACCATCCTCGCCTCGAATGTTCACGTCTTCATGAGGGAGGAAAAAAAATAAGAGAAACAATAATTATTAAAAAGTTTACCTGATAAAAATTAGGAAAATCTTAAAATTAAAAAGTAAAAAATAAAAGAAAACTATTTGATATTGATTATAGTTATCTTTTTTTTTTTTTTTTGAATCACCTCTTCGAATTTCGCATCAATGCGTCAGTTATTCTTATAAATTTTTATTCTATGTAAAAATAAATAATATAAACTAAAAGTGGAGTCTGGAGAATTGCTGAGATGACTATAATTATTTTAGCAATTGATGCAAATAAATCCTTAAAGACATTCATCTTTTGACATGGAACTCACAAACTAAAGACCAGAAATAATTTACGTAAGAGATAGAAGGTAAAAATGATTATTCTAATATATTAAAGCTCCATTTCGATTTAAGGGAAGAAATGATGGCGTACGACGGACTTTCACAGGCTGATATTTGTTGAAATTTAAGATAGTATCTATCAAATCTCTTATCCTTTGTGCTTCTACATAGTAGGAAATCAAATTCTTGTAAATGTATCATCCAGAGGGCTGGGATATGGTTTGCTAATTTGTCCTTGCTGTTGAAATCTGTTCTTGCTGAAGGCATTGATCGTATGATTATCCAATCTAAAGTATTGAATTTCTTTCATATTAACTTCCATTGAAGCCTGCGGTAATTCAGTGCAAAGACTTATAATTCTGAAGGTTAAAACTGTAAAGAAAAGATGACAGAAAGTTCCAATATCTACAGCCACTTTCAACCTTTCCATGTTGACCAAAAGCAATGATACTTCAAATAATTTAAAGTAATAATCAAGTCGCTGAAAGAATTTTGCTTAACTTAGAAAATAACAACTTTTGAAAATTTTTTAGGCCCCAAAAAGAAACCAATCAAACAAATTATTTTGTATTGTTCAGGAAAAAATAAAGTTTCATTGTAAAAGCAGTTTTCCAAACTTACCAAACATAATTATGACTAAGAATATTTTGCCCGAATTTTGTGAGAATATTTCGTTGACATATATTTTCTATAAGTGAAATCAAGGATTTCAAAATAAAGAAATATTGATAGAATAATATAGGCAGGGTAAAAAAAAAAAAGAAAACTTTCTTTTTTTTCGAAACACGTTTCTGCAATGATGAATAAAACGAAAATAAAAACAAGCAAAAATCAAGGAAACAAAAGATCGTCCATTGAATAATCTACGATGACTTTTTTTTCTTTTACAAGATGATGGTGGAAACTGCACTCAGTCGAGGAGCTTGAGTATATTAATTAAACGGAGACTAATTAATATACCAAGAGAATCATATTTTCAAAAAATCTAATGTACTAAACTATAAAAAAAGGCTTAAATGATTCAAATTGAGACATAGAAAAGCTTTTGTTACTTGTTTCCAATTTAGGTACTTTCTATTGAAGAGACTTGAAATATTGTTCAGCAGTTTTTTTATATATAAATTAGGTATCAAAGGTGTAGGTGGGAGGTTGAAATATATCCAGTATGAATTGGTCTTTTCAATAAGGTGACAAACGACATTACCTTGTGTTCTATTATCAATCAAAGCCTTCACTTAGATATTCTCTTATGTGTTGTTTCAATTCTTTGTTATTTCTTTAAAACAAAATCCTTGAGTTGAAAAGCAGAGTACGAGATACCGCCCACTCATTACTCCATCATCACTAAGGAAAAAAATGGCAATATCAGCCAAGTAGCTGACTTCCGTGATACAGGAAAGGCTTGAATGGATCAGATAATACTAGATCTCAGTGCACAACAAGAAGATTATAAGATGTCGAAGGAAACAGTCCTTTATGAAGAACGTGTAAAACCTTGACTCGAGATTCAAGGAAGAAATGACTGCTTTGGTAATCTTGGATTAAGAATTTCCTTCTAGAATCGCGAAGTTATCCGAATCTCAGTTTCTTAAATAATTACCTTTAAATAACCAAGTTTTATTTTAACACAAAAGAAACATCTGGAAGAGAATTATTATGTCTTCTGTAGTCGAATTACTTAAAAATTTTAATAAATGCGATGACCTTAGAATGATCCAACTCATTAGACATCTTCAGCATAAACATTTCTCTAAATTACAATAGATATCACAATAAAAGGACTCAAATTAAACAGAAACTGAATTTGTAAAATATATTTTTTTATTATTATTTTATTCTTTTTATGTTGTAAAAACTATTCACACTAAAGGTTTTATTAATAGAAAAAACCTAAATTTCAAATTGTCCATTTGTTAAAACTTGATTAAAATCAGCAAATATTTGATTTAAATTGTCAAAATCCAATTAATTTTAATCAAAACAAGGCATAAACAAATTTAAAATGGATTACAAACTGAATTATATTTAACTGCCTAATTCGCTTGTAATGAGTTTTGGCACTTTCATGTCAAATTCTCCACAGGCATCGATATATGGAAAAATTTTCAAATATAAAAAGAAACATTTTTGTCTTTTATTGTGAATTTAAATACAAAATTTCTTGAGAGCATATAAACATAGTCATGCTAATTTTACAGTGTAATTTTCCATAGGAAACAGGCTAAAAAAATAAAATTATTCAAAAAAACGTTTAATAATCTTAAAAATTTAATATTAATCTTATGCTTTGCAGCTTACGTAATTTAGTCTATAAATCCTTCAATTATACTATATGGTTGGAAATAATTAATTTATAATATTATGATTTTATAATTTGCAGACACTTCACTATTATTTCAAGAGTCTAAACTCTATAATATATAATTTTTATCATTTAAAAATGTAATACCAACTAAAACAAAAGTCCTCATTTACTGTTGCTTATTGTATTCTATTTTAAATTACGGGGTTAATATTTGTACCAACACGAACAACATTGATCATTTTACAAATTAACGTATTTTTCAAAAAAAAGTTTGGAATAATTTAGAAAAAGAAAATTTAATTTAATAAAGTATAAAATTTTATTTCCAAACCAAAAAAAAAATATTTTTAACGTAATTATTCAAAACTATTATAAAATATTGGAAACAAAAATAATAGGAAACTTATCATCTTACTTATTAATTGAAACAACTTAGGCAAAATAACATTATCTGATCCTGTAATTTTTAATACTTATTGACAAAAAAAATATTTATTTCAGTATGTAAAGAATTATAAATGGTATGAATATAAATATCTTTTTGGGAAAATAAAAAAGTATCTGCGATCAAAAAAGAATTATAAAACAAGTAAAAACAAATTTGTTCTAAAGCTTAAAATTAAGGGCGACCATTTAATAAAATAAAACCCATGCGGACATTGAACGTGGGCAGAATCAATTTCAAAAAACAGAAATAATTTCTACAATGTCCGCGACGTGTGTGTGACGCAATGAGCGAAGAGCCAGGGAAATGTAAAGTATGTCGAAATTATTTGCACACAAGGATAAAAAAAAAAAAAAGGTGAGGTTTGGAAATTTTCTTCTGGACAACTAATGACTCGATCGACTTGAAATTTGGAGTGTCTATTATATAATGATTTTTTTTTTATTTCTTCCTTTCCGGAAAATGCGACACAGTGTACGCAAACTGTTATAGATATGGTCGAATAAAAATATAGATTGTATAGTAGACACTCTAAACTAAAGCATATCCAGATTTCAACTCGATCGGGTCAATAGTTGTAGAACAAAAAAATTCCAAACTTGCGAAAACAAACAGTCGACGCTATCCGCGTTTTTCCGGATAGGCAGATATTAAAAAAAATATAACATATAAGAAAAATAAAACCCTAATTCTAAGAACATATTTAATATGTATGCTGAAGGAATATACGGAAGTTAAAAATGCAAATATACTCTAGGATTTCAAAGAACTACATGAACTTATATTGTTCGAATTTTTTGTCTCACTCATAAGTAGAACTGTTGATCTGAAGCAGTAAGTAGCAATTTACTTAAATTGCTAATTCTTATCTTTCAATCGCTCAATAAGACTATCCCAAATGAAGGACACAATAAAATGAAAAATATAAGATACTTACTGGCTCCTTTTTGAACAAGAAGTTTAACAATCTCATAGAAATTGTAACGAGCAGCATAATGCAAAGGGCTCAGATGGTCTTCATCCAATTCATTGATTTTCTGTTGAATCTGATGACCAGCATTTTCTAACAAGTATTTCATGACGCTCACATCTCCGTCTCTTGCTGCCTAAAATACAAAAGGAAGTCATTAAGATTAGATACCAAGTTTATTGTTACTAACGAAAGCAATAAATAATCTGCCTCTGTTCTTTTATTCCAATCAAAATTGCTGCCTTTTAATAAATTATCAATTCATAATCCATACTCTATCTACTAAAACAGAAAAAGTATTACAATAATATGTCAGTAGGGATATAACTATTCCAAAGCATTAAACAATAAAATAAATAAAAGAAGGAGAAAAGGATATATATACTTATAGGGTTAAATATTTAAATTTATTCTTGATATTAAACCATTAACATAAATTTAGTTTACACATAGACATTAAATTTGAGTTGATGAACTTGTTACAATATTTAAATTCTATTCATAGTTTGCTTAAGTTTTTTTTTAATTTCTTTAATTTTTAAATAGGATCACCTTTATCGAAATTTTGATATGAATTACAATTTAATTGATGTTTAATTGCTGCATTTGATCTTTTCTCTTCAAAAACACATTCCATTACTTGAATAGCGCTTTTATTAGTTGGTTTTGATAAATTCTTTCACATGCGGAAGTCAGTGCACGACGAAAATTTTCTTATGTATTTATTACCCTCCATAACTCTTCTCCTCATAATAAAGAAGACATTTTAATGGCTGCAGGAGGAATTCATTTCAATAACCTCCTTTGTATCATATATTCTACTTAATGAAGCCTATAGAATGTGATCTATCAAGCAATTGAAGACAGCTTAAAGGGATCAATGCTGTTATAAAAGGAAATTTCAATTTCCAATAAGAAAAGCGTTGATATGATTTTTTTAAAAAACTGTGTCGAAAAAATATAGAAAATTGTTGCTCATTAAAAAAAAAATATTATCAATGATTACTGATATTTTTACAACTGGTTTAATCAACAACTAACAAAATAACAACTTCAGTAATAGGCCTGTTGGAAATGAGTTTGCGGCTTAAACCTTCCTTGACAAATGGTCAACTTTTTACTGAATTTGTGGACATAGTTCTATCGTAGAAGAGAATACTTAAGGGCCTCATCGAAGTGCTGTATAGAATGGAGAAAAAAGGAAGGAGGGGAATTGTACATACATTCAACAGAGGGCTGGGTAAATCTTAGGACGATGTGAAGGAAAATTCAACATGGAAAAATCTCCGAACGAGATTGAACCCGGCGCTTCCAGGCCGCAGTCAAAAGTCTTACGATTTGGCTGCCGCACCCACAAATAGCAAGTAAAGAACAAAAATTTAAATGATATTTAAGCTAAATGCAGTCTTTTATTCAAAGAACTCTATTATACCACTCTAATACTTATAACAAATCACTTAATTAACCTTATAAATATCTTTTCCCCTCTTGATTTTGCTAAATTTGGGAGCGAGAACTAACAGAAGGGACAGTTATCAAAAATTCTTACATCTGTCTAATAGGAAACTATTAAAAATGCCTAAAAAAGTTTTAGAAACTTTTGTTGAAAAAAAAAGAAAAACAAAACAAAACTATTTTCATTAAATCATTTACATTTACATAACAGATTTGCTAACAATTAAAGGAAAGTTTTAAACTTCAATGGATACTATTGATTCATTCTTTTTAAGTTTTTTTTTTTTTTTTTTTAATAGCAATGTCTACAGCTACGCTGCCTTCAGCCTACAACCATTGAAGATTCTTTGCGAACAGCAAGAAGAGCAGTCAGAAGAACCGGAAAATAGAAGAAAGAAATAATATCAAGCCAGCCATACACCCACATCTAGTGCTTAGGCTACTTGATAGTGCAGGTGATTAATAAATGCTTCTGTTGGAAAAATTAACTAAAAAATAACACTCAGTCTAAGTTTCTAATAGTGAATATTTTTAGAAATATTTAGAGCTGTATGACTACCTGAAATGCTCACAAAGACCGACAAATAAGAAAATGTAATTTATATTGATTTTTTTTTCATTAAATATGCATTTGCAACTTGCAACGTCCGTAAAGGCCAAATTTTTCTCTTTTCTTTTGGTGCTAGAAACTCACGCATCATCGAATTTGGCGCCAGCATTTAGTAATCATCTTATAATCCTCCCTGAATAGCAACCAGAATACGTAAAATTATAAGTTAATGGAGCTGAAATCACATAAAGTTTCTAAACACGAGACAAAATTGTTTGTTTTAAGTATTTAAATTGTATTAACTTCGTATGAAATATTACATAAGTTGATGATATCATAATGAGAAAAGCCCAGAAATTGAAAATAGAGATCAATTGTAAAACAGTCGAATTAGTGATGTTCTAAAATTTGAGATTTTGGGTTGATTATTATTGGGTGCAGTAAAGATTAAGGAAAGATTAGACTGACCTCTGCTAGCAACGATGCTGTGCTCATCAGCAAGAAACTCTTCCAGACTTCTAACGACCTACATTTTTAAACGAAATATTTTGTAAACTGTCTGTTCTTTAAACAAACGAAGTGGGCTGTACCGACAAAACGAGACAGGCATTTAGCACCTTTCAAGCGGTAGACAAGGCCTACAGATTGACGGTTCATTAGATCTGCTTCATTAACAAGAGTCATTGTGTCCAATGCATATCCACTGTCTTGCGGAAAAGCTATTCAATGACAGTTTGAGGTAGGTCATTCGAGGTCACAATTTTAAAACCCTCGTAGTAAAAGAAAAATGCTGTTTCCAATTTTTAGAATAATAGTTGGTAACTTAGTGAAATTTATCGAATATTAACACCAGGCGATGATTTTTTTTTTTCCTGTTAAGATCTGAAGTCCTTATCTAAGTAAAACTCATAAATGAATAATTAGACTTTAACTTTAAATAGAAGAATTTTCAAAGATATAGATTTTAAAAGAAACGAGATATCAGAATATTGCTCAAAATATCTTGAAAGAGCCAATAAAGATATTGTAATTATTTACAAGACAAATGTGAAACATAGTTCATTATTATCGCAAGAGTATCTATAAGCATTGCAGTGTAGAAGTAGCAATGTATAGACATAACAGTAGTAAAGATACTGTAATTTAACTATCTGTGGACTCCCAATATCATAGCTAAGTTTCTTTGGCGTCCGGATCGAATGGTCAGAATGCCATCCCAAGGTCCGAGGATTTTGTTTTCTAACCAAACAAAAAAACAGATCGAACAAATAAAGGACCTCCTTGGGTTGTTGTCCCAGTCGCCCATGCCCACAGAAATTTTTCGAGGTGGGGGAAATTATAAAATAGCGTAATAATATACAATTTATGTTTATTTTTACATCTGCTAGCGAGAAACAAATTACTTGAATTATATTAAAAACTGACAATTCCAGGGGGAATTTACCCCCGCCTCCACTTCCCTGTAATAGCGAATGCAACTTAATAGGGAATGGCTCCGATTTTTACGACTTAAAAAAAAATCTTATACATGCTTTACGCTTTCAGACTTAAAAATTATGATCTAAAAATTCAAATGATCTAAAAAACTGACCATTCAAAGAAACAAGAAAAGAAAACATAAAAAGAACGATCAGGATCAGGCAGATTTCCGTTATTGAAACAGTACTCTATTCTAAAAAAATTTGACGAAAATTTTCTTTTAACAGAAATTGATCAAGAAAATGTATTTTTATGCATAATAAAGACCGTTTTGCAGTTCCGCCTTAGCCGAGCGGTTTAGACGGCGGTTTGCCGTGTGGTCGATATGTCAGAACCTGGGTTCGAATCCCGGCGTGGGCATGGCTGTTTCTTTCTTCTGTGTTTCGTCCGTTTCTCCCTGGGACTTACTATCTCAGGGTTATTTCTGGACGAGATGTGACTCTCGTCCCCCTTCTTCAATCTCCTAGCCTCACCCTTACGTTGTCAGGTAGGGCTAGATCGTGGTCCCAAGTTGACCGTTGTCGATAAAAGAAGAAAGACCGTTTTATTTGAATCATAATAATCTGAGATATTTACATCAACTTAAAAAAAGGAAATAAAGATCAGGAAAAAATATGATTTATCATGAAAATCCGGATCATATTCATATAAATAGTAATATTGAATCTGACATGAAAGAATTGGAAACTAATTTTTATTATGCAATAAACAATAAATGATAGAATCAATTTAACTGAAATTTCTCTTTAAAAAAATCCTGAAACTGCCTTTTAAATTATTACGGCCTACATTATCTATGTAAGATAAGAAGAAAAACAAATTCAGAATCACAAGTTATTTCTGCCATTTGAAAAAGTTTTCACGTCATTTGAAAAAGCATTTTTAGCTGTTCAATGAAACTCGAACTCACTTTACAATTAAACTGCTTACTTTGGTCAAAAACGAAATGTAAATTTCCAAATGATGTTCTACTGGATAGATCCTTGTCTGAGGGATTCTCCCACTCTAGGGGGAGGTTTACTCGATATTGCGATCCGGTGCCTCGGTCCTTCTTCAGGAGATATACATTAATTACATTTAGAATGGCGGTCTGCAGGGAGGCCGTTGTGTCGGAACCTGGGTTCGAATCCCGGCGTCGGCATGGCTGTTCCTTTCCTCTTCTGTGTTTCGTCCGTTTCCACCTGGGACTTGACTTGATATAACTCTCGTCCCCCTTCTCGAACTTTACTAGCTCCACCATGACGGTCGTCATACGGGGCTATTGTCCGTGGTCCTTAGTTGGCCCAAATCGACGTAAAGAATAAGAAATTTACAATAATAGTTAGGCTAAAACGTTCAGGTGCCAGCATTCCGCTGGTCTCAAATGAATTTTCTTTTATGGTTAAATATGAATTTATTGTTGTTCCTCAGAGACCAAATGATCCAATTTATCTAAGGACTTAAAATTTAGCTTAAAATATTAAGCAAGAACTCACTGATAATTGATATTAAAAACAAACAAACAAAAAAACTAAACAATTAAATAAATGAGCATCGTTGCTTCAATTTACAGTTGATTCACATATTAATAAATATTTACTATTATGAAACTTACGATGTGTATTCAAGTTACGTTTTTTCTAATTGAATTAACTGAATTCATGGATGGCTTCAATTTTAGAAGGCTTTCTATTGAATGCATTTTCATGAACTCTTGAAACCTCAAAATTAGATTTTTAGTATTCGTTTTAATATAAGCTTAACTGAATTCAAATAAAACACTTTACAGTTTTGAAAATTTTCATTATCGATGTAGCTCCAGTATATTGTACCAAATGTTGTAATAGTTCATTCTTCACGTTGTTCATGTTTATATCTTCGAGTAACCTATTTTTAGTGAGTTCCATCTGATCCGTTTTAGCGTGTAATCTTGAATAATGTAAACAATGTACAATGCAAACTGTATCGTAGATGTAACGACATTGTCTTTAATTACAGCAATTGTTAAGAATTTCAGAATGCTATCAACATTTCCTTTCTGTTCATTTAAATTTGTAGGATAAGATCTGCAGTAACCCTAATAAGTCGAGAAATTCATCGGGTAATTATTTAATACATTTTACTGAGTTAAAGGTTTAAATATTAGAAAGTATAAAAAATACGGTAAGTATCAAAATCTTTTAATATTCCAGATTTTTAATATAGAAAGATGATAATGAATTCATGATTATTTTTGAGTAACTTTAAAAGTTCAAAACGAATTTGCAGTAATTTCACAATTTCAGTAATTTCAGACAAATCAATAATCTAGTCGTTTCGGTGCGTCTATCTTCAATTAATGCTTGCTATAGGATATAGTTATTAATTTTAAGGAAGTTTCTCAACGCTTCACAGAAATAGAAAGAACTTTGATTAAAGTCATCATTCTTTACTCAATATATTTACTCAATTAAAATCGAATTAAGTATGGAAGGTAGGACACCAACAATAAAGAAAAACTTAAATGGTGAAAGAAATAAAACGAAATTTGAAGCCAAATAATTCGATGAAATTTCTTGTAAACTTTATTCAAAATTATTAATTAGATTAATTTAAGTAAATAAATATAAATAAATAAATTTAAATAAATAAATAAATATAAATAAACTTGTTGTTAGAAAACGGTAAATCTTAAGCAGTTATTTTTAGGTTTCAAGACTTGAGCAATTCATCGTTTTACGTCTTTCCCAAGATAAATAGCAAGTAAGTAAATATCCCATAACTAAAGCTAAAGTAACTAAAGTGAACACAAAAAGTCAGTGATTAATAAAAAAATTATTAAAAATAATATGGGCTATTTATTTCTATTTGTATTAATGAAAATATGATAATAAAATAATTCGTAGTAATTACAATATCTTATAAAGTTAGTAAAATGTTATTTAAAAAATTGAAAAGAAATATTTCTGAGAAATTAGCTTTCGACATATTCTTTTAAAAGTAGATCAATAAAACTAACTATGGCTTCAATTTTTTGAACGACACTATTTATTATTAAGGTATTATAAAAAAACAAAGCAAAATTCAGAATTGAGAATTTATAACAAAACTATCTGGGAGATCATATAGAGCAAAAATATACATTTACATTTTTTTTATAAAAGATCTACTGAATATTCGGTTCCTCTGACATTTAATTGTGTGAAGTGAGATTATAAGGGTTAAAAACAACTTTGAAGTAAAAATTATATGATTTCATTAAGTAACCATTTTATGAAAAATAATTAAAAAGTTTTTTAAAATGACAGTTTGCTTGACAGTTTAAAATGACAAATTTTAGCCAATTGGTAATGCAATTCATCGCAGGCTGGAGGATCCAGGTTCGATCTCCTGGTTCGGAGTCGAAGATTTTTTCCACTTACAAATCCTGACCAAATTTTAAGGAACTGTGTTGCCGCGTTTCCTGCGTGATACGTAGCACAGAAAGCTAAGTTTCATCTGACTAATTACAAACAATACTATGTAAGTAAGGCTCCTAAGCACTATGCCATTCCCCATTTCTCCGCCATTCTTAACTCCCTGGAAAGATATCTGATCTCCATTTGACAGTCTTGGACAAGCGCCTTACCACCTGAGCTAACGGACAGCTCGATGTCAAATCTGGTCCAATTATTTGAGCCCTCAATCATATCATTAGTATGAAAACTTACGATGGAGTTGAGGATAAAAGCTTTAATAAATTACAATTTAATTTCTAAATAAGTTGTTAAATAATTTGTTAATAACAGTTAACGAATTCTCTGGAGTATTAGTTTCAAATTCAAAGAATCCTTACGGAATAAAATGCTAGTTTAAATTTGTTATGGATGAAACCTACTTAAGGCTGGTCAAGTAGACTTTAAAAGAACGATTCTGTAGAAAACATTTATTTATTTTGGAATTACACTGATATAATTTTTGTTTTTAGCAGCTTTTAATTACTGAATAACTTTTGATTATGTAACAAAATCTAGAAAATTTGCCTAAGCACCAGTTGCTAGAAGTTGCCTAATCCTGGTAGTGTGGTAAAGTCGTGGTTCTTAACTTCCTCCTTTAAATTTGCCATTTTCTTATCTTCACCCCTCCTGTATTCGCGACATTCGAGGTAGATTTAAGCATTTGGAAAACACCCATAAATTCATCTGTATCAGATTTGACCTGGCACATTACATCTGACACGAAACGACTTTAGAATATTCATAAAATTATGCTGTACTTGATAAATCATTTTGTTCATATTAATTTCCTTGATAAAATTTAACTGTAACTGCTCAAAACTTGAAAAGTTTTCTCAAATATTAATTTTCCTAATAAAAAAAAAGTAAATCCGAAATACCAGTTTTAAATCACAGCAGTTCTAAACTAGAAAACATTAGGCTTAAGAGGAACTATTATTGAAGTTAAACGGAGCTATAAAAAGCGACCTGTGTTATGTCAGTATGTGAGATGAAACCAACTATAAAATAAATTAAGGAAGCAATAAATAAATAGAGAATCTTAACATCCTCTGCGAAAGTTGTCAGTGAAATGTTCAGCTGATTAACAGCTTCAGAAAGTTACTCTTCCCTTTCTCAAGTTCATTCAAGTCGCACTGTACATTATAATGATTGAAGTAAAAATTCAGCAATCACCAACAAAGAAAACAAAAGAACAAAAAAAAAACACAAACTATGAACCGGTGGTCGAGCGGTTTGAAGCATTGTAATGAAAAGTGTAATCCTTTCGGTGACAAGTTCGAATCCCCCTTTTTTTTAAGATGGAAGATGTTATTTATTTTATTTTTTTGTTTTGTTCTACATTCTGGAATTATTTAACATTCTATTATTATCGCAGACAACTCATGCAATTTATTACAAGAAATATCTTGATGAGAAGATTGCATCAAAATATGTATTTTGATATGTAAGCAAGTGACTGCTTATCGTTTTCGGACATGCTCCAGCATGTTTGAATATTTAAAAATTGGAAGAAAGAAGAAATGTTTTCAGAAATGTAAGCGAAGTTTCTTCCAATCTACGAAAGCGAATGCATGCAAATCAAACATGAAAATCTTGTTTTGCTGATGCTTACCAACCTGCAGTATGCAGTGGTATGTATATTTACAGAGTATATATTTACAAGCATTACTTTGGTATTTGATCAGAATAAACAGTTCCTTATTCTAAGTGATTCAGCTTATACAACAAAACAATAAATAAATAAATAAATTCATTCCATCTTCTATAATCTAAAAAACAAAAACCTATCTTCTCAAATACTAGTCTTTCTTTAGCCGTTCGGCCACTGAAATACGGTATGAATGATATTTAAGAGCCTTGTGGTCGAGGCGACGCGACGGCCTGCCATGAGAATCTGGGTTCGAATCCCGGCGCGGGGCTTGTAAGTTTCATTCTTTCTTTCTTCAGTGTTTCGTCCATTTCTGCTAGTTCTTCCCCTGTGGTGCACCCTGGGTTACTCTAAAGAACTAGCCGTTCTGGCAGTCAGACAATTGTCTCGATCTCCTGGCTAATGAATGCCGTACAATAATAATAAAAAAAAGCTATTTAACAACTTTTATGATAATTTTTCTTGGGTCATTTTCTAGGCGACAAGGACCTACGGAGCAGAAAACAAGAGATACACATCTTCTAAGTTTATTTATAGATTTACCAGAAAAATTGCCAATAAAATCTGCAACAGCGATCTGGCGAGATGATCTTGTAAGCTGAGATGCCATTTATAAAATAAACTCATTTTATGAAGCCAACAAAAAACACATTACGATTTGCCAATTTCGAATGAACAAAATTATATGCTAACATATAACTCTTTCGTCATTCTTCATTCAATTGAAGAATAATTTTCTAATATGGGACTTGATTTTTCTTAGCCTCTAATAAGTGAAAAAGTTCATTCGAGGGACAACTTGAGTTTTAAGTAAGTAATGAAGATCTTACAGATGTTGTTAGATAGTATCAAAATGAAAGAAAGATGATAGCGAAAAAAAAAGTATTAAATTAACAGAATTTATTGCTTATTACATCCGATAGATAAGAAATGATCTTATCCAAAATTATAGATCATATAAACAAAGGCAACAATATCAAAGGCAATATTAATATCTAATTACAGAGTGTATCTGCATCTTTTATTTCCTTGTTTTGAATTTTGTCCAATATATATAAATATATTGATCAGAGATTGTCTCTTTAAAAATGTAGATTTGAAATTTTTGGTTTAAAATGTTAATGAAAGCATGATCAATATTAGTTGAAGCTTCACCGCTGGAGTTTATAATATCATATAATATCATATAAACAAGTTTTAAATCCACTATTAAACAATGCTTCGATGTACAATTCTACATTCAGCTATTTTGAATATGATCCCATTAACGTCACATAATAATTCTCCAATCACTAGAGGATCTATATAATATTTTCTAATTCATATATAATATTGACTTTAATTGAAAAGTTTGGTGGTCTATAAATAATAAACAGATTATAATTATTTTCCCAATTTTCCTTGTTAATTTTTACACTGAACATTCACAACCAATTCTACTTTCAGCTAAATTTGTTAATTCTACTTTCAGCTATTTTCATTTTTGTATTTATTTTTTGTTTTGCAACATACTGAATATCATTTTTAATATACAATATTAGTCCATTTTCTTTACTCTGCTCTCTCAAGTTTTATATAATTTGCCAGTTATGAAGTTTATAAAGATTTATCTCATATTTGATAATATTAACTTTGGTGAGTGCTATAATATCAAGATAGTCAAATAATTACAAATTTTACAAAATAATAATAATAATAATAATAGTAATAAAGGCCAAGTTACTTAAGATCATCTATAAATAAATAAACAATGGCAAGTGAATCGTACTGCAATGCTGATCCACTGTTTTTATTATGTATGAATTGTCTGCTAATAATATAACTATCTACATAATAGACTCCCTAAAACAACTTTTAAAATATTTGGTATTGTATTTTTTCTTAATGTTTTTCACAAGGTTTTCTTTTGTTTAAGTTTTCTTTTCTCCATTTACCAGTTGCTATGTACTCTTAAATGACCCTGACAGTTGAACTAGAATCACCATAAAACTCGGTAATCTTTTGCCTAATGGTAGTTAAAGGCATTCGGTTTCGTCAGACGTGGTTGTTCTTTTTTTATCTTCTGAAGCTTAAGAAGTATCTTAATGAGCTCACTGACACTGAATGACAAACAATTTCGGTAGCTCAGATTTAAATAACAGAAATCTCAGTTCCACAAGAACGCTCTTACATCTTCCAAGGAGGGAAAAAAAATAGATTCACTTAAGACTGAAGCAAGTCTAAATCAATATACGAAGATGCTTAGTTTTATTGAAATTTGTTTGAATTGTCTTATGAAGTTTTCCAAAAATATATATATCCACTGGTTTAACTAAGAGGACTATAAAATCTTTTGCAATTTGAGTTTAAATTTTGGGAATAACAGAATGAAAAGTGAAAAATGCAATTACAGTTGTATCTTTTTATGTATGCATGCATGTATGTGCTTGCAAGAACTACTCTTTGTCAGAATCTGCTTACCAAAAATCACTATCATTTTAACTGTGTAAAAATGCGAATATTATTAAGTAATAATAAAACTGATATTCAGAAAACGCTGACTTAATTCAAGATAAATGGGAAGACGTATTTCCATTAAAATAATCAAATATAAACCCTGAGACTAAGGCTGAAATTGTCAATTCACACAAATTGGTTCCATAAAAAGATATTCTACATGGAACCTACATATTTGAAAAGTAGTTATTTTGAGAAATGCTATAATAATGTAGTGTTGTGGTTCAATGTCGCAGGAACAGGATCTGGTCAATATGGAATATATGCAAAAAATAATTAATAAAAAAAATCTAATGTTCTTCAGAAAGCAATGTTCCACAAACACAATATGATGAAAAATTAATATTCAGTAAATTGTACTTAAGAAGCATCGTAGATTATGGTCACCAAAACCACCAATGTCAGTAATCCGGACATCAGTTAGCTGAGTTTATATTTCTTTTTCTAATTGCTTAAGCTCGGAGTTTGTGATGGCGAAGTCATCTATGAACAACAAATTGTCTCTAGGTGTCTACTTTAAATGGGAATGAGAAAAGAAAATTGCTAAAAACATGTCGGTCAAGTTTAATTTAGCGTAAAATTCATAAATGATAAAGTAATGAATAATTTTATTAATGAAGTTATTTTAAATAAGACGAATTGCAACAATTATTTTTTTTATTCTAAAAATTTTAATAAGTTTTAGAATACAAAATACATCAAAATTCTATCATGTGACTTCCGAAAAGAATCGGTAATTTACTAAACATACTTCTAAGGTGCGAATTATTAAAGCTATTTGTAATTTACTGTTATTTTTTTAAATAAGCTACAGCAATAGAAGTCTTTGAAGATTATAGAACATTATAGAACATAATGGAAGTTCCGAAGGTACCGTAATTGGCGACTTTTAGTCTTAACAGAAATTCGTAAACATCTTTTGTGTCTTCGGTAAAACAAAATTTCTTGTTGATTGTCTTCTGTTTATGTAGCCTTAGACACTGGTGTCGAGGCCATTCAATGAAGGACAAAAAAAAAAAAGGCTTATACTTTTCAACAGCTTTATCTAAAGAAAAAGACCTTGTCAAATCTATTATTATTTATCGCCAGTGATATTAAGGTATTTATAGTAATACATTATCTATTTAGGAAACTGTTTGATTTTTCCTGTTTATTTTTTAAAAGGCATTTCCCGTTTATTCCTGTTCTTTGAATTGAACCTTCAATCCAGAAAGGAGTTAAGCAAGTCAATGTTTACTGCAAGTTAATAATATTCTGCTCCTGTAACTGGCAAATAAGGATGTTTACAGCATTTAATACTTATAGGATAGAAAAAAACAACAACTAAGATAGGCCTATGTGGAAATAAAAACAAGTAGCTATCTTAAAAAATATTTTCTTTTCAGTTTTCTCAAAAATGATAGAACGTATTAGAAACGATTGGCCCAGTTTTTCAACAAAACTCAAGCTCTATCAGTAAGCTTTTTTTGTTTTTTAGTCTTATTAAATTTCTTCTCTTTATTGTTGGTATTCTTACGTCTATGAAATCTATTGCAACATTTTAAGTATCATTTCATTATACCAACATTCACCAACTTTCGGGTGACAAAGATTTTAAATAAACCTTGTTGCCCCAAAAGAACAGATTTGGAAAGCTTCGAAAACAAATAAATGAAAATATTTCCATGAAAATTTAACTTACAATACAATTTTATTTCTTAAATAAAGTTGGTTGCAAATTAGTTTAATGCACATTCTCCACAATTAAAAACTCCTTATTTTGGGGTTAGGCGGACACCTTTGCTACCTTTTTATATTTCTTCTTTCTTATTCTTTTATTTTTCATTTTCATTCTTAAATAGCTAAAGAAACGCATTGTTTTAATTAATTCAGAAATAATTCAAAAGATGAGTTGTAAACATACGTAATTTAATATAATCCAGATCCACGTTTCGCATGTGATTTAGCTCTCACCCAAAATGGATGTAAACCACATCCAAAACATGTATCTGGACTATATTAAATTATGTATGTTTATAACCCATCCTCTGAATTATTTCTGGATTAATTTTCATCTTTCGCACCCTTTTGTTTTCTTTTTCTATTCTTATATTTTCTATAGTTTTCAAAAAGATACATAGTTTTTTATTACAATTGTCTTCTCTTAACATACTAATTAACCGTTTGTTATTATCTACATTCTTCTTTATATTTAGAAGTATTTTCCTATAGTTTGGTTCTGAAGGAGAATTGGGACATGATACTATATAGATCCTTGTTTGAGGGATTTTCCCACTCCGGAGTGAGAAAAATCCCTGAAACAAGAATCTGTCCAGCATAACAATCAAAAATGAGATGCTCCAATGAACTCTCCCCCGAATCACACATTTCACATATATACAACATTCACCAACTGTCAGCTGACAAAGATTTCAAATGAACTGCCCTAAAAGAACAGATTTTTAAACAAAACGAAAACTTTTACTTAGACAACGAAGATTTTAAGTTCGAAAAATTAATCTTTTATCCATTCTTAAAACTTGTTTTTCTAATGTAACTTTTAGGCTTATTTCATCAGAATGCGTAATTTGACTGCAATCACTTGAACAGCATCTGCTAATGTCGTAAATAATGGTTGAAGCATTATTGGTAGATCCACACTAAAAAAAGCAGAAAATTGATATAGTTCTTTTAGTACAGTTTTGGGTATCATTTTCTTAAGGGCCATTGAAATTCACCATCGCAACTTGGAATTTGCTGTTCTGTAATTTTTTGGCATTTCTTATTGCAAGTTTAACATGCAAGAATAATCAGTCAATCTACAATTTTAGTAATGTATAATAATTAAATCAAGAAATACTGATATTTTTATAATTTTTACATCTATCAGAATTATCTTTGAGATTTTAGGGAACAGCTTTACACAAAGAATTGAAAAATTAATAAAATAATTTAACTTAAAAGTTTTTGTGTATAGCGATGTTTCCCAAAGTGCCATCTTTCGATCCAATGTAAGGAACTGACAGTTTAGGCCTATGTAGTATCGTTATTCCACAATTATTAACTATCATCTATTCCTTTGACTAGAGAGCGTAAAGGTTAAAGAATAAGAATGAATCACAACTTTCCTTTGGTCTTAAGTTTTCATTTGTTTTTGTCCACCGTCCAATCAGATTTTCACTTAAGTTGGAGTTTGTTCATGAAAAAAATTTCCAATGCGACAGATGTTTTTGATTAGCTTTCAGTCTTGTAGGTTGTTCATCAGCGTAACCAAATTCAGAAAACTGGACATTTACATACAACAGTAACAGAATCGCCTTCAGGGGCTCCCTAATCGTCTTTCAATTAAAGATCTCGGATTCACTGAAAATGATACAACACTAGGCAATTTGTGTTATGTAAATTAGCAATAACAGATATATCATCAATCTATATAAGTTCAATAAAAGAGCAGACACAAATTGTGATGCGTTAATGATATACTAATACATTTTTAGAAATGAACTGAAGAATTCAGTACCAACATAAACAGATTTTTTTTTGTTTATTTCAACGATAAAAAGCTGATCAGCAGACGATTATTTGTAGCTCGCTAATTAAATGCTGTTTTTATAGGAAGGACAGTAATTAGAACCAATTCTTGAGTTTCTATTTGATGTACATTTATTGAATATTTATTTTTCTTAGAGGCCTCTATACCTGCTTTATTCATAGACTACTGTTGAAGCTTCTCGTTTTTACGCTTAAATATTCAGTACACGTCCTAATTAACATTATTTTATTTACAGAAAATAATGTTAATTAGTATTTTGTCCTTGAATAAACATTCATTGAGTGAAATGCCTTAGAATAGTAACTGGGATAATCTTGAAACCAATGAAAATGAAACAATGGAAAAAAAATTGTTAGATAAATTTAGAACATTTATTTTTAATAGAAAGGACCGTGATTTACCCCTTTTTTGTAAACGGAATTATATTGATTTGACGTTTCTTGGAAATTAGTACAACATAGTTAAAATTTCATATACTGCTAACTAATGCATCTCACTTTCAGCAGCAGACTTAAGCAGGAGACTTCACAAAGATGGTCTTGATGCTTAACGAATATCATTCGGTCGTCTTTTATGATACGGATGTAACTTGCCACTTCTCTTTTTAATATTATTATTTATTTTCTCTTTTTAATATTATTATTTATTTAAAAAAAAAAGTATTTCTTTCATTTTATTTCTTAGAAACAATCAACGAAGTTAAAATGCTATTAATTATGACTTTCTCTTTCTTGCCTATCATTGCACATTTTCTATTCCTATTTTCTCTAAGAAATTTCTAACTACGTATAGTTGCTTCCGTAATTTTCAATATATTGAAAAAGCTTTTGGTGAGAAATTGCTGTTGCTGTACAGAAATGAAAGAAATGCCATCCTTTTCCATCCTTTTTTGGTGGTTTCTTAGAGACTAATGTTCATTTTAGTATTGATGAGAAATTTCAAAGAGTCGTCCAACCAATAGTTATTATTAATGTATTTTCCTCAATTTCCACAGATTCATTTTAGCAAAAGTTCTATCAACTTATTGATTCAAGCAAAGTTCTAGCTAAAACCATTTTTCAGTGATTTTTCACTGCGTGGAATTTCAGTTTGAGATAAAATCAGAATTAGAAGGAAAAATTAGATCTTCAATTCTTCTTTTCTAACTTTCATCAGGGCAATAAAGTTCAATTGTATATCAGTAGGATTTTTATTTAACGTGTTGACAACCACCGATAACAGCAATTTGTTGATCAGTCGATCAATATCTGGAGCACAGTAAGAAGCAATGCATTTCAATCTTTTTTTGATTTACGGAGCATACATTTTCTAAAATTCTATTATCACCAAACGTTTTCCTAACTCGCAAGGCACAACAAACTTTTTCATTGCTTTTAGAATAGAATCCTTTGAAAAATTCATATTTATAGAATTATGAATATATTTCTGATATTTTAAATAAAATATTAGTTTAGCAATCGGAAGAAATCTGGCATCTCCACAAATCTAAACTAAAAATAGTATTGTGGAGGTGCCATATATTATAATATATTTAACAAAATATATTTCTTCCTGTTACTACTTCTATTCACCTCGGTATTGAGATCTTATTTTTACTGGGTGTTTACTCTCAACTGATGATCGCAAATCAAGGTAAACAAACCGATGAACTTCCCAACCAAAAACAAAAGGTCAAAATCCCTAGATTTTTTTTATATTTTTGAGTGCAATGAGATTGGGGTTCTAACTCCTAACAACTTTCCCACCTCGGTACGTCAATGATCTAAAGGCTTATTGAAAAAGAAACTATCTAACTATTTAGAATATAAAAAAAAAATATAAATAAATGTAAAGAAGTAGCTTTGATTATATTGATTACAACTTTAGGAGCAGGTGTCATCGTTAATATCACTTGCAAATAGAGTTCTTTTCACGAGAATTCAAGATATTTTTACAGATACTTCGAAATGTTACAAAAAGATTTAAAATTTACATCGAGTTATTCAACATAGCATGTTTGTAATTACGACGTTATAAAAGTTCTCGTTATCAGATGAAACTATAATCAACGAAAATTGTAACTGCGGACTAAGCTAAGTTCTAAGCATTTGCGTAAAATATAACATACCTTAAGTCTATCATAAAGGAAATAACAACAGTGCTCAACTTCTTACAGTAAACCTTCTGAGACATAGAATGAATTTAGCAATGATATCTTTGTCAATTTCAATAAAATTAAGTAGTGCACATCAATTTGTACAGATTCTAATACAATTCAATCATTTTACCTTTGACTTTTCCTACATTCCGTCCGTTTTGCAACTGTTTTTAGATAAAAGAACTGTAGAATTAATATTAAATGAAGTGTCCTCAAGGTCTGGTGCCTTTCACTACCGTTGATGCGGCACAAAGACAGTTGAATTGTTATGTCACTTTCTTCCGTTTAAAACTCAACGTAACAATCAAACTTCCACCATTTACTATAATATTATGTAATTCCTAATCGTCATTAAAAACTTTGAAAGAATATTCTAATACTGAGCAATAACAATTGATTTCAGTTAATTTGAGTTCTCCACAAGAAATACTATACAGAAATTTCTTACTCATAGAAATAAAAAAACCGAGGCAAAATTTTGCATAAGTGTTAAGTGTATTATTTTTGTAGTTGTAAACGCTTCGAAAAAAATAATTGAATCCTCTATAAAAATAAATAATCATAAAATTACAATTATTTTTATAAATAGAATGTATTTATGTATAAGTAAATGAAAAGAACTGTGATGAGCACATGATCAGCACAATAAAATTGAGAATAAAAACTGAAAAACAAATTTGATTATAAATTTTTTATTATTTTCACTTTTTATTATCAACTTTATTGTGAAAAGAAACAAGGTAGGATAGCGATTAATAAACCAATCACAGTGCTTCGCAACGGCTTCCGAGTCACCTTTACTTTAGAATAGACTGCGCCGGGGTGATCTAGAAAATGCGCGCGCGAGTCTCTTTGCAACCCCATGCCATCTTACGCACCTCTTATTTATACGGAATAATAGTCATTCTTAACTCAAACCTTGTTAATACACTGAATTCCTAATAAGGATTTAAAAAAAAAAATTAAGTTGAGAAACTGTGAAAAGACTTAAAATGGGGAGAAAAAAAAAAGAATAAGAATTGCCCAAGGGGGGATCGAACCCACGACTTTCACATTATTAGCACGACGGTCTAACCAACTGAGCTAACAGGCCACCTACAACATTCAAGAAATCCTAAAACAGTCGCTTCCTAAGTATCTACTTTAAACAACGTGATACTAATTTTAGAAAAAATAAAGTAGTTATCAAAATCCCAATTCTAAAGGATTACTTAACCAATATCTCATAATGTCATAAGTTGAGGAACTGAAACGATTTAAAATGGGGAGAAAAAATTGAAGAATAAGAATTGCCCATGAGGGGATCGAACTCACGACCTTCGCGTTATTAGCACGACGCTCTAACCAACTGAGCAAACAGAAGCCGTTGCGAAGTATTGTGGGATATGTGTCCACAGACAGACAGACAGACAAACCGGGGATATAAGGCGTCTTTTAGAAGCCTAAAATAAAAAAATAAAAAAATAATTTTTGTGTTGTTTTTTATTTCAGTAATTTTTACAAAAATTAATCATTTTGATTTTTAAAAACAGATTTTACCGATCTGTTAATTTCATTAAATTTTTTGGTTGACTGAAATTCAGAAATTTTCCCGTCCTGGGATAACTTTTAATTTAGCTTCGACACAAGATTTAGTTACAGAAACTCATAGAATTCGAATCAATAAGATTCAAATTAACTGTAAAGAGTTTACGATGCAATTTTCATCGAAGTGCCGAGCGGAAAGAAATAACAACTAAATAGAATAACTTAGAGATGTAATTTTCTAAAAGAATTTTTTATGAAATAAATACTTAACAGAAACGATAAGGATTTATAGTAGCCAATGTTATTTATCTTCATGACAAGCAAAGGTAAATTAAGACGTATTTAAAGTACAGTAGAACCCCGATTTCCGCGGGATTGGGTGGCAAGGGTATCGCGGATAACGAAATTCACGGATAACCCGAAAAGAGACTAAAAATGAGGTGAAAACACGAAAAAAAATATATCACACCTAAAAACTACGTTTTATTGTACAAAAAACATAATATTTAAAACTTTTAAAATATGTACAGTACAATGTATAAGTAAGAGCCTGCCACTCATCCACAAATTCCGAGAAGGCCTATAGGATTACGATGCACAATAAACCTGTCAGTAATTTTCGACCTTCGCACTGTAGGGCCTATTGTATTTTCCCTGTTGTTGGCTTGGATTAAAATTGGTTTTTTTGAGATTCGTAATTAAAAAATTTTTCGCGGCTATCGCGGATAATCGGGGCTTTACTGTAATTTAAAAATAGCGCCCTGCTATCTGTGCTCTTACTCCAAAACTTTTTCTTATATACTTAATGATATAATTCAAAGCTAAATTTATTATGTTAAAGGTTTAACGTGTGCCAAATTACAGTAATAAATAGAGATAATAGAACAATTAAAATAACCTTTTTAGCGGCCCCTACAGCTTGCCTATAAGACTTGCTCTTATGCTTGCTGGATGTCACACACTGTAGGGGCAAAACGGAGAGAGATATTAGAATGAAACCTTCATCATTCTGTTCAACATCAAAAAGTAGGTGACGACGTCCAAAAAAATCAGACCTCTAGGACCACACCCTGTCCGGATGTGGGGGGGGGGGGAATCAAAAGTCGGTGCTTCAATACGTTTTTCTTTTATCATATCTCAGCAACCGTTTGTCTGGCAAAAACGTGACCACCACCAATGTATTCAGAAGGGTCGATATTGGGGGGACGTAAATATCGCCGTTTTCCTCTTTATCGGAAGCGACCACTTTTGACCCCACCACTTCCGGTTTGCTGTAAGCGTCCATTAGGTTAATTGTAAACGCTGGTTAGGTTCACTCTACTTTTGTTTATAAAATTGTGCATAATATGGGGCAGCTTCGCTTTTGACACTGTCTAAAAGCATTAATTATCTTGTATTTTAATTGTCTAGTGTATTCTATTGTCTTTATGTATTATTACTAAATTTGTTATGATTTAATAATTAATATTTTTAGATAAACTTCACATGTCAGTCACTTAAATTAAAAATATGATGAATCTTAGAATTATAGCTTTGTAAGTGTATTATATGTAGTAATAAGATGTATATAAACCAAATTCTTTCACAATCTTCTTTCTTTCCATATCAAAAATATTAGATAGAAACACACTCTTCCATACATTGCATTAGTATTAAAATATTTATTAAAATACTAATAAGGGAGACAAATTTTCAGGAACTGTACATATTCCTTTTTTCAAGTCAATAATATAGGTATAACAGAATTAAGAATAAGCTTGGCAGCATTGGTTTAAAAACATGAACTATTAATAAAATTAATTGTTGATACAATATGCTTAAACATCTCAAAGTGACTATTAACTAATTTTATTGTTACAAAAAAGAAATAAATAAAAGCATGGTGATACAACAAATTTAATTGTTGTTTACAATCTGACTTCTAAATTGTAATCTATAATTTTTCAAAATATTGTTAATAATTTAATTCCTTAATATTGGCTGTTTTACGGTTATCAAATTTTAAGTAATCTCTAATAAGTACAATGGTATTAAAATTTACTATAGCTCCTTTATACCTATTAAAATTTTTTTCTTTAGAGTTTCTAATAACACCACTTTCCAATATTTTTCTTAAGCCTAATTGGGTTTCTTTATATAAAATTTGGACATTTGTGTCCATAACGTGGCTTTTCGTTATGCAATGATATGCTACGTCTGAGATGTCTTTGTTTTTATTTTTCAAGGCCCTACAGTGCTCGGACACTCGCTCCGCTAGGGTTCTTTTGGTTTCTCCCACGTAAAAATTTTGGCAAGTTTGGCAAGTGATTTTATATATTAAACCCATTTCTTTCTTATAATCATGTTGATAAACTTTTTTACATAGCAAATTTTTAATTTTATTATTATATCTAAATCCAATGTTTATGTTGTAAGCTATTAATACTAATACATTGCATTAGTATTAATATTTTAATACTAATGCAATGTATGGAAGAGTGTGTTTCTATCTAATAAGATGTATACTCCAATCATTGTGTAATGTTACTAACATTCAGCATCTCAGTCATCTTAAATAGACTGAGTTAAATTTTGATTTTAAAGTTCATTTTCGATTTTCTACGTTATTTTCATATCCTCCTCTTTTTTTGTGGGAGTGATGATGTTGAAAACGAAGGAATAGCCCAATTACGTTGAAATTTGGTCTATATTATTAGTTAGCATAATGCTCTCATCCTTTTCTCAATGTAATTGGCTCTCTGTAACAGCAGGTATTAAAGAAACTAACCTTTTATTATTTTCTGTTGTTATTCTGAATATAACTACTCTGCTAAGAATAGAATAACTCTATTAATTAGAAGTATAACATTTTGAAATAATTCCTCTTTTTTCCAAATTCATTTCGTAAAGAGCATCCAATAAAGCGATTACAAAATAAAAGCAGTGATTAAAAATGTTGCTGCAGTATTACAGGAAATAAAATAACCATTTCACAATATTTAATAGTTCATAACTTTTTATGGATATTTCGCCCACAATCCACTCATAAAGATCACTTCAGTTGACAACCCATATTGCGATAATGAAGACAAAAATCCCTTTCAAAGAAACGAATAATTTTATCCCCACAATAACCAAACTAACATAAGACATAACTAAACATAACTAAACATAACTAAAATAAGACATAAAGACAATGGGCACAAATGTATGGGAATTTGCCTCACCATGTATAGTGATAAGATATATATACCTATAGAAAGATCTGAAATAGAACATTTTTTATTATTACGACTCGTCTCTTATTAGTCAGTTCGGAGTTATATAATTCTTGATGTGACTATCTACTTAGACATCGTAATTCTCGAATTTATTATTTAATTAACTTTTAATAATTATTATACGTAATTAATAATTAATATTATCATTTATTTCAAGTAAATAATAATTATTTACATATAATAAATGAAAATAATATTTACTGTTACTGAAAATAATTATTAAATGATAATTAATTAATGCATCCGGAAATTAAGATGTCAACTAGATAAGTCATATCTAGAATTACATAACTCCGAACGGAGTAATAATTGAGACAAGTCATAATAATAAAATGTTCTATTTATGGAGATCTTTCCTTACGTATATATCTTGTCGCTATACAGTGGTGGGGCAGATCTGCCCATTCTCCTTTTTAAGATACAATTCTTATCGACATTTTTAATAATGTGTATCCTATTTTCATCCTGTCTTGAATGTAGGCTTAATTTGAGATTCATTACGATTTTGCTTAAAATGTCTACAACAACTATCAAATGTTCACCTTATTTAAACTGCGTTAGTATCTAAATATGAGTGAAACGAAAATGCTCAAAAGAAAACGACGGTCTAAACTAAGTTTATTTCATTTTGTTTTCTTATTCAAAATATGAAATTCTTACAAAAACAGCAGGCATGTTAATTAGGCTTTGAGGAGTGCTACAAAAAAAAGTGCTTAATTCTTATTTTTCATGAGCCATTGACTTTACAACAAAGAAGGTGCTTCAAGACAATCAAGCACTGTCTCTATAATACGATGAATTATTTGGTTCTATAAAAATAGCATCGCGAATTAGATTGCTACCATAATAGATACATTGTTTTGGAAAATCATCCAATGTAGATGAGGAGCCAAAAACACTGAAGTCTTGAATTGAGTCATTAGTAAAGTGGACATAAAACATTTTTATGGCACTCCACCTCTGAATCCACAATATATATGCAAGTAAAGTAAGTTTCAATAGTTGATGCAAAATGCTATCTGCTAAAAAAATTAATCTTTTATTCATCTATAAATATCTACCAAATTCTTTTCGCTTTTTAAGGAATCTGATGCAGTTAGAGAAACATTTATTCATATATACAAGATAGGACGATTAATAGAACGTAACTTATATATTTAAAATTTTTCATTAGATTTCTGTCTAAAAGTTTAGAAAATGATCAAAATCTTAACTATACCTCAGTTTTCATAGTAGACTTAATTGATCGAAGATATCTTGAAGCACGTCTTCTGTAAGTTAATGCAGAAACCAGTATAGAAGCACTTCGGAAATATCGATAAACAGTGCTTGTTATTTCCGCATTCTCAGCTTCTCTCCTGACTCCCGTAGCTTTTCTTTTAATTCCTCTTTCAAAATAAAATTCTTTTCTTCGTATATCTTTGGATTGATAACCAGTTCTTTCAGCTTCATCTACTCGAGTCATTTGCGATGGATTGTTGCTTCGTTTACTGCCTTCTGTGAATCTGCCATTTCCTCAAAGACACATTTCATTTTATAGCTATAAATTAGTGTAGGATATGACAGCAAAGGAAGCTTATTAGACACTCTTCTATGCTGTTATTCTTAATTTAGACATGTAGCTGTAGTGATGACTTCATAATATCTAATTTTTGAAGGCTTTTTAAGGTTTTTTCTAATTTTTGAAGGCATCGAAAATAATTTCTAAAAATGTAATCTAAAAGTTGGAGATAATAACAGATTAAGAAATATATGACAAACAGTAAACAGAACTGAGGCAAAATTAAATACAGTAGAGCCCCGATTATCCGCGAGTGCCGCTAAAAAATATTTTAATTACGAACCTCAAAAAAACCAATTTTAATTCAAGCCAACAACAGGGAAAATACAATAGGCCCTACAGTGCGAAGGTCGAAAATTACTGGCAGGTTTATTGTGCATCGTAATCCTATAGGCCTTCTCGGAATTTGTGGATGAGTGGCAGGCTCTTGCTCTGCAGAAAGGTTTCTGCTGTACTGTACATATTATAAAAGTTTTGCATATTATGTTTTTTGTATAATAAAACGTAGTTTTTAGGCTTAAATATTTTTTTTTCGTGTTTACATTTTTAGTCTTTTTTCGGGTTATCCGCGATTTTTATTATCCGCGGTACCCTTGCCACCCAATTTCGCGGATAATCGGGGCTCTACTGTACTTAATGCAATTGGAGTTTTTGACTAGATACTAGCGCAATTGAGGAGGTGGGCGAGTGGGGCAATGGGGTAGCTTTTTTTTTTCTGTGGAAACTTAAGATCTGCTTATTTTTTCGGATTAGGTTTTTGTAGCTTCATTTTGATCTCTAGTCCCAAACGCCAAAAGGCGTAACATACACAGTAACTTCCTTAGTGTTAAGTTTGATTTGAAAGTGTGTCTAAAATATGATAGAGCGTCGGACCCGTATCGTTAAAGGAATTTCAAGTAAATGATAATAAAAACATATAGTAAATCATAAACTACAGCTATAGTAAAGAAAAGATTGGCTTAAAGTATGGAAAATTCTCTTCCTCTCCCGTGAGAGAGAATAAAAACGTTTTAGAATGCAAGTTATGGACCGAAATTCGTATCTAACCAAGATAACTAGTAATTATCTTCTGTTGAACACGATGGTGAAATCCGTTTGTCGATCCGACCTTCCGCTTGGGAGTTGTTAGGGGAGGACAGACATGGACGGATGGGACAAACGCAATAGCTACTGATTTTGTCGCTATCACAATAGCTCCCA
>JAFIDM010000001.1:119756641-119770194 GCA_023159025.1 Thereuonema tuberculata | reverse complement strand
CATGTTTTCATATGATGTATCCTCAGTCACGTAATTATTTTAGCGATTTTCAACGTTGAATCTTGAATGATTTTCACAGATTTATCAGTCTTTCTGTAAAAGTAAGACAAAATTACATTAAGAAGAGGAAGTATTATTCTGCGACGCAAGAAAAGACCATCAATGTTTTTTTCAGATGATGGATCTGTTAATCCTGAAATAGTGAAGTCTTGCTCTTGATTCGTCAACTTTTAAGTACAAATTTGATATTTCAATCGAATTTGGAGTTGAGTGAATAATAATAAAATATTACATTCATAATACAGTTAACATACGAACTATGAAAAAGACTTAAGCTACTTAACAATAAGGTCGCAGAAGAAATAACGAAATATGTCCTTGCTAAGAATTCTCTATGTCATAATAAGTTAATTGTGATATTTGTGAATCTGAATTGACAAAGGTCGCCTAAATAATAAGATATTGAAGAGAACTAAAACTTTTAAATTTAGTTTTAACTTTCAAATTCAAAGGAGCTTGTAATTTTTGTTTGCTTATTGCAGAAACACTTATTGCACTTATTGCTTATTGCAGTCGTTGTATTGCAGAAACACAAAACAATAACGACTTTTATTATTATTATTATTATTATTATTATTATTATTATTATTATTATTATTATTATTATGATTAGATTGATTATAACGACTTTTGTTAAAATATAGGAGTTGCAGTTAATAATTACATTTTAGTACATACTGAAATTAGTTAATTAACTAAGCTTACAATGAAAATCATATAGTCTATGATAATTAACAAGAGAAGTAATTAGCAAACAAGGTTTGTATCCTTAAACGTTTAGAGATGTTTTAGAAAAAAAAAATAGAAAAATCATGAAATCCAAATGTTTAAGGATATCGCAATCAGAAACTTTTAAGAAATAGATTTACATTTATTATAGTTTTTTGGGAAAGAATTTAAGAAATATGTCCTTGCTAGATAACCAATGTCGAATAAAGTCCCTTGTGATATTTGACACGTCCCACAGTATTTTTCCATTAACTTTGCCAACTTGTGACACTAGAGACACGTGATTTATCCCTGTCAATAATGAAAAATACGAAATCAGGAATAGTTTGACCCATAAATTCTTGACAACGATGACACATGCTTGATATATTCCTCATCACGCTAAAACACGGTTGCCAACATCTATTCCGTCACACGCTACCTTTGAAATGCAGCACTGAGAATTATACACCGAATTCCAGAACTCCAATTGCCCGAACCGATCTTTATACACATGCGGAAAAAAACATACTTAACTAATAACTAAAACATTTTCACAGAAAGGCTTAAGATACTCGCCTTCTTAAAAAGATGAAACTAAGAATAGAGAATTTTTTTGCGCTATAAAGTAATACAGTCTTTAAAAAAATAAATAAAACATCAGCTGCTTCACCATATATTTCAGATAGATTTCCAATTTTAATTTAGCAGGCTTAAACATTTTCTTGAATTTGATGATTCGTTGGCTTGGAAGAAAGGAAGATTGATATTAATTCCTTTAAAAAATATATATTAAACTTCACATGTTAAATCTCTGCCAAACTATTCTCAATAGTTAAATCTGGAAGTTTGATTTAAAATTTTCAGTACTTTTTGAGATAACTTTACAAGGGTTTACTCAACCCTCAAATAATAACCGAGTTCTTACCCGGAGTTAAAGGCGGGCGAGTGTCGGACTGGCCTTAGGATCTTTATTCCGTTTGAAAATATGGTGATCATTTTAACCTTTTTCGGGGACAAAGTATCATTGGTAAGATACAACGTACAAATCCGTTTCTGTCCAGTGATTATCATAATTTTTTTTCTTAATAAAGTCATTGCATCTTATCTTTCATAATGAGCAGCAATTTATAAAAAGTTAAGAAATTAAAACTGTAGAATTAACTTTCTATTAGCACAATGTGAGTTTTTCAATTTTTAACTTTATGGAGCTTTATTATTTTTTTTTTTAGATATTCATGCAGAATTTATTTATCATTCACCTTTCCATCTTACTTATTCAAGATTTCTTTCCCCTTCAAGAGACTTTAGTTCAATTTACATTCAGAATTTTCCTTTGTTTTCTATATGCTTTCAAACGTATCATTATTTCATTTTTTGAAAACCAGATGTCGCTATCAGCAGAGGCTGATGTAAGTTGTGAATTTCAACGAAAAACATCCCAGTCCTTAATACAGTAAGTTAATGTTGAAGCTCAAGGACTATCTTTGAAGCAGGGCCGCTGAGTTGATTTATTGCTTTTCATTTAAGCAATGAAGCAACATTTATTAAAAACGATATGCGCTACGGAGATTTTACGACAGCTTTGATGATAGTTGAAATTCTTATAGAAAACATCAAATTTGTAACAAAGTTTATTCATCGCAAATAAAAAGCATAGTATTGGTATCAATCTATTTTATATTAAAGCGTTTGACCTAAAGAAGTTTTAAGCAGCTGTCATATATTCAGTGTATATACTTCTTATGCATGTATTCATTCTTCCAAATTCAATATTAAGCAATTATTCAATATACAAGATTTTAAGACCAACTAAAGATACAGGCCACGCCGCTAAAATACAGTCCTATGGCGTGATGTACCTAGAAAATAATAAATAATTTATTGCACAGTAATAATGAACAATAAATGCTTAAAAAGCTTCTATGTACAAGCGTCTCCATAGTGGTAAATGCCCGTAGGACTTTTGCCGTGACTTTTTTCTATTCAGCGCAGTGGCCTTTATTTTTAGTTGGTAAGAAATCTTACTTGTATGTGGAGAAAGAGAAAAACAGATGAACCACAACGCAAATGGAAAAGACTCAGTTTTATTTAAGGAAATGAAACTAATGGAACTTAATAATGTTAACATGAAAAAGATACTTAATAATGTTAATATGTGAAACTCTCTAAAGTTTTTTGCTGTAGTAAATATAAATGAAATTTCATAAACTTCAAAAGCTTAGAAAAAAATTGTTGTACGAAAGTAATTGATATGAGAACAATTGTATGTAATTACCTTACTTTATTTATAACTTACTTACAGTTTACAGTATGCTTTATACGTCTAAATAAACGAAGAACCCGTTCATCTATTTTATAAATCAATCGAAATACCTTCTTGAATTAGGTATTACAACTAGAATCATGTATTCATTGGGCTAGTACAATATTCTTCGTTATTCGCTGATTCCGATCCCACGAATTCGTTTATCTGCTTCTATACAATTATTATCCATTTCGCCACACACTCAGATCTGGATCTCTTCTGGCCATTCGCGGTCATAAGCATGAATGCAATCTCAAATTTAAAAGCGAGCTTGAGATCGAGCAATTCGTCCATATGCAAAGCTACTAAAAGAACTGAGATTGAAATCAGAGCACACAGCGCTGACGTAATTCTTGAAGCCAGTTAAATGGAAGAAATCACCATCGTCATGTGTGAAGACTTCTTTTCAGTTTTGTTTAACACAAGTTTAAAATACCTTTAGAAATATGTACTTGTTATGGAAGTATAAGAGAGTATAGAGAGTCAGCAGTTAACGAGAATTGACTGTACTTGCTGTCAGAGAGTCTGTTTAACAAAATAAATCCATAGAGTCCTATATGAAACTTTAGTTTCTAAGAAAATGCTATATCTACAAGTAAGTTGCGAAGATTTGCTATGTATCAAAACATTTTAGGGAGGAACCCAGAAAATATTGCACTTTACCAGCAGTTGTGAAAAGCTGCTAAGTGCATATTCATTTTCGAGAACCTTAAACTTTTTTAGCTATACAGTCATCCCTCGACTCACATCCCCTCGAAGATACGTCCATGATCCTTGTAGTCCATATAAGAGAATAAAGAACATTTTTGACCATACTTTCGAAGAAGACGCAAGCGAGCGTAAAGTAAAAACGTTTCTTTTTAGCAACGATGTATCATGCGTAGAGGCAACAGCGCATTCCCTCGGCAGTCGGCACGTGTCTTCAACAGTTAATCTGTTGATTTTGTATTTGAGAAATAGGTTATTTCTGTATTATCGTTAAATATTTCGCGATATTTGTGCAACATTGCCCTACAAGCCCAATCATAAAACCTAACGATGAATCATAGAAAAAGAGCAATTGGTCTTGAAGCAAAGTTGTAAGTTATAAAGCAACATGAAGTCCGTCAATGTGATCTCACATGACTGTAGATGGTCTCATTCTACAGTGACGACCATTTTGAAAAATACGGATAAAATCATAGAGGCTGTGAAAGGATCTGCTTCCGTTAAATCGACGATAGTGACGAAGCAACGACAAGGTCCTTTTCTAATCTAAAGCTACAAAGCATAGCAATAGTCTTGGTGAATATTACGGTCTCTTCTTCTCTCTTTCATCATTAGACTACTAATGTTCTTGTTTTTTATCAATAATTATTGTTAATAATCCAATATCATTGAAATACTGTTTGGAACAGTATACTAATTAAGATTAAGTCACTAACCCATATAACTCTGTTGATTTAATGTATGTACTTACATCCTGTCTTTGGAACGGAACCTGGACGTAAGTCAAGGGATGACTTTATAGTCATCTGCCACTATTTCAAAGTTACATTTTAAGTAATTTAAAGTTTTTTGTTTTATAACTACCGAATATGAAATATAGCATGAAATAACGGTTTTTGCCATTAGAAAATATTCGGATACCCTTCACATTTTAGAAGGTTAGTATTCACTTTCTTTAAAGTGACAATCTCGTAGAATTGAAGCTAAATGCATGCAAGAACCGATGTGTTTGTTCTGTGAAGTTCGAGGTATTTAAATACACATTCGTATCTTTTTCAAAGCTTATTTCATGAAGAACTCATTTTGGAAGAATCAACTGCGAATCATTGTGACTTCACAGAAGGTTAACATAAATAAAAAAGTCCTTACCTGATGCAGTGTCCTATGAACCATCCCAATGGACTTCTTTTTGTGATGAGCGACAGGATGGATCATGGCGAGGTCCAGAACGAAGTCTAAGCTGTTCTTAAGTTTTCGAAGGGGTCTTGATCCCACAATAGGTCTCGTGTCGATGCTGGTTCTCCGACATCGTAGTTCAGCAGCACTGACTTCGTCTAAGTCAAAGCCATCATTCTCCAGCCCCCGTAATCGAGCCAGAGGCTTCAAGTGCCTCCTGGCCATTGAACAGTCTTCAGAATGATCAGCCTAACAAGAAAATATGGAAGTTTGAGTGAACATTTAATTCTCAGTTTTTGAAAGTGTAACATTACATGAAAAGTTTGCCACTTAGATTATATCTAACTTAACAGTAAATTTTAGGTGAAAATACATTTAAGTCCATTTTAATGTAATTTTAATTTTTGTAAATACGGAATTGCTACAGAAAACCTAAAACTTTGAAAAAATTATAGTAAATTCATTAATTTAAAATTTCTAAGAGAAGATATAAAAACCAAAACGTTTTGGTATTTGATGCAGTTCAGTAAACTGTCACAAATGTCAATGTTTAGAAAAAAAAACCCCCTAAAACCGGGATATCTTTTACCAATGGACTGTTTTGTATGAGGATATGATAAGGAGCATGTAATCCTCTCACTATTTCAGGTTTTAAGTTCACTAGGGAACTTAAGAAAAAAATCACTTTAACCATTCAAACTTTAGCTGACTTCGACATGAGGTTATCAAAAAAACCATTTGATTTCCTGAACTTAAAGATAATACATTATCTTTATCTTGATATTTTTTTGTAGTAATCCTGAAATTATTGCAATTATGTCTGAAAAAAGAAAAGCAGAAACTGTAAAGATTTTAAGTTCTATCGAAACTAACCATAGTAACTCAAAAAGTTAAATAACTTCCTCCGGTCCAACTTCTCAGACCGTCTTGTTCGTGTCGTAAGTAAATATGGCTGCAAAACAAAGAGAACATGTCTCAAAATTGGAAAAGGCTCAACTTGATTGAATCTTGGGACACCATCCAGAAACGCCAAAGGCAAAGTACATTCCACCAGTTTAATGTTAAACCAAAATTTAAGTGAAAGTGATATTACTTTCCAATGTTTTCGTACCATTCCCTATAGTTTTCCATCGACAGTAGATGCACAGAATGCTTCAATTGTTGTCATGTACAGTTATAACCCGCTGTGCGATACTTCGCTTTCCGATGTTTCGATCATAAACAGTTTTCAATTGCCATCATTCACGGATTGTAAGACAGCCGATTCGCCAATCTATCCAGTTTTGCGTCCAGATGACTTCAATTTGCTTAAACTCTGCACACACACTGCATTTTTTTATATTATCCTTTGTTATTACGAGAATAGTAAAATGTTTATAACTTTCTCTTTTTTTTTTCTTGTTATTAAAGTTAACTTAATTCTTTGCAGTCCTATGTCGGATTCAGTCAGACATCTTTAATTTTCACTGCACGAATATATTGATTGTTATCTACATGATAATTACTATTTCTTTCATTAAGAAGTGAAAAAAAAAAGAGTAGAGCTTCGCAATCCGACGATGACATCGATCGCTTTACGACAACGACCAGGAACCTAATATCTTGTAATACGGGATATCACTATATATCTAAATTCACTTCAATTGCATCAAAGTGTACAAAGCCTAAATTTCCAGCACTTCTACAACTATCAAACTATCTTCAAACTAATTTTGAGTTATTTGGATAATTAGGGATGACAAAAGCACTAAATATAATTTTCTTTACTGTTGCGTAATTTCTTGAATAACTTGTAACTGTGTTACTATTATAAATTGGAAAATTTTTATTAATTTGAAATTAGTATTTATGCTGTATAACACTGCAATTAACATAATATACACTGTCCTGTCACTTTATTTGGTACACCCCTGATGTACGCACAAATGCTGTGTCTCACAACAGCTCTTCAAGCCGGTGGGGGCAGTGTCAAGGTGTGGAGGATGTTTTCCTGGCACGCATTGGGTCCATTGTTACCTCTGGAGGCACGTCAGGATGCTAGAACGTACCTAAATATCGTAGGTGACCAAGTGCAATCGTACATGTTAACAGTTTATCCTCATGCAGATGGCTACTTCCAGCAGGATAATGGGTTGGCGCACAAAGTCGGCGTCACTATGGTATAGTTTGAGGAACATGACGATGACTTTTCCTTACTGCAGTGGCCCGCTCAGTCCCCGGATCTCAGCCCGATTGAAAATCTATGGGATGAGCTAGAACGGGCTGTTCGCTGGAGGCCTACACCTCCATTTTCAGGAACTGCGAGACACACTCATGTCTGCATGTTACACAATACCTCAACAATGTTTTCAGCATCTTGTGGAATCCATGCCTCGACGAATTCAGGCTGTTTTGAGGGCTAAAGGAGGCCCATCACGCTACTACGTAGGTGTACCTAATGTAAAGTGGCCGGACAGTGTATATTTCATTGTTATCAGTTTTCTAATTTAATTATACATGTAAGAAGATTATTGCAATCGAAATTTTTGAATTTCAACATTAATAATCAAACTTGGGCTTCAAATTAATCAGTTAGTAATTATCGTAATTAACCTTAACATTAACATTACCAATAAATATTAGAGACAAAGTATAGTTGCCATTCCAACTTTAGAGTATTCGCATGAAATACAACACAGCAAATACTCATAATAGTTCACAAACGCAATGGATAGTCTGAACTAATCAGGATACTTAAATTTTTCAAATAATTATAGGCCCATTTTTTTTTTTATTTAAGGACATTGCTGTGTTGGTTTTTGTCTGAGATTCTCAACCCCTTTTTTGTAATAGAGATTCATCTACTAAATAAGTTTTAGCTTTCGACGATAAAAACATTATACTTTAAACGGAATGTGTTTTAGAAATTTTTACAACTACCTCTTAGTTATTGTTATTATATGCCTTCGTTTGTTAATGTTTACTTTTGTGGGTAATTTATTATTACAGTGTGTTAAATAGTTTGAGATATCTTGATTATAAACTAGTTATTTCACATTAATTATGCTCTAAAACTTTCTTGTTCTACCTCTTTTTCCTATCTGATACAGATTTAAGAATATTTCAAATTTTAGATTAAACTTATAACACTATTTGATAGTTACGTTTAACTAGTGTGCTTAAAAACAAAAACAAAAACAAAACTATTGTAGTATCAAACTATCTTCAAACCAATTTTACGATCACATGCTAGTGACAAAGACTTAGATGACAAGACTTACGATCACATGCTAGGGATAAAGTGTTTTTTTAGCCTTATATTTCCTATTTTTTTAAGTTTTCAACAAACACCAATTGACATGGCTTAAAAAAAAAAACCACCTTAATGAAATATGTTTATGAGAATGATTATAACCTCTTATCCAAATTAGAAAGCTCAATTTGCGAATGTTATAGAGGGATTATTAAATTTTTGTGCAAATTAACTTTCCTAAGATACAGAAAAGAGATGAAATTCAGGAAATGGTGAAGCCTATCCTGCTGCCAGGCAGGAATAATCTGAAGCAGAGTCAACTTTAAGTATCTGAAGCACTAACTGATTTGTAACATAAATAATTCAACAATCTTCTTTTCTTATAAAACCATGTTAATCTTACTTTCTTTGTACAACCTCTAAACGAAATATTGTGTATACAAAGAGGCTGTACAAAGAAATGAGGATTTAATATGATTTGCAACAATGGTAAAATTGTAAATAAATTCTCTTTAAAACGCCTTTCTCCTTCTCTTTCATAATTAACTTCTTATTTCATTTAAATCTTCCACAACAACCTTAAAATCAATCTATAGTTTAAACTATTATATTATCTTTTCAATAATTAATAACGCCAATTTCGAAAGCTCTTTTGTGAATGTCTTTTAGTTAAAATTTTTGCTGATAATTTGATATTTTTTTTTCTTTCTCAGCTTGCTTTCAGAATCAGTAAATCTGAGATTGTTTTTTTTGTGTGTCCACTCCTAAGAACTTTTGAACCTATTGATGGGTCTTCTTGAAACTTGGTATATATATTTAAGGACTAAAGACGATCGAATTTTGATGTAATTTATATTTTTTCTAATCGAAAAATTGGCGCGAGGTGACAAATTCGTCACAGATAAACATTCGAAACTTGAACAACGACTTTCTATCGATGTCTTAAGCAAGGAATATTCATCCTTTCAGCAATCTGAGTATTAATTTGTACATGATTTTGATTAAAATTATTCCGATTCAGAAGTAAATAATGAGAATTTCATTACTTTTTTGTAGGAAATGGATAATTAGTAGATATTAGAATTTAAATATAAATGAAATTCTTACGACCACTTCTGGGGATAACACGACTGGACAAAAGGAAAAACTCCGAACTTCCATCACAATTAAACACTGGAAATATCGTTCAAGAAAACGAAAACTTTCATAAAAGATGGATGGAATCTGTTGAAAGGATGTCAAAGAACAGGATTCCAAAATTAGCATTTAGCTACAACCCTTTAGGTAGAAGAGATTGCGGAAGCCCCAGGAAAAGATCAACCACATCTTTCAGAGTCAGGAACATCTTCGAGACCTAATCCCGAAATGTTCAGACAAGACAAGACAAATGTAGTCTTTCCGTTTTTGTTGTTTTCACTACTTTAAAAACTAAATAATAAAATTAACAAAACAAATTTTTAGGAAAGTAAACTTTCAGTTCTTTTAAAAACTTCTTGTTGCTGATCAGACATTCTATCTTTTATTTGCATTGGTTCTTTCTATTATTTGCGATAGGTTAAATGATAGTAAGTTCATTTAAATGGTTATGTAATTAAATGAGAGTCGTAATTTAAACAACTAACTTCAAATATTTAACAAAACAAAATGAGAAACAAGAACAGCACAAGAGTAACTAAATTGCCTTTCTGATTCGATTATCGGAAGGAATCGGAACAGTCGTTTCGTCCAACAAGGGACTCATCAGCCCGATCCGCCTTCCCCGATAAAAGGACGAAACGGCCGTTCCCGATTCCTTCCGCTAATCGAATCAGAAAGGCAATTTAGTTACTCTTGTGATGTTCTTGTTTCTCGTTTTGTTTTGTTAAAAATAACTTCAAGTATTACTTCTGCTTTTATTTTTTAATTTAGCATTTAATTTAATAAAAGAAAATTAAATATGTTGTTGTTATTGGTTTTTTTTTTGATAATTTAAGAAAATATAAAGAAAATAATGACCGATATACTATGACGATACTATGATCTCACAGAATATTTACCTTTTCTTCTATATGTTAAAAGTTAAAGTTGCGATCAGGCCCAGAGGACCGCGCAATGCAGCTGGAGGGTAGGCTCCAGTGTTCAGAACCTACGGGACAAAGTTGAGGACGGGGGGTCGGCCCGTCGCTCGCCCGCCTTTAACTCCCGGGAAAGAAACCCGGTACCCATTCTATAGAGGGCTGGGTAGACCCTAGGGCCCGTTAGGAGGGGAAAGAAGCGTGGAAAAATTTCCGTCCTCCGCCGAGGCCGGGAATCGAACCCGCTTCCTCCAACCCGCAGCCAAGCGCCCTTACCCACTCGGCTACCGGGCCCACTTCTTCTATATGTGCTATCGGAAATTATAAGGATAGAAGAAAATAGTGTGAACAAATCCTTGTAAAAACAAATATTGTGGAAAAAAAAAGCAGGATCATAGCTTTAGTTTCACATTTCGACATGGAATAGTGTGTCTGTTTTGTGTTTAATCACATTCTAACAAATAAAATACTATTCACTTCTAAGCATTTATTCTTAACATTGCCACGCAACGATGGGTATCACAGAAATACAATATAAACGAACATAAATAGCATAACCTAGTTACGGGTCGTGAACCTCAGGTTAAATTCTATAATGATTTTTAAATAAGAATACTCAATTTACGGGTAATAAAATCTATTCAAGAATTAAAGATATCAAACCCTAAGAAAAAAATCCAAAGGTTTTATTTGATAAAAGATAGTAAATACAGAACTTTTTACAAATATTGTCATATGAGTAAAAAAATTAAGAGTTGCATGTGAAATTTAAATAAGGGATAAATTATTATAAATCAACCTCATTGTTTCCTGAAAGTAATTTGCGATTTCTAAAAATTAGACCAGTTGTCTTCTAAACATAATAAAAAAAATAAGGCCATGTTTATTAATATTCAGTAATTATGAAGATCTGAGAAACATTTCGAACGTTTATTATAGAAAGATTAAGGATGGTCCATGAAAGACACCCGCACCTGAAGAGGGTTGCTTGCAAATTATTGCAGTTTGGAACGGAAGACGGGGATGGGTGGGTGAACGGCGACGGACAATCGAGTCATTTTGGAGAAATTAAAGAAGCTATTCAAGATAATTTTAAAAACATCGAAATGTGGACCAAACCACAACAAGCAACTTTTTATAAATGAAACCAAAAAGGATTTTTTTTTTTATTTCTAAGAAGCTCCATATTAATCCCAAAACGGAAATAAACGTGAAATATTACAAGCAGATAGTGTTAATGCCTATAACGACCTCTTTCTTGCTCATCAAATTATCTACAGAGTTCATCATCAAAAACATGATGATTTCTGAAGATATCTTAATTACGATTTTTTAATATTTGGAAGGATCAAATCATATCATAAAACCACTTACATAAAAAATAATCTAATAACAAATTTTCAACAAAAATCAAAGTATTAGTTTAGTTGATCTTATATTCAATTACTGACATATCTGGATACAAACAGAAATGGAATTAGAAAAATCTAAATGAAATAAATAGTTAAAATAATCTTTCAAAGGAGAATAGTGAACAAAGAAAAGAAAACCAAATATTTCTGTAACTCAATAAAAATATAATTCGCAGTTATGGATATATTTCCGTAATATAAAGGGGAGGGGCGGGGTTTAAAATCGACCAAATTTTTGATTTTTTTATGGATGGTTTCTCACAAAAAAATAGTGAAATAGTAAAAATGGTAAAAAGTGGTTAATATTTAGTTGGAAATTTGTGCGGTTTATTTACCTCTTTTAAATCGAAATTTCTATTCACCTACCACTTAAATAAATTTTGGAACTACATTTATCACTGTTTTGTTTTAAGAAGTAATTCTAATGCCGTAACGATATTTTCTATATTTTCTGTACAGAAAGGCCAGAGCAATGTGCTAAGTCAAGAGGACAAGACGTAAGAGAAGTCATTGACTTAAGTTTTTTCTTTTTTGGTTAGAGTTCTGTTGGTTTCAAGTGAAGAAACGATATTAATACTAATGACTGACAATGTGGAATTTTTCTACGTTTCTTGGTGTAGCTAGAAATATGAAGAGTGTATTATGTTAAATCCACATAATTTAAAGAAAAAGAAAATTCCTGATTTAAAGAAAATTCATTAAACCAGGGTGTCCTGTTAATGGCTGATGATTTTTCTTTTTTTGTAGAAACTGTTTACAGACATTGTTAATAGAACTAACTAAAAAGCTGTAATTATCTTATTATAGTCCTAAAATACTGTGTAATTATATAATAATGATAATATTAATTAACATTAATTAAATATTTTATCTAATGCACTTTTCACAAAACTTCAATAGAGAAAATAATAAAAAAATGAAACAAAGATTTCTTTTTTTTTTTTACAGTCATTATATCAACAATTTACTATCAACAAATGTAACTACACTTCATTTCACTAAAATTCTTAGTCATGCATAGAAACTGTAAACAAATATCAGTGAAGAGATTGTGGACAAATACATACAAAACATATTCCAATGTTTTGTTTGTTCTGTTTCGATCTAAATTCTTGATACTTCAATTTGAACAATACTATTTTAAAAGAAAAAAAAATATAGTTAGCATGTCAGTTTTCGAATTTATTATGAAACAAAAAATAAGTAAAGGGAAAAAAAAAAGTTGTGTTCATTAGTAAAATCCAATGGAGACCTAAAAAAATAAGAAGTTATTTGGAACCGGAAATGAATAGCAAACACTATAAAAATCAACTATGAATAAATAAGAGAAGAATGGGTTAGAGAAAAGCGAAGTGTCATGTTTTTCAGATACGGAATTGAAAGCCAATTGTTTTGGAGGTTTTGGGTTTATAGCTTCTTGCTTTTGATTCAATACGATACTAAAGAAAACCAATAGGCTGTTCCATACAAGAATCTAAACCTTCTTTATTCAAATTAATGTGCATTTATTAAAATTAAATAACGCAAAAAAAGATAAAATTTCCACAATTTATTTTTTTTTTCAGGCAATTTCTATTGGGAATCCAAGACAACATTGTTTCGAGTTACTAAACTCTCATCAGTAGGATTCACCCACAGAGAAATCGAAGAACATAGAACAAACGACAATCCGACAAAGCAGGGCACTGGAAATCTACATTTTCATACTTGTTAAACAGCTGTGATAAGTGAAGTAAGGTGACTATTTAGTATTATTTAGCATAAATTAAACTGTAAGAAACCATTATCATCTTCCAAAAAATGAGAGGTTAATAAAACATTACCTGCATGTTCCGTGCATCGTGATGTTTTGAAGAGTTTAGATACCGTCCAGCCCTTGACCTCAAACACAGTTC
>JAFIDM010000001.1:119732349-119751641 GCA_023159025.1 Thereuonema tuberculata | reverse complement strand
AGTCAGTAGCCAACGTTTTCAAAGCCAGTAGCCGTGTCTCGTTATTCAAGAATTTCAATAATTTTTAAGAAGTCCGCTACAAAAAACGAAAGTTATTGTATAATAGTATATTCTACATAATAACTGTAAAGGTACATAATTATTATTTGTTTAATAATTAAAGGTAATTATATGAGTTAGGCCTACAATTTATATACAAATAAATTTCGTGCATGACTTTACAATTATCTGCATTTATTCTAATTAATAATAAGTTTAAACAATTCACGTTAAGGACTTAAAAGAAAACTTAAGTTCGTTGACTTGAAATGAGAGTGAATTTATTTGCTTTTGTAAAAGAAACAACATTGGTTTGTCCAACTTCACAATTATTTTGTACTTATTTTCATTATGAATGTTACATGTAACAAAAATAACAAGAATGGCATAGCTTTTCAATAACACTGTTGTAGAACGGAAAAAAGAGATATTTTGTTCCGCTTTGTTTTGAAAAAAACAAAACAAACTTGTTATGCTAGAATCTCCTTTACACAATTTCTTTATTTTAGAACAAGTTTAATGTTTTCATGACAATATACAGTAGGCCTATTTTTTTTTTTTTTTTTCTTTTAATAATATCGTTTTATTGACAAACAATAAAACTTACAAATCTTGGATGGAACTTCTGGAACTTTCTAAGCATATTCGATGACTAGACGGATTTAACTTCTATAGTTGCATTTTTTTCCAAATAATTTGTAGGGCTACAAAATATTCTCAGAAGTGATCACTAGAATCTAAACAATGAATTTCTATCTATGATTAAACATTAATCCTTTTGCTTAATCCATTAATTTCCGCGAGATTAAACAGGATTAATTTTAATCGTATCTAAACATCATAAGTAAATAATGTCATTAATTTTTTTTCAGGAAATGGGATATTTCTAGTATTTGTATTTAGTAAACATTATAATTTTTATGTAAATGTAGGCTTCTTTCTTTTTGTCTCTTTACAATTTTGAGTTAAAAAATTAAGAAACAAAGTTTATTTTAAAATATTATTCCATGAAACTTTTACGAATAATATTTAAAAATAAGTAGGCTTAATGAATTTTTTGCGTAAAAGTTATTGTGTGTCTTTAGATCAAAGATATATATTTTTGCTAGTGTAAATCAGAGATTCAAAATTTTCTCATTCATTTTAATAAAAATAATAAAATATTCATTTCATTTATTTTTCGCTCATGACTTTGTTAATATCTTATTTCTTTCTGTCTAAAGTAAAATCAAATATTGAAATACTTTTGCTTACGTCACAAAGCAAACGACATTGTAATAACGGCTTTAATATCTCCATTAAGCTTTTTAATCCTTTTCTCGCTCAACTTTAATTTCAAAATAAATATTAATATGTAAATAATAAATGCAGTCTCAATTCTGAAACTATCGCTATCACTTTTTTTCTTATCTAAGGCTATATGACTTTGCTGCTATTAGGCCTATTTTAGAAAGTGCTAATTTATCTCCAATCCGCTTCGGTTTTAATGATTTAAATGGTTTACAATTAATACTAATCACAACATATATAAGAATATATTATTTTATACTTTGAGGCACCACTGCGCTTCCGATATATTTATAGATTGTTTGAGAAAGTTGACTATTAAAATAATCTCAGTGAAAAACTTTGGAAAAAAATGTAAATTTAACATTTCTCCAAATAAAAAGAGAAGACGAGATGCAAAAAATAGTTTGAGAAGAAATAGGATAATTAACAAGCTACTGCATTTCGTCTCTCAAAGGTTCGTATATTTTTAAAGTCGAAGCTTCGTATTTTAGAAACGAAATGTGGACAGACAGATAGCAAGCATTAAAAATATAAGATTCCAATCTATTAGGAATGTAATAAAATATATTCTACATATTCTATTTAGATTAGAAAACTAGTTAACGTTTTTAGATTTAATTTTAGAAGTTTTAACCTCAGTGCGTTTCATATTTGTCTTTTATCTCAGTGATTTTGACCTATTTTAAATTGAAATTTTAATTCAAATATATCTTTAACATTAGGCTAGGTTTATTACAATCGTTGCTAATTTAAATGTTTTTATATTTGTTTCTAAATTAATTCTTAAATCTGATATTTCATCATTCTTGGACTTAATATTCTCATAATTTCCGTTTAAATTACAAGTTAACATGATAATTAAGACTAATATTTTAAACCAGTAACTGTAATTTAATTCCTTTTATGTTTTTTTAGAGAATATTTTTATAGCACTCTATCTTATAAGCAGACTCACGACAATGACATGTACGTCATAAGTTGTTTTCATTTATGAAGAAAATTATAGGATTCTAAAGGGATTCCCAGCAAAATTCATTGAAGCGATAAATTAACAATTAAATATGGTACAAATATAGTAAAGAAATAGAGAAAAACAATAAAACAGAATATTTTAAAATAATTAACAAAGAAGAAAAGCAATAGAGAACTCTGTTCATTTGAAATACAGACTGTACTCAGCATTCTTTTTAGTATTCTGGTCGAGTTAGCACTCAAGATACACCATAGGCCTACTATTTGATTGTTTGCAAACCTATTCCAATCATTTTGCTGATATCAATATAACACTGCATTATTAAACATAGACAAACAACTGGCTGAGATTCTTGAAGGAGAACTTAACGAAATACAAAAAACTTAAAGCAAAACTAATATTTTGAAAATATTTTTTTTTACATTATTAAATCAATTTAGAAATGCAAAAGAAAGTGTCTCCCGTTCAGATTACTTTTGGCTAAAATATTGTACCCCTTAACTCACATTCTGCTCATATGATGTAATGGATGGATTAAATGAAAAATTAAAACAATCTCAGAAATTATACTAATTCAAAAATTGCTGAAATTATATTTAATCAATTTCTGCTTGAAGACTAACTTCAGAAGTTGTTGAAAATTTAAATTCTGTTTTAAATTTAAATTCTGATTTAAAAAGAAAACGAACTCCAAGTAAATTTTAAATGTTTGTAAAATTTCGATAAATGTTAGTTCTTAAAATGAATAAAATCTTCAACTATAAAGTTCCTTTTTTCGTAAAGAACCGTTGTGTTCGTTTCTCTCTTTGAGTTTAACCGGAAGTCAAGATGGCGACTCTGAAACCAAAGGATTAATGGAAACCCTTCATTAGCGATAAGATTAAATCTGAATTATTCTTTATTATATCTTTTTGAAATGATTCGAATATATGATTAGTTCATTTTAATAGATTCCAGCGGTTTATAGACAATGGAAGTTTTTCTTTTAGTTTCGGTTGAAAGATTCCTATGTTATTGAAGACAATCAACAAAATACATCAAAGATTAAGAAAATTTATCCGACATAAATTTGATTCACTTTACAAATTTTACTTAGAAATTTAGAAATTTTGCTATCTATATTGACGTCTGAATCGAAAATTTAAAAAAAAAAAAAAAAAAAAAATTAACAACGCTGTCACTTCAATTTAAAATTCAGTAAATTAAAAATTAGTTTAATTCACTTACAGAAAATATAAAGAAAAAAAAGATGTCTGCAAATCTTTTTGTTTTTAATAAAAAAATAATTTTTGTTTTTTTTCTGATCTTTGTCTAGGTTAAGTTTGTTTTTTTGGTAATAATTCATGATCAATATGAGAATGTTAATTGTGGGAATATCAGAATAAAAAAAATATTTCAACAGAAAGTGATAATACTGCATAACAATTACTAGGGCCCCGTAACCCAGTGTGTTTGGCGCTGAACTGCGGACTGGAAGAGCCCGTGTTCAATTTCCGGCGGTGGTCAGGATTTTTCCAGTTACTACTCATCCAGACCGACCCTGGGATTTAACCAGCCGTCTGCCAAATGGATACCAGGTTTCTTATTGACCATCCGACCTCAACTAGACATGTCTTGGTCAAGAATCGCTGGGAGCCTAAACCTCCCACGCATTCCAGGACCTGTTGTGGTACAGATTTAACCTTTTAATAATGATAACTGATATAATATTTAATACTGTTATCATTATTTATCGTCTTCTAGTTTTTTTTGGTTTGTTTTAATCATAACGTTATAATTACCCAGAACCATTTAAATCGAATTGGGATAATTTTAAATAATACGAATAAAATAATAATTAAAAAAACTTTATTTCTATTAATTTTTGAAACTCACCGAAAAGTTGCGGCTACCCAAAGGGTTAGTGGCTGTGAGCAGACACCATGTTTCCTTGTACTGTCACCGAGAATTGTTGGTCAAATGTGATGGGTCTGCTGCCTCTGGAAGGAAGACAGTCGTTTGTCATATTGCCCCGCCTATTGCAATGGTAATCTAAAGACAGGCGATGGCAATCCGCCAACACAGGTCACTTCGTTGTCAGGTTTTTCCATCCACAGGGAAGGCGAAGAGGCTTTTGTGACGTCACTGCCTTACGTTGATGTTTGTCGTCAGATAGTGAGCGACTCTTGTTAGTAAGTCCAATGGATTCGCATCCGATAGAAAGATGCTGTTTGCCACGCCTGCAAGAAATAAATAAAAGATTTCAAACCAATAGTAAAACTGTACCAATATAAATAAATGCAAACCTACAAAAAAAAAGCATATGCAATAAAAGTACTGCAATAAAATTCAAATCCTGAATTCCTGGAAAATTAATAACCATTTTTTATGCAAAATTCTAATTCTGGATTTTTTTTTTGATGCTAATATAATCTGAAGTTTTTATAATTCGCTCTGAAAGTTTTTTTAAGACTTGAGGAGAAATTTCACTTTGAATTCAACGTTGTGGAATTTAGCATTTCGAAACTAATAATATAGACATCAATCAGTTGCAGAGAAAAAATTGAGATAAGAGATAATCTCTCGAAAATAAAATAATAAATTTTTTTCAACTTAACATTGAAAAAAATAAACAGAAAAATAATTGGAATTGCATGTAAATTGGATGGTAACTGTTACACCAAGTATACAAATTGTACGCCAGTACGCAAAATAATTAAAATATCTGAGATAAGTGTTGGCATTATGAGCGTGAATATCTCTATCTGTAACATTATTACTCGTGAGAACAGTCATTCGAACAGGAGCTACGACATCAAAAAGACGTGTCTACGGAATGCCAAGATAACCGATTCATGACCAAATCTGCAGATGAGTATTTAGATAGAGAGGTAGAATTCATTTGCTTCCTAGAGGTGAAATGGTCGATTCAATATATTGAACAATATTTACCCATGTAGCATATCTAGCAGTGTAAATATGTATCGAAACCTTGGGCGCCCGCACAACAACGGTCACTTGCCCCGAACCTTTCTTCTGAAATTTTAATTTTCTTATAATTCATGTGACATCTTTCTCTCGAGAAGACTAAGAATACAAATTTTATTTCAGTTGTTTTATATGATTTTATAAATTACAATTTTGCATTTTTTTTAACAATTCCAATATATTTTTGCCCTTCCTTGAAAAAAGTTTTATGGGCACCCATTATCGAAATTGATAGCATCGAAAAAATATTGAATAGTGAAATGTGGAATAGCGACAAGCTCCAATGAACTGAAATGTAAAATGTAGTCAGAAACTCTTTAGCGAAAATTTTGGTTTCATTTATAATAAAACATGGAGTAGGGAATATTCCATCAGTCACTGTTGAACAGCATTCAGAGCGAATGACAAGCATGATGAATTTCTTACGAACTAGCTGTGATTGTTAAATATCTGGCAGTTCAACAGTCCTGCTCTAAGTGCCTAATGTTGTTATTCTTTCTGTAAGAGAATAATAGCACCATATTATATTAAGTTAATGTGCATCCGGTTATAGAAAGTCTAGAAGGAACGATTACAGTTTGTTGATGTCTGGAATGACCAATAAGATTCCATAGGTTATGTCCCAATAGAACATGTAATCTACTCGTAGTCAGCATAGATAAAGGTCAAAATCCAAGAGGCAGAAAGCGTGATGGACAAAGCAGCAGGAAGCTGTCGGAAAGTTCTACAACGCACTGCCTCGAACGCTGATTAATGTACTGGATATGGTTGTACAATCTCCTATTGATATGTTTTTTTTTCTTGAGTTAAAAATTGCCAACTTGTCTTGAAAATTTAATGTTTTCATTGTCTTCCAAATTATCTCCATCTATCAATATCAGATGTATTTACTCACCCGTTCTCGTTCTTTAAAGTTACAGTGACATTAATAAGGAAATCCTTTCTGAATTATTTGACAAGGTTACGAAAGTTATTTATTTATTTGAGACGAAATGGCAATCGTTCTTTTTTTGTTTTGTTTTGTTTTGTTTTGTTTTTGTAATAGGACAAGATTATATGAGCCTGATCTTAGTGTTTAGAATTGCAATAAAATTCTGCGGCTGAGAATAAACTTTTTCTGTGCTTATATGTATCTAAGAAAGTGATAATCGTGTGAATAAAAGTAGACTCTTCTAATTTGCTGAAAAGTCTAATGTGAATGGCTTTGCTGGAGACTGCGAAAATAATTTATTAACGCTACTGGTTTTTGTTCAGAATAAATATTGATTCTATTTCGGAATGGCTCAGTTCAGTGAAAGTGAAGGACAAACATATGTAATATCTCCGCGATTATTTAATTTATACATGGAGGCTTATTTAAGAAAGCTGTTTTGTCGGAAGCGAAAATTAAATCTGCTGAAGCATCAGTGGTGATCTGTTATCCTGTTATCTAAGAATAAACCAGGTTTATGGATGCTTATAATTGCAATCAATGCAGTGTATGTGACTGATTGCAAAGATGGCCGCCTCAAAGAATTTCTTATGCGCATATAAATAAAGAAAAAGTGCCTAAAAGTATCTAAACACATGTCTAAAACTAGACACACACACACTAATTCAATTAGAATTAGAATAATTTCAGGATGTTACAAATGATTAACATCCAGTATAGGTACAAGTACACTCTCTCTCACCTTGACGTACTGCAATGAAACTTGATGGGGCTTAAACGGTAGAGAAGCCTCTTAGCGCAGTTGAGATGAAATATGATACTAGGGATTGTGAATGTGAGAAAACTCTGTTTAATGCAAAATGGTGTAGTTAATGCGGTAATTAGGTCTATCTTGAGATAGTTCGGAATTCTGATTGTTGAGTCTCACTAAACGTTTATAAGGTTACTGAAATGAATAGATCAGGGATAGACCGAGAAAATTACTAGAAAGAACAGTTAATGAATATCTGAAAACTTATCAGTTCTGTGAAAGGAGAGTATACAAGAAGGATTATTATGTATAACGAGAGGAATGTCTAGAGAAAAATTACTTACAATTTGTCTGATGCGTTTTGTTTCATTTATTCCAGCAGTCAAACTTTTCCAGTGTTTTCTAGTGATGATTTTGTATTAATATATCAAGAAAGATGATGTTATATTAAAATATTAAGAAAGAAATACTAAGAAAATCATTTAATACTATTTCGGTATGGAAGAAAACTGAGATAACACTTTCACTATTGCAATAGCAAAGGGGAAAAGACAATACTGGATTATCTTAAATTTGATCTCAAAGGAATATTAGCGCTGTTTTTTTCCTCCAAGTTAAATACACTGCAACTTGGATAATTCGAACGTCTTTAATTCGAAATCGTGGTTAATTCGAAGATTTCTCTTGGTCCCTTGAATTTCTTATTAAATCAATGTTAAAAAATCGTGGATAATTCGAAGTTCAACTTCCTTAATTCGAAGTTTTTTATAAAAAATTTCGAACCATAACGACTTTTCGGCGTTTCATCGTTAAGAAATTCGACACGTGACAACTGAAATCCCTTCCCGCCACCGTTCGACACGTGACGCCATTAGACGCGTGACGCTTCAGACGCCATTCGAGCTTCCTGCTGTCAGTGTCATCATGTCTTTCAGTAAACCACGCGTGTACAAGAATTTAACGTTCGCTGAAAAGGTCGCCGTCATTCGCGAGGTGGAAAAGGGTGTGAAGAAGAAATGCCAAATCGCCAACGAGTACGGGATAGCAACGAATTTCGTCGGTACATTGAAGGACAAAACCAACGTAAGTGAAACTGTTTTCCATTCACTAATCATGCTTGATGATTTTGCTAACCTTAAGCGACTGAATTCTACAAAACAATCAGACATTGCACAATTTTTTGAAAAACTATAATTTTCTGTATTGAATGTAATATGTACTGTAGCTTACGTAATATAAACCTTATTTTGTTTATATACATATAGTGTTTAAGTCTTTCATACCATGATCTTTCTGAATAAATATTTACTTATTAACAGAATAATCTTTTCAAGCATTTAGTGGACCTGAAATTAAAGTTAAAAGATGTAACTTGTTTAATTCGAAGTCTTGGATAATTCGAAGTTTTGTAGTGGTCCCTTCAGCTTCGAATTATTCAAGTTGCACTATATTATTATAAGGGATGTTATATTACTGGTTCTCAGGATTCATTACGGCCCAATCCCTAAAGGCGAGTTTATTTCTATATTGATCAGATAAAAAGAATAAATTATTTGCTTAGTTTCGTTAAGATATTTATTAATTAAGACACTCCTGTATCTGTTCCCTTGTATAGCTATGGCTTCTCCTAGGGGTCGCCCTTTGGGGTCGCTAGGGTTCCGTAGACTTGAACCAATCTACGGATTGACCTACCATGGTATGGTATTTGTAAAATAAATGTTTCATTAGATAAATTGCTATTTATCGAAGAATTTCATATTTAGAATAATTCCATGGATTTTCTTCTCAGATAATTATTTTTTTAAAAGTTACTTAATAACGTTTAATGTTAAATTAAACTTTTAATTTATTTTATTATTTAATTTATTATGATTAAGGTTTAATCTGATTAAGATATAAAACATATAATACCGTATATTTAACTTTAAAACATTGTAACGTTATTATTTCATTTTATTTTTCTATTTCCATTTCTTCATGTTATTTTATACCTTTCTTTTAGTGTAATTAATACTCAGTATTGATTAGGAAGTCAAATAAATTTTAGACAAGATAAAATGAAGAATCATTAATATCTTTTAATATTTTTTTTCCCAATGATTACCTTCTTTAATTCTCATTTTATAATATTTAACGTAGGACACTTAAAATAAAATAAACCCAGCAATAAAAAGGGTGACGAAATTATAGAGCGTGAATTGGGGACAGATTTTTTTTATTTTTTTTATCGTTTTTATTCGATTCTACAAAAGAATGGTGGGGAAAGTTATGTAAATGGATATGGGCGGAGAAAAATGTAAAAGGAAGGAAAAAAAGAACTTCTTTCATTATTTCATAATTATTTTTTATTATTGTTGAATAAAAAAGCAAATGGTTTCTTTTTAAAATGAAAAAACAGAGAAAAGACAAAAGTAGATTTATTAAATGTTTCTTTTCGAATAGTTAGTTCCTTGTTATATCTGTTTGACCAACAGCGAACCACTGATATAGAAGTACATTCATTTCAAAATACATTCTCTTAAACTGAATATACATATTACAGTACTTTCACCACTCAAATAAGGTGAAAGCATTTTTGAACATTTCTTTTATTGGGAGAGCCTTTAAATCTAACTATGTAGAGAGTATTCTCTACATAGTTATATTTATAGAAACGTATTTGAGCCGTTAATTTTGAAAGTGACCTAAGTCCATTTTTCAAATTTTTTTTATTAACTATAATAAAGTGGTAAATTCCACGTTAGCAGTCGTAGACCACATTTTGCGATTGAATATATTATAAATATTTTTTTTAGTGTATTATACCCAATCGCAAAATGTGATCTACGACTGCTAACGTGGAATTTGCACACTTTATAACAGTTAATAAAAAAAATTTGAAAAATGGACTTAGGTCACTTTCAAAATTAACGGCTCATTTATAGAAAAGTTTATAACTTTATTTTAACGCTGTATTCATCGAAAAGTTAAATAACAATATGAGCAATGTTAAGACTAGCAGAAAACATGTCCTAACCAAGAACTTTTTTTGTGAGTGTTTGTATTCTATAAGAATTGAAAACCCAATAACAGTGATCTACATTTAACTGTTGTTGGTTTTTCATCCCTTTTTCTAGTCAAGTGTGACTTATCTAGTTAGTTAGTGTGTGATTGTGTGCTATCTGCTCCTTAATACTTTGTGGACCACTGGATGACTCTTCCTGAAATTTGGCTTATACATTTAAGGACAAGAGACGATCTAATTTTTATATTTTAATTATTTCCCACGGACTAATTGGATTCAGACACCCTAAATACTAGTAGTGAGGATTTGCTTTTTTTCCCAGAAAATGGAAAAAATTCAATCCTGATTAATTCTTGGAGTACTGATAAAGATACTTTTTTTTTTTTAATTTTTGGGTTTTGATTAGGTTAGAATGCATCTATGTCTGCAATGCTAAAATTCCGACTTTCAAGATTTTTTCGACCATCTTTTTTATGTGTAATTCCTAAAAGTTAAGATGTTAATAATCCTGTCTAAGGCTTTTCTCATTCCTTATTTCTAATTCCTTCTCGTCTTTATTGTCATTTAAATATTTCTTATTAAAAGTAATATCCGTATAATTAAGCAATGAATTCCAATTTTCGTAATATCCCTGAAAAAGACTGTTATTAAAAAGAAAGAAATAAAGATTTATTGTGACGTAATCATTCATAATAATTCCTTTTCTTTAATTATAAGATTTATAGATCTGTAACGTGGAGTGATTATGTTTTACGACAGCAGCGTAACTGATGATATGATCTCTAATAAGGTATAAGAAGAGCACAGTCATTTCTGGAATTCTTTCTCAATGTGACAAAAAAAAAAACAACAATAAAACAATATAGTGGGGTGGGAGAGCCAAAAAAAATTTCAAATCTGGCAACCAATGTTCCCCTTTGGATTCAGATAGTACATGGGTAGACGAGTCTAAAAAGCCCGGGACACAAATTTTCCTGGCCCTCTAGCGGATTTGGCAGCTCATGAACCGGAAGTAAAGTGTTTAGCACTAACTCGGAAAGTGTATACACGATTCTGATTAAAATAAGCCTCCTAGAGCAAAATATACATAAGAATGACCCCCCCCCCGTGGGTTTCGTGATGGTGGATGATCCGCGCTGGGCATGTTTTCTTGGGGTTCTCCCGTTTCCCCTGCACTTCTCCCACCATACTTTCTCAGTCTTTCTCTCCATCTGTCGATATTTCCGTGGGATAGTATAATAGATCTCCGGTCGCAGTGCTTGGCTTCTCTGCCACCCACATTCACTACATACATACATACATACATGACCCCTCCCCCCAAATATGGCTGCAACTGGTGAAGTTGCAAGTGACCCAACTTTGCCAACTGTCAATCCACAGTATACTAACCATTATCCTGCCTTCACCCCTAGGAAAATTTTATATCCTTGGCTAAACTCTGTCCTGGAGAAATTGCATATTCAAGACATACAAAGAATAGAGCAAGTGCCTAGAGTATCGTTTGCTGCTTTTCATGCAAAAAATGAACCTGGTGTAAGAAAAATTAGGTGTAAAGCGTCATTGCTTCCACTTCTAAATGACGACATTGCGACGCCAGCAATGATACGTCATATGATGGATATCACAGTAATGGCAACAGCAAAATTAAATGGAAATCAAACACCCGTGATTATATGTGACCTGTATATGCTATTAGGAAGCAAGTACAATGGAAATTTCTTGACAAGTATGGCGAGGATCGCATCATATTCATGATGGGTGGCCTTAATATCGAAATGATGGTCATTAATTTACTTGGCAAGTGGTTAACTTGGAGTGGATGGACTGAATTAGTAACAACCGCCGGTTTTGCAAGTTCTAGTGTTGCAGAATTCTGTCTCACATCGTCGCATATAAAAAGATCTCGCTATGCACATAAAATTACTTTAACTGCCTTGCATTATCTACAGGTACAAGCATTCAACAAAGCATGTGAAACAGATTCCAACATCAGTGACCAAGGCATTGAACTGTGGATTTTGCGGATAACATCTGAATGTCCTCAGTTCCAATACTGAAATACAGTCATCGAACTTGAGTCCCTTTTAGTCCAACTTGTATTGAGTATTCTTACATCTAACTTTACAATGTTCGTGGATACTTTGACTCAGTTATGTCCGTGGACATTTGCATTGGACGCAGTCCACTATTCTTTTTGGTTGCCAGTATTTGTACGCACTCTACAGGACCTTCCAGAAAACCTGATATACATGCTGAATTTCTTAATGGCAAGTTTACGAGCACCAAAACTGCTACACCATTTAATGCAATATATGACAATCAGCTTCATGAACACAATAACAAAGTGATAAAGGGTGAAGGTGGAGCGATCGGAATCCTTGATAGCTATCGGATTCCTTGATAGTGAAAATGCTTGGCTTAAGTGGATGGAAGCAGGTCCTAGGATCAGTTAATTAATTGAGAAATTTTGAAGAGAAATCAAATTTAAAAGATGACAATATCGGGGGCGCAAAGCATGCATTTCAGAAAAGGTTCTTGGCCCATGCCAAAGAAATGATTAACGTCTTGTTCAGAAGGAAATCCGTTCCAAGAAACTGATTTGGTGTCAATATAGAGCAGCAAAATAATTCCAAGTGTCGAAGCTGTCAAGTGTGTTACGGAAGCATTGCCTATAGGTTTTAAGCAGTATGATGAATATGTTATGTTCCGTCTCGATAAAGTTCGAAATTCAATTCATGAAATTATTCCTCAGAGCAATATTCACATCTTCAAGACTACAACAAGAAAAACCGATAAGGCAAAGTCCAAGATTACTAACTTGCGTAAAGACTCCAACTAGTTCTGCAGAATGGATGTCTCATCTGAAGCACGGGATGGGAACATTGATGATTTCTTTTCCCATGAAAATCAAATGTACCCAGCATCTATTTCAGATGATGGCAAACTCCTAAAACAACCAACAAGTGGGATATTATAGACTGCATTCAAACAAAATATGACATTAGCTTTAATAACAGCCAACCAAGTGTAACTGCTAAAATATTTGATGGAGCAGCCGTAATCCACATGCTGAATCCTGGTATTGCCAAAACATTTTCAGGATACTATGAAAATGTTTTCAAACCATACTGCAATAATCAACTGAAGAATACTTCACGACTAGATATGTATTCGACAGATATACTAGAAACAGTTTGAAGGCAGATACCCGAGAATCAAGAGGAAGTGCCATAACTATTAAAGTCGCAGTCTCTACTGCAATTCCAAAGCAATTTAAGCAATTCCTGTATGTTAACGGAAACAAGACACAAATGTTCCACTTGCTAGCTAAGAAAATGGTGGGAAATGAGTATCCAGGAAAACATGTTGTCTGTACTTATGATGACCGGGTCATCACGTCAACAACTATGAATGTAGCTAGCATTTCTCCCTCCTAACACGAAGAAGCTGATGGCCGCCTACTTCTCCATGTTAAGCATGCAGTAGAAAGTGGACATTACTCACATTTTAATACGAACTGTGGACTCGGATGTAGGGGTTATTTCAATATCACTATTCTCACAAATACAAGATATTGCAGAACTATGGATTAAGTATGGTTGTGGGAAATACAGGAAATTCATTCCAATTCATGAGATTTGTGCAAAACTCTCACCGGGAATTTGCAGAAATTTGTTGACCTTTCATGCTGTAACTGGTTGCGATACAGTTTCGACATTTTGTGGCATTGGCAAGAAGACAGCTTGGAAGGTCTGGATGTCATTTCATGAAATTGATTGTGTGTGGCATCAGCTCTGTACAGGCACCTCTGATATTGATGATGAATGTCATGATCTGTTGCAGCGATTTGTTATTCTACTTTATGATCAAGCATCAGATCTTCAGAGCACCAATGACTGCAGACGAGTGTTATTTACAAGAAAGAATCGAGCAATCGAAAATATATCTCCTACAGCAGATGCTTTAATACAACACATCAAACGAGCTACTCTCCAAGCAAGAATTTGGAACAACAGCCTCGATGCAAAATACACAATACCTTCGCCAAGCAACTGGGGATGGTTAGAAACTTCGGGAGGATCATACCGACCTGTGTGGACAACAATTCCAGAAGTGTCAAAACACTGTACATGCCACAAGCGATGCACATCTTGTAAATGTGTTAAATTGAGACTACGATGTACCAAACTTTGTATATGGGAAGGACAGTGCTCCGACAGTGATTGGTAATCAAAACTGAATTTCAATCATTTGGATGTTATTGTATAAGACAGCAAGATATTATATTTCGGTATTGTGGCCGACATTACATTAGTGTATTTCGATATTAGTGTATTTGACTACATATAGGATATTATTGATTTTGGATATTAAACTGGAATAATATTGTATTGTAAATTCGTTTCTTTCTCATTCTTGTATTTATGTTTTGAACTTACGTTACATTTAAGCTTTAAGTGTGCCTCAAATCACTGATTTTAACACTGAAATGAAGGTTTTATAGCCACATTTGGGGGGTCATACTTATGTATATTTTGCTCTAGGAGGCTTAGTTTAACCAAATCATATATACATTTCCGAATTAGTGCTAAACACTTTACTTCCGGGTCATGAGCTGCCAAATCCGCTAGAGGGCCAGAAAAATTTGTGTCCCGGGCTTTTTAAACTCGTCTACCCATGTACTATCTGATTCCAAAGGGGCACATTGGTTGCCAGATTTGAAATATGTAGGCATAATTTTCAACTCTCCCACCCCACTAATACAAGCAGCATTTAACAGCATCAAAATCGCTTTTTCTTTCAACGTCATTGGATCTAAAATACTACGGGAAGTCCTTTTCAGTTCATTGCAAACCATTGAAATAGTTTAACATCTAGTTTAATGTGCGGAAATAATATTAACATCACACGAAAAAACATACATGCACATAAATAAGGAATCACTGATCTGTGTTTAGTGTTTTCAATACCAGGAATCCAGAATAGCTTTTTCAGGTTTCTTAACCTTCATCAGCTGGATTCGTGTATGTTTTTTATTGTGATGTTAATTGCAAATGATCTTAAATGAAAAACTCGAGATGGTAGACACACTTTGTAATTACAAAATGGAGGTGGTGGTAAAAAAAAAAAATACAAAATGACCCTGTTAATTTTTAGGTATAGTCGGCGCAAGCAGAGTTGGCCTGCCGTATACGGTAAAATCCTGGTCATTTAGTTGATCCTGTAACTCATTGCTGCAGAGATTAATATGGCGACGGTACAAGAAGGAGCTTATGTGAGCAATAAAGTAAAGACCATGCATTGCCAAGTCAGGGTATAATTTGTAACGTTTTCACTATTTTCAGAGTCAGAGTGATGGAATATGTATTACTGAATACATGAGTCTTGGGTGAATGCTCACCGAGGCAAAGAAACACAATGGTAAAATTGCGAGCGACCAGTACTCATTGGGAAAAGACAGAGCCTTGTTTTATACCATGCGGAAAATTTCAGTGGATTTGTGCCTAACGCTATGGTTTTGTTCCATCCTCGAACGAATTTAGTAAAAAACCATGACGAGTGCATGCTCACCAGAGCTATTTTTTACTATTGTTTCTATGGTGAGGCCCAACTTCTGGGAGCAGTAGGGGATTCATAACCTTTCATGCTATTCTGAGCCTCTCATCGAAGATAAATCTGGCTGATGAGTTCTAACAATAATGAAACGGCCGTCCCCGATTTCCGTCAATGATGGCTAAAGGAACGAAAGTATTTTTTTTTTTTTTTAAATGTTTTTCAGTCCCATTAGGTATGCTTAGTAACTGCATACCTGTGATATGTGACCGAGAGTTTAATATATTTGTTAATAAGTTAATTCAATTAATAATCATTCTTTAATGTAATTAACCCATCCACCACATCAGAAATTAATTTCTGTTTTATTTCTTTAAATGTTATATTATCTTTTTGAATTATATTTACTTGACTAAAAATTTTATACTTTACATAATTATTTAATCTGTATCCGAAGTTATTTCTGATCTTATCAATTTTAAAAATTTTGTTCCAATTATATCTTGTTTTTAACTCTTCATCTAGGGAATTTCTTTCTCTTTTTACCTCAAAGTAATTCTTTATTAATATTTTACATATAAATTTTTCGTTTATTTTTAATATTCCGTATTTTTTTCTTATTCTTTGTTTATCTTTTTTTGATTTATATTTAAAGTTTGAATAGACATTGTTGAATATTTTCATCGTTAATCTATTGATATTTTCCATTTGTTGTTTATTGATGTTGATCCAGCACTCCAAGCCGTAGTTCAGCAGTGAATCTACTAATGACTTATAAATTATTAGTTTTTGTTTAAAAGGAAATATTTTTTTAATATGATAAAAAAGATATGAGTAAGAACCCAATTTTCCCATCACAAAGTCGTATTGTTTATTCCAAGAGAATTTGTTGTCGATATATATACCTAAGTATTTATATGTAGAAATAATTTCTATCTTTTTGCAATTACAGTTTTTCATAAAAGCGTTGCTATTTTGACTGATGTTAGAGCATTCTAATTCATGTAAACTTATTATTACATTGTTATTTATAATTTTATTTTTATTTTTAATTATCATTATTTTCGTTTTTTCTCCATTTATTTTCATTTTGTTTATGTATGCCCATTTGTTTATTTTGTTTAGGTCATCTTGCAATTTGTTTTGAGCCTGCGTTTGGATTTCATCAGTAGTGATTAGAATAACATCATCTGCATATAGAAAAATTTCTGAATTGCTTATAGTGTTATTTATCGAGTTTACATATATATTAAATAAAAGAGGTCCTAAATTCGAACCTTGTGGGATTCCTCTTCTGGAATTATAAGTTTGACTTAAATTGTTTCCAATTTTAATTTTAAACTTTCTATCTTTTAAGTAATTTTCTATGATTTTGAATACATTCCCTCTTATTCCCATTTGATTAAGTTTTTTTAGTAGGATTTTGTGATCAATGGAATCAAATGCCTTCCTGAAGTCGATAAAAGCTATATATATTATCTTTCCATTGTTTAGTGATTTGTTTATGTGCTCATTTACGTTATTCAATAGATGTAATGTACTTTTATTTTTTTGATAAGCATATTGATTTTTATTTAAAAGTTTCTTTTGAGTTATATAGTTATATATTTTTTTTGATAAATAACTTTCTAAGATTTTTGAAATATTAGATATTAGGGCGATTGGTCTGTAATTATTTAAGTCGTTTTGATTACCTCCTTTATAGATTGGAATCGTGTGTGATATCTTCCATGAATTGGGATATATTCCTGTATTATATATTTTTTGAAATAGATCTACCAAAAAAATAGATATATTTTCTTTCATGTTGTCGATATCTATCATATTTATACAATCAGGTCCGTAAGAATATTTTTTCTTTTGACTTTTTATTATTTCGATGATTTCATTTTGGTTTGGGGGTATAAGGACCATAGAAGTTTGTTCAGATTCCTGTTTTTCATCATACATCTTCCTTATATATTCATAATTTGCATTATTTACATATGTATTCTGGGTAAAGTTTTTTCTCAGATTATTAAATAGTATTGTACTGTCATAATTTTCTAATAATTCTAATGTAATAATAATAATTCTAATGTGCCTTCTCAATTTTTTCACTTTTAATATTGTAATGGGCACAGCTTTAATAAGAATCGAGTTTCCCCATAATAATTTTCAAAAAATAATTACACAAGATCTGAAATTAAAAACACTTTTAACTCGAGGAGGAAATTACTTTAAAATTAAATAAAAATATCTGTCGAATGAGGGACAAACACACAAATTTTCTTTAAACAAATTTAATGCAGAGTACAAAAAGGTTACAGACATGTTTCATTAAACCGTATTGTTTAACGTTTTCAATGTGACAATACATACAAAAGATATCAGTTATAAACTGATAAATGAAATGTCTAAAGGAGTTAGGGAACTCCGTAGGTATTGAACCAATGGAGTCTTCAGAATTCTTTGAGGCAAAACCAATAGCCTGAAGGATGACGACTGATATAATATTCTATATCATGTTTGCAACAATCATGCGTTTACATAGGAGAGACAAAACATCGTTTAAAGGATCGTGTTGCGGACCATGTTAGAGCTAAAAAAAGAGGTGATTTTAGTTATAAAATTCTATCCCGTATGGAGCAAACTGAACATACATGTGACTTTTCAAATACTACAATTATTGAAAAAGCTGAAAATGATTTATTAAGAAAATGCCTTGAGTCTGTTATCATATCTGAATCGCCTAATGCATATAATGACCAGGTTTACGTAAGACAAATATACCAATACCAGGTACCCGATTCGAATTAAAGACTTACTTGATTAAAATGTTTCTTTATTTATGCACAAAAATCTGGAAGTTTTTTTTATTTTTATTTTATTTTATTTTTTAACTTTTATTTTTTAACTTTTAATTTTTATTTTATTTTTATTTTATTTCTTGATATTTTTTATTTTTTCATGTATTTCTTAATGTTGTAATTCCATTTAAATTTTACATCATTCATATCATTTTAATTTTATAAAAATTTATTTAATTCTGAAATATTTTAAATATTTATTGGTGTCATTAGTTAATTTTTTTTTCCCAATAACCATGTGAAATGAAACTTAATGAAAAATTAAATGTAAAGATTAAGGTAATTTTCATAAAATAATATTTAAATTTAATTGAAAATCATTCTATTTTTGTTTATTGAGAAGTTGGATATTCCACGTGTGTTAGATTTTTTCCAATTGGTTCAATGCAATGACGGCGCAGTCGTCACCCTTCAGGCCTCAAAGGATTCTGAAGACTTCATTGGTTCAATACCTACGGGGTTCCCTAACTCCTTTAGACATTTCATGTATCAGTATATAACTGACGTCTTTTGTATGTATGGTCACATTGAAAAAGTTAAACAATACGGTTTAACGAAACATATCTGTAACCTTTTATACTCTGCATTAAATTAGTTTAAAGAAAATTTTGTGGGTTCGGCCCTCATTCGACAGATATCCTTGACGCACGTAAAATCACGAATAAATAAAAAATACTTCAGAGAAAATGTACATATGAACTAAATTTAAGTATTTCTAAAAAAAATTAGAATAAAATAAAATTGATAAGCCAATTAATGTTTTCGCGACCGCTATGCAAACCCCGAAATAAAAATAAGAGGTGCATTCAAGATATAACATATCCGATTTTTTTCTCAGCACTGGAAACAGATAGAAACATGCGGTTTGTTTTAAAATATGCGAGTACTCTTTGTCATTGCGAGACAGAGATGGCATCACTGTACGGCACATAGAA
>JAFIDM010000001.1:119713033-119727349 GCA_023159025.1 Thereuonema tuberculata | reverse complement strand
ATCTTTTCAAAGATACTACTGAGACATAAATTATACATTTCACTATTATTGCATCAAATATTACAAAATAAAATTGGTTTTTAACTACATTGACTTCTTTTACAATAAAGACCAATGAAACGTAAACCATTGCAGTGCTAGTAAAGAAATTGAAGAAAAAAAAATGATAAAATTCAATTTTTTTTTTTTTTACAATATTTAACAATTTCTTATATAGTAAAAATGACGTTATTGAACTTGTAATGCTTTATTTCATTATTTCTTCTCCGATATTTGAATTGAAAAATGTGGCAATCTTAAAAAAAAAAAAAAAAATGTCTGTGAACCTTGCTGCATGGCATGGTGGGTGCATGGGTATGTTAATCAGTTTCATTTAGTTACATTTAGTTGATTGCACGAGGATCCCTGTAATTTCATTACAAGAGACTTAAGCTGTAATTTAAATTCTTTAAAGGATTACCATGGTCTAGAAAAGCTTAGAACGTCCTAATAGTGATAATATGTTCTGAATTCGATACGGTATTTTTTCAATGACAGAAAGACAAAACAATGGCAAGTTGTGCAGTTGCAAATTGCAAAGCTTATTACAAAATAACAAAATGCTCCGAAACTATATATCACAGATTTCCACGAGATCTAACTTTGAGAAATGCATGGATATCGCAGTGTAAGCGTGGGGATAATTTCAATCCAGACAATGCTAGAGTATGTTCACAGCATTTTCTTGTGAAGAAGATTATCATTTTCGTGAAGAAAGCTGAGTTACTGGGACTGAAGTCTAAAAGATGTCTGAAGCAGGATGCAATTCCTTCATTAAATTTGCATGGTCAGAGTTCAACAAGGAATACGGATTGTGTAATTAATCCCACTTATAGACTTCCTATGAAGTACTTCGCATCATCGAAGTAAACGCTGTATGTAAGTGAAAAATGTAAATAATTTCTTGATTTTTTTCCCTATAATATTTATTTTTCCCCTTATTAATATATTTCTACTTGAAATACGTGAAGAAAGTATTAACAAAGATGTTTTTTAAGGAAAGTAACTTTGTGTTAAAATTCGAGAAAAAAAAATATTTAATCTTATCATTTTTTCCGTTTGTTTTCTAAATTATCGTAACTGACTGACAAAAAATAATATTTCAATCGGACAAACATTTAAATACTTCAAAACTCTTCATTTGAGTTGTGTGCTGTGCAATCCAAGCTTTCCATCGAGGCTGACGTTTGCCTCGCCTTTCAACCAAATGACGTCAACGGGCTAGCCAATAGAAAACGCTTTCTCGGCGGAGACAACCTTCGCTATCTAATAACCTTGGGTTTTGTTGTGACATGAGTTACCCTAGGCAACTATTGTAAGGACTAGTTCCCTCCTGAAATGTTTCAGTTCGAGTTTAGACTTGAAGAAGTGAATTACGAACGTGAATCAACTGCTGCTGGATCCATCGGAATATTCATTGGTAGTCAAATTAAGTATACATAACGTTTAAATTACAAAATATTGACTGAAATCGCTTTGACTGTTATTATTAGCTAAGTTTTTACAATCTTTCTGAGTAAATACAAGTTCAATATTTGCGCACCATTTGCAGAAATGTGTGGGGAAATTCAAGATGGTGGTTGCAGGAAATAACGCCAAGACGAGTGCAGGTATTACCGCCATCCCATTTGCAGCCAACGACGTTCACTAATGTTATATTTTTTATTATTTGGCTAAGTGAATAATATATTAATTTCTATTTGAAGAGAATACTTTATTGAACGTTTAATATTTTAGCCAAATATTAATTTTCAATAAAGTTTAAAAGAAGGAAGAAAAAGATCTCTACTGCGGTGACTGCAGTGGTTATTATTACGACAAACGGTCTTCAAGAAACTGGATACAGTGTTTGGAATGCAAAACTTGGTTCCATGAAACGTGTGACAACTAGTGTACAAAAAATTGGACTGTGTTCATTGTGTGAAGAACTATATTCACTTTTATAAGACAGAAACTTGAATAAAATGTGTAATGCCACTGAAAATTTATGTATTATTTGTATGCTTTGTTTGTAAATTTTTATTGTCCAATCAGATCTTATGTCTGTCAGGCTCTTGTTTTTTGTAAAAAAACTGACGTACAGAACATTTTATTTGAATAACATTTAATTTTTATGAAATTGATGGGAATGCCTCCATCAAAATGCCTGTATCACATCAATCTTTTGTCCAAAATTCTGTTGAAAAGCAAAAGAAAGCACATCGACGTTGTTGTAAGATTTAGATACGTCGTGAGATTTAGAAGATAAAAATCGTATATTGTAATTAAATGGCAAAAGGCAGGTGAAATTGGGAAAGGAAAAAATGTATGTTTAATATTAGTCTTATACTTAAAAGTTGGTACCTAAAAGTTGGTCATCAAAAGTTTGATTTATAATTAAACAGATAAATGGTATCGTAATATATTTAAAGAGAACATACTCAAGAAGAGAGGTTATTCATGTTTTAACTGATTCTTATCCTACAAAACGAATACAATTGACGTGTGTTTTTCTTTGTTCTCATAATTAAACACCAGATACGAAATCTACATTTGTATCACGAGAACAACTGATTCTGCTTTAATGTACTGAGTTTATGCAATGATGCAGAAAGGATTTTTCCAGTTACTGAAAGACATTGAAAGACAATAGAATTAATTGGCTACCATATAATCGTAATTGCCTTGTTGTCATTAAGCAGAGTTTATAGCACCGTTAATATTTCAAGAGCGCTATGGAATAAGTTTAATGGAAGGAGAAACCCAGAATGGTTTGGTCAAGGACTTCTAAGAACGACACTATTGTAATGCTTTCAGCTTCTTCCTTGTGTATTTGAAAAGGCGGTGTTCCTTCGTCCGTATAAAGACGTAGGTGGTTATGCAGACAAACAAACCACGGAGAGATACTATTACTTCGTCAAAATATCGATAACTCTAGATGTAATATCTATCAGCGCAATATGCAGGGCAATAAGAAAAGATTCAATTTGTGTTAGCGATTAAATGATTTCTGTTTAACAAATTATAATAGGTATTTTAAATAATGTGAAACAATGGTGTGTCGTCATGCTTTACGAAGTTCATTGGAGTGGTGCGATAACACAAAAAGGGCAGGAAGAAAAAGGTTTCTTCCCGTGTTGTTAGTGATGCAACGAAATTATTCTTTCTTCCATAAAATTTTAAGGAAAATTGGGCGCTATGACGCTCTAAGAGATATGACGTTCTTTCTCGATTATTTGATAGATGACAGAGATAGCGTGTACTGTCACTGTAATTAAGAGCTACATTATATGGCCTCATTACGTGCGTCAGGAGCCTCCGAGTCCCGACCACGGGGTGTTCGGATACTTTTGGCCATAAAGTGTATATAGGTTTTATAAGTAGTATTGTCTTTATATTTTGTTCTTGTCGAATTATTTCATTTTTACTTAGCCTTAATTAAATGAACTACGAGTGGTGAGTGTAAAATTACAGTTCCATTCTCGATACTGTTAAATTTTTAATTTAACTAAAAAAGGAACAGTAAGATTACTTATTTATTTTAATTGTTAAAACGTATTGCATACGTTTTTATTTAAGGTGTATCACAGCTCTGCATGAAATATTGTGCACAAAACACAGGCTCCATCGTATCTCCCATAATTTGTGTATAACACGACGATTTGTAGATGCGGGATGTTTTGCCAACTTCAGTGAACGATTGATTTACAAAATGCTTCCTCCACATGGTTTAATCAATGCAATTTAAAATCATCTACGGATTAGAAAGGTAAATAAAAAAATTATGTAAGTGTTCACCAAAACAAAACAGAGCACAGTTAAATTAAAGCAATTAGCATAAATTCTCACAGATTACAAAGTGATTATATAAATAAGGTAAAATCGAAAAAAAAAAAAAAAACTCTTGTAGTAATGAAGATACATAATAGAGAACTCCCCGGGAACTCTGTAAGCGGCTAAATTTGAACTGGTGAAGAGGCCGGCGGAAGAATCAATCTTTGATCAACGGCGACTTCTTAAAAGATGTTGGGAATGCAGCGACATCTAGCTCTGTGATGGCGGAAGAACAGTTTATATGTCAACGGCAGCACAGAACAACTGGCAGGCAGATGAACCAATTAATGGCCAATGGCTGGCAGACCGAGCCTAGTAAGATGGCTATTGCAAACGTGGAAAAGATTGGGGCCTTACCATGGAAACTTCCCTACAGTAAACCATGGAAACCATGGTCGCCGACCTCCTGGATGGAGATGGCACATGAAGAAGAAGAAGTATAGAGGAAAATGATTGGATCGAGTACTTCTAACAGTAACAGGGACAACTATCCAATCAGACTGTGCCTGAATTCTCAGATATGGCGAAATAAAAGTTGCACAAGAAGTAATTTAAAAGCATTTCTGGTACAGTTATGTGATGGCATTGTATGATAATGTAATGTTATCCTTTAATCACAGGAGCAACTATGTGACTTAAAAAGCTTAATTTATCTTTTATTTTATTTTGCTATTTAATTTTCCTTAAGTCATATCTCCCATTTCTATTTCTCATACCATCTACTCACAACAGAATACATTAAATGTTAATCAATGCTACAACAATTGCAAATTTAGAGATTTAATTGCTCTTTCAATTTTGATAAGACGTATAATTATTTGAAAAAGGACTGCCATATCACCGACTCTTTCCTTATCTATTATTATTAATAAAACTTATAAATTAAGATCAAATTCTAAAGGAGACCTATAACTTGAATCACACAAGCTAGAAATGACTTCTCAGCTATGAGCTAGTCTTGGCAAGACCTTTTAACGAGGTATAGATCTTGTCTCTAGCATTTCTTTTTCTGAGATATGAATTTCTCGCGATGGACGGACAGACAGAATGGCGATAAAAGGCTTCACCTGCTATAAGCTACGCTCTGTATAGAAGCCTAAAAATACGTAAATCAATATGCATTTAAACAAAATAAACCCTATTTGTTACTGAAGAAAGTAGAGTCAATTATTTTCAAGGTAAAAAAACGCTAAAAGAAACAGGTGTCGTCATGAATACGATGTACGACGCTTGAACTCTGCAGTGTTTAAGATAGTTATAAATTAATTTGAATTACAGTTTTAAAATTGTGAAGTTTTAACAAATTTTATAAAATAAAAAAAATAATTGATATCTTGAAAAGGTTTGATTTACACATTCTTTAGAAAGAAAAGACAAAATAGATTCTACAGGAATCTCTCTTTGCCTAATAAAGTAAAATAATATTTCTACAAACGCTATCGAGGGGAAAATAATCTTCCTGCTTCGATGAACTCGACATCTTAAATGATCCAGAACTAGTAAATTAACCGTCATCCATTGTGTCACATACAACGCTTACAGCTGATCTGATCGACACAAACAAGTGAAAAAATTGCTTTATTGTTACCCTAAAGGTTGACAAATTCTAAATTCCATTCTTCATTCTTACGTGGTATTGCATATCGTCTTATGACATTTACAGAATAGGCAGCTTCTACACTTAGATAAATATCTAATGTAGTTAATAATTACTAGTAATAATATTTACGACCCGTCAAACATGACGGGATAACAATGTGACGGCTTTTAGTTGAGATAGAGTATTTACCCTCGTCATTTGTAATTTCTTCATTCATGTCGAGATATGTCTCTAAGGACTCTTCAGGTGGTCGCTGGAAAAAAATGAACATTGAAATGTAAATTTTAATCTAGTAGGATAAAATTAATTATTTATTTTCTTTTTTCTCTGGCTCTTCTCTCATTGCGCCACACACACACACATACACACACACAAAGGGAGAGATAAGAAACAATAATGTGAATGTAGTCCCCGTGGCCTAATGGATAAGACGTCAGACTTCGGATCAAAAGGTTGCAGGTTCGATTCCCGTCGCGAATGTTTCATTGTAGTAATTTTTTCACAGGATTAGCAACTGCGCCAGACAGACAGAGAAATAAAAGATTTTAGTAATATAGATTAGAGCGAACATATGATCTAAGTTTGTATAATAGAATCTGATAGAACATATTGTGGCGAAAATAGCTGAAGTTAAACAACTGAAAAATAAATGGAAGCGATATGACAAGGAAACTTGACATTTCAACTACAGATTATGCAGTTGCGCTCTTTTGATTGACAAGCAATGGAATACGTGAAACTCGAGACGTGCTACTGAATTGGTGACATTGGGAAGGAAATATAAACACACTATCATTGATTTCAAATAACAAAACGATTTAATTGAATAATTCTCATGCGCATTCCATTGACGTTGTGTTTTCCACTTGTTTTTTGTGTAAATACTTTTCCAAGACTTGTACTCTTACATCTTGATTCTTGACGAGTTTTAGAATTCTGAGTCACGAATCAAATCGAACATTAAAAAAAAAAAAATGCTTCTTTCAAATCTGTTATATGGAACTTGCTCAAAACGTACAAACAGTGAAGTAATATTTTTTAAAAAATACTGCAAATTTTATGTAAAATTAAAAAAAAAAAAGAACCTAAAAATAAAAAAAAAAAGTTGGAAACATAGTTAGCTTTCCATTCATAATTGTATTTGGTAGTGAGATTTCCGTTGGTAAATAAATATTATCAAAGAAAACCTAAATCTGATTCAATAGTAAAAAAATGAGACCGACGGTTCATAGTAGAAGAGCCAGGTTCAATTCCCGAATTTGATTTTCCCAGAATATTTCTTTTGCAGCCTAGTTCTAGAATTCTCCTGTCCTCTGTAAAATAGCAATCGGCTTAAATAAAAAGGCGGGAGAACATCGTTCGGATTCTCGTAGTCCTCAAGCAGATATCTTCAGATATCTTTCCCAACGGTTAAGCCCGTCTGGTGATTGCCGAAACCTGACCTGCTTTATTCTTTGTATCAGGAGAAAACGGGCAGAATGCTTTATTTATTAAAAATTATAATTAATAATCAAGACGGTAGATACCAATCCATATATATATAAAAGAAAACATTGTTTTTTTTTTCTGCCCATACTTCTCCGAAACCATAAGACACAGAAATACAAATAAGGTATCAAATATTAGGTATACTATTGAGGATGCCTATATTTCATTTTTCGTCGACATAGGTCAACCGTAAGTCACGTGAGGTAAGGTCAAAGAATAAATCAATGATTTTTGGTCAGCTTTCCTGCCACACACTCTCACCACACATGTCGGGCATTTGACCTTGGACTCGCAGATCAGAAGGGTAGCCGAGTGTATGGAGGGAAGCCACTAAAAATTGTGCGGATTGATATCTATTGTACACAAAAGAGCTACATAGCTCATACATCCATAAAAGAAGTTATTGTTTTCATTTTCTACTTCAATAGAAACTTGAACATTACAATCGTGTGATGTGCTGAGATAATAATATAAAGAAGCTAGAAGGTGTCGTAGTTAATTTACTACAGGATGTTGAATGCAGTTTAAAGAGAAACTTTTATACACTACACATATACTTCTGCTAAATCTGTAGAGCTGCAGAAATATGAGAAACCTTTCGTTTATTTAATACCTTCATTTTACAATCCAAAACTTAGCTGAACATTCAAAAGTACATCAATAATAACAAAGGTTCATTTTGATTGTTGGAATTGTGATAATGGCAATCAAAGCTATCTGGTAAAGCTTTGAATTCCTTATTTAACTTGTATTCACCCCCCCCTTTTAAAACCATCGAAATTTAAATCTATACATTGATAAAGGAAGCTGTGCGAAGGCTTTCAATATGCATTTTAAAAGCATCTACTTAAATATAATTTTGAGTCTACTTTCCCGTAGGAAAAAAGAGGAATCCACTTCACTTAATGGTATGAGCTGCGATGACATCAGATCATTTATTTGGATCATATTTGTTTGATGGTCATGTTAATGGCGAAACTTATTTACATACGTTACAAACATGGTTAATCTCGCAGCTTGAACACGCGGGTATCATTGGAACGCGTATGGCTACAGCAGGACTAGGCACCTGTCCTCTTCGCTCTTTCTGTGCGCGGGTTTCTTCATGAATATTTTCCAGGACTCTGGATTGGTCGCGATATTCCAGCATCGCCAGCTCCACGACAAGGTCGTGACCTCACGGCACCTGACAACTCATCGTGGGGAATCATCAAGGACACAACTCATCGTGTCTGAACGTCGTTATGCTACAAATGAAGAATTGCGCAATGCAGTAGCGGAGCATTTCGAACATCACACCGGACATTCTCCAAAAGAAGTCAAGTAATGGCGTGGCAGCTTATGAACTTATGTGTACAGCATAAAGGCGAACACACAAACGCATAGGACACTTAACGAGGAAATATTTTCTTAAAATATGACTATCAATGAAGGAAACTTTTCGGCCACACTGTTTCTGTTTTATTCTAATTATAGCTCACTATTTTAAGCAAATAATGTGAAGTCCTTCTAGATAATCCTTAGGCGAAGCTTGGTATGATTAAGACTAATCTGATAGAAACAATTTAAGTAAATAATGCGGATTTCATTCATTTTGTTCCGAAAATAGAAAATTGTACTGTTTGTATTCAGTAGGTGTCAGAATTTGGAACAAATGTAGGTTTTTTTTTTTCGTTTTTGTTGTTTCCACAACTTTAAAAAAATAAAGAAATTTTAAGAAATAACATTTTAAGGGAAAGGCTATAAGTTCCCTTGAATTTGTTGCTAAATTATCATTTCCTTACAATTCTATGTTTTATTAATCTTAACGTATTCATGTAAATTAAGATAGAAATAATACTACAAGTAAAAGGCTGATTAACTGCGAAAATATAACTAATATTGAAACTAACGTCGGGACGACATTAACTATTTAGAAAAGGAATAAACTTTAACAGACTGTGAATATTTACGAATAAAGTAAGGCGAACCAAATATGTAACGTTTTGTAAAATCTGTACATTGCTTAGATAATGCAGTGAAAATTAAAATAGAAAAAAAAGAAGTTTACCATTTTGATGTGTTTTCCGTTAACTGGCTTTGACAAAGAGTCCTGCAGATGTTTTTCGAAACAATCACAATTGATCAATCACTTAAGCAGAACATAAATGATTATTATTAAAAGCAAACGGAAAAATAGCTGTCGCTCATGCAGAGTGTAAAACACTACTGATAAAGGAAAGAGACAGCAATTTTAATGGAGATTAGGAACTGTTCAAGAAAGTAAACAAGGAAGTTCAGTAGAAAAAAACATGAAAAAACTCGCAAGACATTGTTTTTCTCAGAACTGGCAGTAAGCTAAGATAGGTCGACTTATTTTTCTTTATTGTGTACAATAAGATACTAAGAATCATTTACCAAACGTAATATGAAATTACACTGTAATAACAGGTAGATGTTTCGATTTTGTAAAAGTCAAGCAAAGAAATTCAGCATATACATCGGAAGCGCAGTGGTGCCTCAAAGAAAAAAAATACACAATCAAAAACTCACCAATAAAAAATTAGTGAGAAAATTCAAGTGCCAGCAGTGCGCAGGCCGCAATGAATTTTTTTAAAGTATTAAAATTCAAACTGCGCATTTGAATTATTAATAATAACAATGTCACTTGTAACAATCTGGATGTCACTTGTAAATAATTTGGTCTCACCCATTGTTATTAAAAATTCAACCTATGTTTTAAAAAGTGGTGATGAGAAAATCTCAAATTTCTGAAATTTCCAATACTTTTTTTTTTGCTTCCTCATAAATATATTGAAATGCAAATCACGGAACAATATATTCTTATACATCAACACATTATTTTACCATCATTGATTTAAACTCACTTATTCCCATAAAATATCTTCTTTAATACTCTTAAACTATATTTCATTTCTTTGAACAAGAAACTTCTTCAGGTTTTAGTTGATGAAAAGAAAAACTTTCTCTTTCCTCTAAGACTTCATAATTCGTTATGAATACAAAATTTAAAATTTTTTTAATAATACTTGTTCTTCATCATCTTCTTTATTTACTATATTTCAACTGGATCATTGCCGGTCTTCAACGGGTCTTTACAAAATTGGATTGAATATTCATCTATTTGAATTCCCTTATTTTTGTTTATGCATTTGAAACTATTTATTACCAGCGCTTTCATAATGTATCTCTCTTTCTCGTCTTTGATTTTGTACAAAATTTCTACCAATGGGTCTGTGTTGTGGTTTTTACTGATACAATGATCAGCCCATTCTGATAAATTTTCTTGTTATTTTGATAAGCTGTGATGTGTTCTTTTATTCTGTCTATTAATGCCCTTCCCGTATTTCCAAAATATATCTCCCCACAATCCATACATTTTAATTTATACACAACTCCAGTAATATTGAGATTTGTATCAATTTTTTGATCTTCTGTGTTTCGTAAAATCAATTTTTTACCATTTGTTCTAATTATTTTAATTTTGTTTTTCTTACACATTTCAGTAATTGATTTGTTAATTTTAACCTTTCGCTGGATCTTTATAAATTTCTTATAGTCTTTGTCATTTTTGAATGAGTTGTTTACAATATTTTCTTTCTTTCTTTTTTTTTTTGAATAATTTTGTTACGCAACTAGTGTGAACCTTTCCGGATATTCATTCATAATTAGCTTGTTTTTCAGTATTTCTATTTTGTCGTCCCAAAGTTTTACTTCATTCAGGTACGTTGTAATTCTGTTGTAATTCTAGGTAGCTTTTGATGTCTAGATAGTTTCTTTGGCCTTTATGTCCATAGAGTAAAGATGTATTTTATTAGAATTCAAGAAAAATAAAGAGAAATAATATTTTAATTGCTTTAGAAATATATATATTTTTTTTTAACAAAAAAGAGTATAAATAATTCTGTCAATGTACCAATCTATTGACTCCAAAGTGCTGCCATACACCGTTGGAGTTATGTATATCTCTTCTTGCACTTAAGTCAATCTGTGCATATCTGGATAAACGTCTTTTTATAATCAAGTGTTGTCATCTGGGCGCGCTGGATATGAAGTTTTTCCTTTATTTAAATAAATAATATGAAACTTAGGAAATGGATGCTAGATCTAAAACAAATAAAAGATATCCTAAAAAAAAGTTCCACCAAATAACCATCGTAGAAGGGCAGTAGTCGAACGTGGATGCATTTGTTACGATAGACTTAACAACAATTTACTACTTTGTGTAAGGCCTGAAAGAAATTAATCCACAGTACAAAACTTATAACTGAACTATTATTCGTGGATTTTTAGCCCCTGAATGTTTTCTGAAGGTCAATCTATTTTTAGCGGCCCCTAGGTTACAGGTTGTCTGTAAAACATAGGGGACCGCTCTTGCTTTTATGCTTGTCACACTCTGTAGTGGCCAAACGGTTAGAGATATTAGAATGAAACCTTCACCATTTTGTTCAGCATTAAAAAGTAGGTGACCACGTCCAAAAAAAATGAGACCCCTAGGACCATTCCCTGACCGGAAGTTGGGGGAGTCAAAAGTGGTCGCTTCCGATAAAGAGGAAAACGGCGATAGACGTCCCCCCAATACCGACCAATCTGAACACATTTTGTTTATTAAAGTGTACATATTACGGGGCCGCTTTGCTTTTAACACTGTATAAAAGCATTAATTTATCTTATTTTTTAAATTTATCATTGTTTGTTATAAAAACGTTATACTGTCTGTTATTCTGTCGTAAGACTTTCAGTTTTTCCAATTTTGTGACCAAACTGTAAGAGATAGATTGATCATGCAAATGGATAAAATGTAGATTTTTTTAAGACAAACAAAATGTTACAAAAATCTTTCAAAAAAAGGTTTTGGTTCCAAGATGTCGCTTTTGAATGGGAGAAATTTTGACTTTTTCTGAATTTAAACGAAAAGTATAAAAGTTGGAAGAGAACATTATATTGAGAAAATGTTGGTATTTGAAAGTTCTATCGAACGATATATCACTCATTCACAAACATTTCTGCGTTTGCAAGATACTTGCAAAAAAGTGATTTTTCGCTTTAAATTTTTGGTGTGTGGCACCAACCCGCAATACATCTGAGTTTTCCGGAGAAGCCACAAGGGGCTGGGAAGTCACATATTCTCTGACGATCTCAACATTAATTTGCTAAATAAATAAAGTTTGTTTTTTGAATGCTACATATGCAAGGGTTCCGGAGAGAAGCGACGGTACCCGGATAGTAATTAAATGATGGAATTTTGAATTTATTTTCAGCAATGTGTTCTAAATTTTTTGTCATTTGATTGGTTGAAAGATAGTGGCGGAATGATATATAACGTCATTGTAGTAACTCGTATGGAGAAAAAAAGCGGAAGACAATATACAGTATTCCTAACATTAAGCATCATCAACAACTCAAATAAATATAATAATATATAGTACACTTATTTACGCAAATTTTCGAAGAGAATAAAATACGTCTCTTCTTTTGAAAGCCTACATAGCCAAACTATCTAAAAGAGAGGAGATTAAGAAGAAGCACGGTTTAAATATTTATAAATATACAGTATTATTTTAATAAGTTATACTTTAACAAATTTTCGTAATCACCATGTCTTGAATGTGAAAAGGTTTCCGTAGTACAAATTCTGATAACTAAATTCCCCAGAGAATCACGACGTTAGATCGTGATACTTTAATCTTTATGAATCTGAATGATAGAAATGTCTTGGAAGTAATAGGATGTAGATAAAATAATTGAAATATTTTGAAAGTCAAAAGACAAAGATCAGTAGAAAATAGCGGAGGTCATGGAACCGAACTTTTTCTTTCTGTATCCTTTTGAGACATCCAATTAATAATTAGAGAAAAAAGGTGGTGATGGGGTTTAATAAATACACACAAAATACACACAGAAAAAAGAGTCGTAATCAAGTTAATATTAACAATGTAGACCTCAATAGAATCAAATACCAATAGTTGTCATTTTGTAGGCTTAGAAATGATAAAAAACCATAAATAATTAGAATTGTCAAAAAATAATAATTGTACATTGATAATATTTATGTTGATATAATCATAAAAGAATGATTATTTGACTATAAAATAGCATAATTATTCCGTAGCTACGAAATAAAACACGAAGGCCATAGAAGGCCATAGTTTATTTGCCTCGTTTTTATTCAGCCTATTTGTTATTAAATAACTCATGGACTGAGAAAAATGTATAGAAAGAAATTATGGAAAAGGAATTCTATAAATTTATCGTAAAAATCTCGAAAATAAACAATCCTGAACTGTTCTGTCTTAGTTGTTCCAATTGATGAAATGGAATGTAACATCAATGCCGTTCTCTTCAAATCATATAAAACACTTCATCAGGAAACCAGGAAATTTTCATTAATAACCAATCAGTAATTTTTCAGAAAAATATCAAAATTTTATAAATTAATTCTTTCATTATCCTGTGCTAATTTGCCTGGATGAAAGACATTTTGGCTTAGATTTAATTTTTAGTAAATTTGAAGAAATGTTGCATTCAAAACAAAACAGCATTCTGTTGGAATTTATGTGTACACTACAACCTCGTTTATCCGGACTAACTGGGACCAAAGGCAATCCGGAAAATCGAAAATACGGATAATCCTGTTAATATGGATAATAAGCAAAACAAATCCTTACATAAACAGACTTACCGTTTATTACGATAAAAAACTATGTTTAAAACTAGCTTCAACGCCCTGTGACACTCTAGTAAAGCTTTCTTAAACTCGACAAAAAGCATTTTATTACCATAATTTATTGTACAATCTATTTCAGGAACTGTTCATTTAATCAAAATAAAAAGCGAATGTTTGGCGTACTTATAGTTATGTTCTTGTTATCGTAGTTAAAATTATTATCTATGTGAACATTAAATAAATACACAAAAAAAAAAAAATTCTACAAATCTGATCCGGATTATCCGGAAATCAATGAGGGCCAGATAAACGAGGTGAACTTGTTTTTCATGTTGGTTGATGAATACTCGGCCTTCCTCCTTGCGGGAAGGATCATCCTTTCCGTTGCGGACTTGGGGTTTTGCATATTATTATTATTATTGTCTGAAATTTAAACGAACAAATGGTCATATTACTGAAAAATATTTTGAGATAAGAAAAAGCTTTAAAACATAAATAATAGTTAATTAAGCAAAGGTTCAGTTATTCATCGCGTAGTGACTGAAGATGAAGCGTCTTTAAATATTCAATTTCGAAAATCACGTTGTCATGAACAGGGCTTTGGAGCGGAGCCCGGAGCTGGAGCACGGAGCTGTGGAGCAATGGGTTTTTGCCCGGAGCTGGAGCGGAGCCGGAGCAACCAAGTTTTCGACTGCTCCACTGCTCCAGA
>JAFIDM010000001.1:119664508-119691669 GCA_023159025.1 Thereuonema tuberculata | reverse complement strand
ATTGAGTGAAAATTTTTTTCGAATTATCAGTAAAATTTTTTTGCAACCTCAAGTCTTGTCACAAGGTTTAGCCATCGCTTTTGTGGACATTCCTAAACTTTTTAAAAAATCCACCTGTGTGCTAGTTGTCTTCTATTTCACTTAAAAACAAAGTTTACACGGCGATTTGGGATTGGGAAGTGATTTTATTCGTCTGTGTCGTACATTTGTCAGGAAAATATTATCTTTTTATTCATTTTTCGTAATTTGCACAGCTCATCCCATCACTTCTGTGGTCTTGTTTAGAACCTAATTTTTCTATGGAAAAATGATTATGTCTAGGCATGATAATTGAAATATGGTAAATTTAATTTTCTGAATGACACGTGTTCCTAACCTCAAAATGAAGAGTACATGGGTCAAGAAACATAAGTATTCGTCACTTCCGTGGACATCACTTCCGTGGACATTTGGGGTCCATGGAAGTGATGATCATCAACAATAGCGGCTACTATGTTTTTCACGAAGACTTGTCTTTCACTTCCAATCTTTGTTAAATGCCAATAAGGATATTTACAATTATATACCGTATATGCTCCAATAGAGGCCCCCGGCGTTTATTTGCAAAACTAGCCTCGGCTCCCGGCGCTTAATAGAGACCGGCTGCTATTAGAGGCCGGCCATTATTAACAAAAACCTAAAGAATGCAATATTTTTACACATAAATACCGCCTAATATTACAAATAGCTACTTTATTTGAATTTCACATGCTACATAAGACTGTTAAAGATAAATGGCAATGTCTTTCTGTACCTTTCGCTGCTATTCGTCGTCCGAACCCGCAATAACGGGAAGTTTCTTTCGCGTATTCCACCGCGCGAATCTTAAAGGCAATGTCAAATGACCGTTTCGGCGGCACTTTGTAAGGCAATGTACCATAAGGTATTAGGCACGACTATAAATCATCTCAATTTTATTGAAAAGGAAATCGCAAAAATTTTTGACTGAAATTGCAGGTTTTCTGTAGATTCACCCATATAAAGTTGAAGAGTTTGTATGTTTGAACGCGCCAATCTCAGGAACCAACAGTCCGATGTGAAATTGGGGAATGGTTTAGGCTATATATTGGTCACGCTACGACCAATGGGAGCGGATCAGTAAACATAAACGTCAACCAACGGGTGCGGTGGCGGCGACGGGGTGGCTTGGCCGCACGACGAGAGCCGAACATTACCGAGAAGGGCCGAATTTAACGCGGGTGACACCACGGGGCACAGCTCGTGTTTTAATATGTTTCATCATTTTATTGTAAATAGGCTTCAATTTTATGCGTGTTCATATGCTATTTTAACTAATTTCTTAAAGCATTTAAAAATATCTGAAATATTATTTAAGCTGATATGAATGTGAAGTAAGATTTTATTAAACTTCTTCAGGTAGAATTGAACTGAATGTAGTTTCTACTACACACTTGTCCAAATATTTTCTACCTCTAATTTTGTCTAGATTACAGCATTTGGCAGTAATAAGCTAAATATTTATTTAGAAATTTTTTATTTCACACTAAGGACATCCTCACGACAGCTGAAGAAATACGAAGCTGTGAAATAGGGATACGTTGCCATTTTTTTCTGAAAGTTTCAGGTCACAGATGTTCTGGGAGAGAAGTAACGACAGACAATTTGGATTAAACATCCCAATCTCTAAGCATAGGTGATAAGTTGTGATGTATCCACTGCCATTTGTATATCGCCAGTTAACATCAGTTATCGACCTTGGGCTGTCCATTGAGTGCATAATCCTATCTCTTCGATCTGTTATCAGAGCCTCGTTATGGTATTTTCAGAAAAATGCCTAAAAAAACACTGGTAACATCTCTATGTCTTTGCCCCTTTTTCGATAGCTTTCAATATCAAAATGAAATTCCAATGGCGTCGCGATGATGTTTAGAACAAAGACTGCAAGCAACAGCAATCGTGGTGGCGCTAAACCATGAAAGAAAGACAAGTGAATGAAAGCTTATTTTTAAAAGTTTATCTAGATTAGCAATAAGCTAAATTCTATTTCCTTTTTAAAAATTAAAACGTGGGACTTTTCTGTACAATATCCTTAGGATCTATATCATAACTTATAGGTAGGTAGCTTGAACAAGGAATGTTAATCTTAATGATTTAGTTCAATTTTAAATATTCTGTGTCACGTCGAAGTTTGAAATATTCTATTTTCTCTTCATGAATTATGGGCTGCGGTCCAATGACTACAAATGGAAATACCGTTGCCTCACACAACAAAAAAAAACTCTTTTACACTGCTCTTAACGGTGTCTCATTTTTATTGCTTAATATATCGGAAAATCCATTTCTGTATCTTCCAGTATCTTCAAAATAATTTTTAAATTGTTTCTGCAAAAAACAAAACAAAAACAAAACAAAACAAACATCGGTAAGTGCTATTTAATGAAAAATACTTTGAGATTGCAACAGTAATGTTATGGTGTACAAATATCATGTTTATTGCAATGCAAATAAGGAAGACAAGAAGAACAGAGGAAAACCGAAGAAAAGATATTCAAGGACAGACAAGCCTTTCAGAACTGACTTTCGAACCAGCGGATGTTTTCGAAGTCGAGTCTTTTCATTTAAAAAGAAGAAAGCTTTGGGATTCTCCGTTCATCTCTATTGAGCATTTAATGAGCTTGTGATGAAATGCACAGCCACGACCAGTAGCGGTTCACAGAACAATTTACATAGAATTGAGAAAGACATTTGTGTAAACATCGCAGGAAATTTGTGGCTTCTCTTTTCAAAAATTCAAACAAACCCACAATCCCTTAACAAAACATAACTTTCACACATTTGTTTCTTGTTTCAATATAAGACTTTGTTAATACTGTCACGTGATAAGGAAGAGAGAGCAGAAGCCTGTCTTAGTCATTAATATTTTATTTCTGGTAAACACACTAATTTAAGAGTATTTACAAAGATTGTGATAGGTTAATCAATAGTCACATTTTATGGGCAATTCGAATCAATAAAAAAGATAAACGTTCAATGGATAAGACCAAGTGTTTATTGATATCGGTGGAATGCTGGCACATGAATTTCTCACCATCATTGTTTTAGTGAGTTTTTCATTGCTTATTTGAACTTTGAAGGTTCCATTGCGATTCCGACGAAAAAAAAAGATAAATGTTAAATTAACGCTAATCAAATGAAAACAAAATGCAACAAATAATTCATTATAATATTTTTTCCTTTCGAGAAATGAAAGAAGATTCTTTTTAAATACGTTATTGGATATAGTCGTACGAAGTAAAACCTCCAAAAAGTATAAAAAAAAATAATTTTAATTTATTCCTATGATTGAATATGTTATATATCAGTGTCGAGATCTGGGTGACTCTTTTACCAGAAGAGCGCCAATTACCGTGGAACAGACGTACTAGTATATTATTGCATTGTCTTTACTAAATTGGTGTTATTCGTATTAAACAGCATTTTTGTTAATATTAAAACTCCATTGCAAATACTTAAAATAATTAGGCTACATGAAGTTTGTTTATTTGTCAACTTAAAACTGAAGAAAATGGTAACTACGGAAGGCACAAAGGAACCAAAACGATTTCGCACCTCGAGCTGTCACCGGGGAAATTCTGGGACGGCCGTTTCGGTGCGAACGTATACGAATCAGTCCCGGAAGCGGGACCCCACAACAGCAAAACAATCTAAATTGTTTCAACAATGTTTGGCTGTGTTTTTCTTTTGTGGGATCCGAGGGTGGGATTCGTATATGTTCTCACTTTCTGATCCTGTCATCGGTGGAGTTTGTTTGGCTGACGAGTCTTAAAGAGGACGAAACAGTGACAGACTCTCCCCGGTGACAGCTCGAGGTGCGAAATCTTTTTGGTTCCTTTGTGCCTTCCGTAGTTACCATTTTGTTGAGTTACTAGACACGTAAAATTTGTTATAACTTGAAACTGAAGACTCTAATAAAACTTCTATTTGATAAGAATTGGTTCTAATTATAAATGTTTATTGACAAAAAATAATTAGAAAATACTCTATTAACAGAAAAGTGAAGATTCATTGCAGATAACACTACAACTATTATAACACTATATATCAATATTATTCAGTGAGAAAAGTCCTCCTGGGACTGCTTTCGGGTGGTCTATGACGGGGGCGACAAAAATCCTCTAGAGATTGCTTTCGGTTGGTCCATGACAGAGGTGTCCTTGAAAATTCATTGAATTGCCTATGACGGACTCTTTTCGGGGCCAGGCTTGAGGTATTCATGGGAGTCTCTATGATAGCGCAACCCTGGATTGAATCTAGAGGCAACCCGGTGTATTTGATGATAGGACTTTTCTCTATTCTCTATTCACTTATCAAATTCTTTAATCTTTCATATGAAGCCAAAAAATGGCCATTCCGGTTTGACCTTTTTTCGTTTTTTGCTCATATCTTTTTTTCCCGCACTTTCCTCCACTTAGGATAGGTGTCATTCGATAGCTCTTAGATAGGGCTATAAATCCCAGTAATCAAATTTCGATTGGCTTTTGCCTCCTTGGGAGGGGAGAGGAAAAACCAGTTTTTGCGTTGGACCCCATGTTAAAATAAGTCCTACAGTGCGTGGCTGAATCGGTTCGTTATTTCGGATATAAGTAGCTGTTGATAAGGGTATTAATTGCTGTAAATTGTGTAATTCTCCCATAGCTAAAAGTGGGTTAGGGCAAACGCCCTTATGTAGTGGGTCTCTTTATGAGACCTCTCTCATTTTACATATTTTGATTTATTATATATTTGTGGTATCATTAAAGGAGGACTTTTCGCCAATGAAATATAAAAGAAAATTGTTAGCGGAATGTTCACTGAATCTCTTTTTCTTTTACTACTATCCAAGCGATTGGACTGGCACGAGCTGACGTCATATAAAATGGAACATAGATAAAGACTACCAAAGCTCCTTGATTGATCAAACATTATGGACATTCTTGTAAACCGCTAAAGATTTATTCAGACGTCGAAAGCCGTTCCACTAGAGTAGACTTTCAGCATGCAAGAAACATGATAAGACTAGAGAAGCTAATGTGTCTTACAGAGTGTAGCTCTCCGTGTTGGTGCCAGTAGGTTCAAGATTCAGCATAAGCCGACAACATCAGGAAGACCACGTATGATCACAGGCCCGCCATTGATGACGCATGACACTGCACGACAATGTACCTGGAAAGGGACTGGCAACAGTTAACACTTCGAAAACCTATTATGATTACAGTAAATAGCAGGCTTTTACAATTACCATCGCTATCTTACCTTCCTGCACTGTGTTTATCTTTCAAATCTGCCCACATGCAAGTCCATCTTCAGTGGTATTGCCTTAGACAGAAATTAAACAAACAGAAATGGCGGTTAGTGATGAATCTCGTTTTTTGGTCAACACGATAGCAGATAAAGTGTTCGCCGCCAACCACGGAATGGAAAGCCACCCAGTGCATGTGAACCGTCACAACTGATCGTATGGGGTGCCATTAGTTGGACATCCCGGTCAAAGCTGGTCATCATAGGGGGATCTCTAATTGGGTAACGATATCGATATTTTGCAGCCAGTGGCCATCCCATTTCTTCACCAGCACCGAACGTTTTATCAGCAAGATGATACACGTCCCAACAGAATCCGACTCCTTTACTGTCCCTACAAGAGCAAAAATTCAAGGCCAACACCATGAACTTATATGATGTCGACTATTACCCCTACTTAAGATATCTGGGGCGTGATAGGCGAACAGCTCCAACAATATCCAGGAGGCGCGCCAAAGATTGCAGGTCAACTCCAGTAGAACAGCGACTTCGCATTACTTGGAGTTCTGCCCTAAGGATACAGGATACAGTTATACAGGATAGCCTTCCTGCCAGCTTCATTGCTGTACGGGGCGATTCATATCTTGTTAATTACACCAGTTCACCGATTTGTGAAATGATATAATTTGCAATACCAGTTTTACTTTGCCGTATTAATGTAATCAATAAAGTCGCAGTTTATTGCCTAACAGTTGCCTGAGTTTAAATAACTTCTAGGTATTCATTTTTGTTTTCCTTTAGCGTATTTTGAGTTTTCGTATATATATATTTCTGTTTAATGGAATGTATTGTACGTAATGTGGCGAGTGTGGGTGGCAGGGAAACCGAGCACCGCGACCGTTGGTCTGTTGTGCTATCCCACGGAAATAAAGACAGACGGAGAGAAAGACTGAGAAAGAATAGTGAAAGAAGTGCAGAGAAATGGGAGAACCCCGAGAAAACCTGCCCAGCGCGGATCGTCCACCATCACGAAACCCACATGAGAATCGAACCCTGGTACTCAGAGGTGAGAGGCCAAAGTAATGAAATTTATTAAAAATAAATGTAAACATTTTAAATTAGAAAGGCAATTTATTCATGTGCTGACATTGGTTCTTATTCTGTTTGTTTTAAATAAAAGTTTACATTTATTTTTTATTTTTTTAATAAAAGGAAAATTAAGAACAGATAAATGTTAATATAATACAATTCTTTCAACTACATATGTTTATAATATAGAATACCCATAATAACAATGCATATAATAAATTGACGTACATTTAAAAAAAAAAAATCTGATGTAGACTAATTAGGATTAAAATATAATAAACTGAGATGAAGTACGCCGCGCGGTTGACGTTGTCGCTACGACATTGGCCTCTCATCTCTGAGTACTGGGGTTCGGTTCTCACGTGGGTTTCGTGATGGTGGATGGTCCGCCTAGGCAGATTTTTCTCGAGGTTCTCCCGTTTCCCTTGCAATTCTCCCGTCATATTTTCTCAGTCTTTCTCTCCGTCTGTCCTCATTTCCGTGAGATAGCACAATAGACCTACGGTCGCGGTGCTCGACTTCCCTGCCACCCACATTCACCAAAAATCCATCAATCAAGATGAAGTACACTTTTTTTTTCTTATTCCTTTTGTTTTTCTATTTTTCCAATAAATTTATTTGCATTGAGCGTTTTATTTTTAAGTTTTTTTAAAACTTACAGATGTTGTTATTTTCTTTATTTACTTGTCATTCACTGTGTTGATTAAAATTTCGAAACAAAAAAAGAAAACGTTAAAATTTAGTCTGAAAAAAAAAGCCCAAATAAAACAGGTATATTTTTTTGTATTTTCAAACAATCCAAAACTTTTGTAAAATTTCAAGATCAAATCCATCAATCTTCACATATTCTTTATTACTACTTAACAACATCACCTGGCTATATTTCGTCTTATTTCTAAGACTTCATCAGTCCATTTTATTTTATTAAATAAGGCTTTATTAAAAAGAATATTGAAAAAAAGGACATTTGAAATATTAGAAGAAAGGATATTTGAAAGATTTTTATTTAAAAATAATTTTAAATTTAAATTTGTAATTTCAACTTTTGAATTGAACGTGAGTCCACGTTCCTTGATTGTTAGATTCTTAGATTGTTAGATTATTATGTATTTAAGGCTTATGAAGGAGAGAATTTATTTCTCTATTCCTTCAAATTTTGTAAAGTCTTAGAAATAATACGAAATACAGCCAGGTGATGTTGTTAAGTAGTAATAAAGAATATGTGAAGATTGATGGATTTATGGCATTTTAAGTAGTTTCAAGATCAAATAATGGCGTAACAGCCGAATTAAAGAAGACTTTCAACTGAATGATTTCGCGAAGGAAGTCATTGCTATAATAAAAAGTGTTTACTTGAAAATGATTTGAAGTTACAATGGGAAAGTTACAGCCGTTCAGAGCAAAAATCTGAGGGGGGAGGGGGGAAATCAAAATTCTTCGTCAAAATCAGGACAATTCATTCCTATATCGTTAATGAATAATTAGTTGATTGAAATTTGTATAGCAGTTTTAATATGTAATGATAGTAAACTAGACAGGATGCGAGCAGGAGAAAAAAAAAATCCTCCCAATTTTTTTCTTAGGCGAACAGGATGTTCATGCAAAGTTTATGGATATTGGTGTTTTGAAATAACACAATCTTCTTAATGATAGTTTAAAATTTAGGTACCAATCCCAGTTACGAACTTTTTGTTTTCTTTTTTAATGTCAAGCTACCTGACTCGTTTTTTAACCCTTTGCGCATCAGCAATACCACGGGAATTACAAGAATTAGCACTGGAATCTTCCTAAGACTTAAATAGAGATAGAGATTTTTCAATCGTTTATTGAACTTTATTAAATAAGCTGTCTTTGGTATCTTTATTCGTAATTCAATAAATTTTTAATGATTAGAATAAATTTAAAACCTGTATAATGAATAGAGTAGGTAGATTTTTTTGGAGGCTAGAGTAAATATTAAAATAGGTCACCCAAAGCCGAGAATCAACCAAATTAAAAAAAAAAAAAAGTCCCATTTCGTTCAAGACTGTTGCCCCAGTTCTCCCCCCTCCACTCCCATACCCTTCCTCTGGCCACGCTACTGAATTTAGCGTATCCTTATAAAGAGATCTATCTTGAATAACTGAAATGATACACACAAAAGCAGTTTGTTATCGTGATCAGATCCCGTAACAAACATAAAGGGCTTCTTCAGTTTGAAAGAAACAGACAATTTAAGTAGTGAATTACCAATGAAAAATTTGGATTTCGAGAGACATCACTAATGCTGTTTTAAGTATCACAACTGAAACTGCAGGCAAACCTCAAGAAATATTTTGCACTTATTATTATTTATATGTTTATATAGTGTGTTTCCTATTGATTCTTCATACTTTTAATGTATATCCTAATCACTTTCAATGCTTCTACACTATAGGATTCATTTCCCAGAATTAACAGTTAGCAAATTATGTCTAAGTCAATTTGACCTTGACCGGATTTCAATTTATAGATATATTTAAAAATGGATAATTACTATCATTTCTATGCTGTGCAGATTCCAAACCCGTGAATCATTTTTCTACAATTTATGGGATGTTTCGAAAATGTTTCTATTTTATTTGAAACTAGAAATTTTATTTATCCTTCAGTTCGTAATAGCTATCATAAATCTAATGATAAATGCCAGTATATAAGAGACGGAAAATTCTTTGAACAAAGTATATTAATACGAGTGGCGCGTCTGTCTCCAGTTTCATTATGAGTTTCCACATTGCTCTTCTGTTAGGAATTACAGCTACGCACGCTACATTCACTCCAGTCTTGGATTTGCTATTGTTTAAATATCTTCTATCAAGACCAAAAGGGATTCACCATCCTGAGGCCTTTTTGACTACGGTAAGTAACATTTCCCGGCAATCATTTTAAAGCAAAAGTTGCCATTAAAACAAGTTCAGGTATCCATCGCTTAGTGATTAGCATGTACCTCATTAAAATTAGCGTTCGAAAATCGCCTTCCTAAAGCTCAGTCGTTTAAATCAAAGTTCCTTGACTGGTAAACTGTCGTCATTATGATCATATTCAAATTTGACATTTGATAAGTCGAATGTAGAGAATATAGATTAGAATGTAGAATGTAAAGTTTTATTTTTTTAAATACTTAAAATAATAAATTATTTAATTTGTTTATAGAATTGCTTCGAAACTTCGTTTTATTTGCAAAACGGAATCGGACTAAAGCTTCCAATACTGGGGTAAAAAAAAACAAAAAAACTTTCAGTTTCAGATTCAATTCTCAGAGCGTTTTTACTTCTTTCTTTCTCTTTCAATTAGCAACGAAACATACTGAATTTGTAGAAAGATAGAAAAGAAATCACTTAAGTTGATAGTTTTAGCTTATAGCTCTTTAAAAGCAATCAATAATAGATCTCTAGACTAACTGTGAAAGTTAACTCTATAGGATAAACAGCTTTTGGATGCTGAATCAAACACTACCTCTAACATATCGGCTTTGGATGCAAGTCGAAGTCCTCGAGTCGGAGGTTTTTGAGTGGAGTCAGATTTGAAACTAATCTCGTAGCAATTGCAAGGACTGAAGTCTAAGTCTGTGGTGGAATCGCATTTGATTTTATTTCTGGAATCTGAGTCGATTTTTTTTTCCTGATTGAATGCGTAGATATTAATTATTATCAAATGTCAGTCTGTTGATCACTAAGTCATTAGACAACGTGCTCTCCAGTATTTTTCTACAAGACCATTAAGATGAGAAAAAATAGAATATTCATCAATAAGAGCAGCAGTCATATCTTGTCCAGAAAAAAACATAAAATACAAACAGGACAGTTAACAATATTAAGACGACGTAAATGGGCACATAAACAATCGTGCCCAGTCAGAAGTCTAAAAATAGCCATTGCAGCTGCACAAGGGGCATCAGGAACATATGAGAGTTAGTAGTAAGAACACTCCAGGATTTAGTCTGTGATAATTATGTAGCCATTGCACAAAAAGAACGTTTGAAGATTATCTCTAATTTTCAGGAATGAAAAGATAAATTTCTATTAAATTTCTGTGTTATACAACATTTTGCAAGAGAGTTTTCTTTTTCATTCCTGTCCATACCACAGTGGGAAAGTATCCACTGAAAGGTTACCTTAAGCTGAATTCCCTTAATAAGAGACCTACATTGATGAACACGGAGACTTATTCTCTCTAAATTAGAAGAAAGAGCCTACAGGGCAGAAGTAGAATCAGAGAGGGTGTAGTTATTAATTACAAGGTTCATTCAGTTTTTAAGAATGACATTTTTGATAGCATGACATATTAAGGTTACTCTTTTTTGCCTCCTAGCTCCCGATTTATTGGTCTAATTTTACTCATTTCAATAGGATCTGACTTGTTACATCCTATATTTATTCATAAAATTTCAGCTTTTTTACAATGTATAAATTTTTAATTCTCGCGATCTCAGATAGAAAAACGGATGGATGTGGATATTTTGACTTCAAAAGGTTTTGCTTCAACTCTCATTTGTTTCTTTGATGATAAAAAACCTACAATATAGTGAAGATATAATAATGTACCTCTAAACAAATTCAGATATTTTGATGTTCAAAAGTTTTGTAACGTAATGTAAACCACGAAACCCCTACAATTTGCAATCTGTTAGACAATTGCGTTATTAAAATGACGTACTATTCATGGTATGCAAAATTTCTGTACTTTGGTGCGCAAAAAACCATTGTAATTCAGGAGTCAAGTACAATCATCGATAATCGCACTGAGTTCATTTAGTATACTTAGGCCTCCATTTTGCACAATTCTAAAACCGAAATTGGCTCTGGATGGAAATTCGAATAACAGATAACTAGGAAGGAATCCTCCTACAGACTCGCTAAAAATGGCCTAAACGTTAAAAAAAAAATACTTATCTGTGAATCCAAAAATTCTACGAGTTTATCAGAAAGTATAACTGCTACGGGAAAGGAATTTAATCACATTTTTAGGAAAAAACTTTGAAATTTTTATGATAAATGAAATGAATTTTGCAAAATTTAATATCAGGATTAAGACAATAATCTTTTTGTTACAATGTATATTTTGGTAATTAAGTGCTTTTAATGTGTTGAATGAAAAGGGAAAATTTAAGATAAAAACAAACATCTAATCAAAGTTCTCTTTTAAATTAAAAGTTAAAGATACCCACTCTAGGCCGTGACAGGCCTTTAGGGTTGCTGGAGTTAAGGCTCCCAGTATAGCGAACCAACGGGACGAAGTTGGGGCCGGCGCCCGCCCGCCTTTAACTCCCCGGAAAGAAACCCGGGGCCCATTCTGCAAAGCGTTGGGTAGGCCTAGGACCCTTTTGGAGGAGAAAGAGCGTTGAAAAATTCCCGCCCTCCGCCGAGGCCGGGAATCGAACCCGTACCTCCAACCAAGCGTCCAAGCGCAGTCAAGCGCAGCCAAGCGTCCTTACCCACTCTGCCACCGGGCCACTAAATTGAAAGTACATTTATAAATTGAACTGTTACAGGGTCGCGCTACCAGACAAATATATTATTGTCGAAGATGGTTTTCACACTCAATGAGCCAAATCTGGAATTCCCGTTAATAGTCAATTAAAAATAATGTTTCTTCCTTAACAATATCAATTGTTATTTTATCTGTAGCAAGATAATGTTTTTGAATTACTCAAGCATCTCTCAAAGGAAAAAAAAAGTTAATTAAAAAAAAGAAAAAGTATGGTGAACAAACTGGTCACTTACCAGCTCGATGCCCTCTTCCTGCAGCATGTTAGCTACGCTGTGAGGATGAGCATTATCCATGAAAAGAATCACCAATGGCTCCAGCATACCTAAGAGCTTTCAAACGGCCATTTCGGATGATGTTGAAGTCCGTACATCCACCACCATCATAGTGGGATTTTTTTGCACAAAAGCGAGGCTATTTCGAGTTCATATTTCCTCCAGATGAGGACTCGTCTACTGTCAGGCTGGAGACAAATATGGCACAGCGAAGAACAGAATCCAACACCATTCGGAGTGTTTTCAATCGCAGTGTTCCTCTACCCAGTTTGTATGGGCTGTACGGTGTTGTTCGATTAATGGGACACACCATGGCTATCTTAATGAACGCGATGGGGTCAATTTGAGGCGATACGTGCATCCTACTGCCGCTTGAAGGTCACATTTGTTTCAGTGGACTGTTAAAAAGATGCTTCTGTTGATTCCAGTAATATTTTATTACCATTCTTAATTTACAGCATTAAATTATTTTAACATAAATTTAATTTTTTTCAGGTATTCTTCATGTCGTTTTATTTGTTTTAAAAGTTCAAATGTATTATCATTTTATAATAATAATTAATTATTATTTTACATATCTTTGAAGATATAACTTCCACGACAGATTATATTTGTTATGCAGATTTGCATTATAGATTCTGCAAACAAAGATAAGTCCGGTGTTTTTTTTTTATTGACGATATTTAAATCTAATAAATTGAGAAGGATAAAAAAAACTTTGCAAAACAAAAATCACTTTACTACTCGAAATATGAAAGTGCCCCACAGTTTGTCAAAAGCTATCCAAGAGAAGTATCCAAGAGAATTGCTTCATTTTTTTTTTTTTTATTGTCAAATCCTAATGTTTATTTTTAAAATAAAGAAGTCTCCTTAGACTAATGGCTACTCTGGAAAAGTAAATATTGTTTTCCGGTGTTTTTATTCTCAAATGTATATTTTTTAATTACAATTTGAACAAAATCGGTGAGAACGATACTGAAATGGAGAGAATCTGGTCTGGGACAGAGATTGGTGACAGAGAGAAAAAGAGAAAACAGTTAAATTTCTACATTTAAGCAGGGATTTTTTTTTTAAGTTTTTTTTTTTTGAGAGGATCTAAAAAAATGCTATTTTCTTTATGGAACGAATAAAACTCCGTAACCCAGAAATGTACTCATAGCTGTGTTAGGGCCATTTTTTTTTACTTTTACTTTTTTTTTGGCTGGAAATTTTACATTTTTAATTCATTAAAAAAAAATCTATGGAAAATCCCCGATCCACTCCGATAACTGAACCCGGCAGCCCAGTCCTTACATTGTACCACCCGATTCACTACGTTTACATCAAGTAAATGCACGAAAGGAGTATAATTTACCAAACCAATTCAATTTAACATTAATTAAGAATATTGTGATGTCTTTTGATGTAATTTCTCACTGACTTAAATATCGTATAATTAGCAATTTTATTACGGTGACTGTATATACAATATTTTATACTATAGATGCTCATCCATACTTGTCGGGTTGAAGCTTCCATGAAAGAACCTTGCCCATGAAAGATGTTGGCTTATTATAGTGCAAGCGGCTTGCCATTCCTCTGTTGCACTTGTTTAGTCAAAAGAGAAACAAACACTAAAGAAAGAAACATATAAGCCCCGCGCCGGAATTCGAACCCAGATCCGACATATCTGCCCACCCACTATGTTAACATGTACATCAAAGAAATGCACGAAACCGGTAAAAATTTATTAAACCAATTCAATGTAACGTTAATTAAGAAATATTGTGGAGTATTTCACATCCGCCATGTGAAAGACCATCGCCTAGACTACTAGGCTTTGTAAGAATGGTATATATTTATATTATATTTTCTATTGCATAAAGCCTCGAAGAAAGCTTCTTGCTTTTGGAGCAGAAACATGTTTCTAATTAAAGTTAATTGTGTATTATTTAGGATTACCGGCTTGTTAGTTTTTGAATTACTTTTAAAGTGAGAGACAATTTGAAAATCTGCTTTTGAAACGAATTTGACCATTTAAATAAATGAATAAAAAATGAGAAAAACATTATAATTATTTAAAACAAATCAAAGAAAATTATTTAAAACAAAACTCGTATTTATTTTTCTTTCTAAAAATAAAACTATTTTAACAATATTTTCGAGATTTTTCTAATTATGCAAAATCACCGAAGCATTTCCTCATTATCTACAGATTTCAAGATTAATTATTCAATCCTTAGCAACAACCGTTAAAACCTTCACGTATTATTATTAAAATAACCACATCTTCAAACCAATAAAATATATTCAATAAAATACACTTATTCAATGTAATTAATAACAGCAAATTTTCGGAAAATTTGCTACCGTCCCAAATTGTTCAGTTTTTGAATAAGCTTGAAAAACTGAACAATTTTGGGCGGTAGCAAATCGATTATGACTCCGGAAGTAAACAGTTCGTACTATAATTTCAGCTTCATTTCTGAATTTTCATTAAATATATTGCTTGCTTTACAGAAATATTCTACAGAAGTATTGTAAGGATTTATTTTGTCTTTGTCTTAAGAAAGCGGTAATTTAGACGAGCTAGGAGAGTCTCCTCATTCCCAACTAGATCACATTTTGTGAACCATATTAATCAAAATCTACAGTACTAGAAATCTCAAATTTCCCATGCTCACGTTGTGCGTAATCATATTTTCAACACTTAAAACTCTTAATTTTATACAAATGATTTGTTTTTAAAAACTTAGAAAAAGTCTTAAGAAATGCCATGACAAAAGCGCCATTAGTTCTGAAACCGAAACAAAAATTGTAATTCCTAATAATCCTACAGCTTCGTTGCATTAGTCACTTTTAAATATCTTCAATCCTAACATACTTTGTACATATAATTATTATGCAAATTTTTGAAGTGATTTTAACAGTGGGCGAATCTGCTCAAAGCCCTGCTTTTTACTATTTTATCAAAAGTTGTCGGTCTTCTGGAGTCAATTTGGCTTGTTTACTTCGGATGTGTATTTAGGTCCCATATACCTATATACCTTTAACAGTGCACGATCCTCCTTCGTAGGAGCCATAAAGCTATTGTTGTGATACGGACATTTCTTGCCTATCGGAAATATAATTTTATGGAAATGATCTCTATTAGCATACTCTTAACGCCATATTATTTACATATATATAAGAATGATGTAATATGACCTAAAAAAACAATACTACTTCAATTTCGGATACACTTATCAAAATTACATCTATGAGTTACATATATTGAAATTCATCTTTATTGTTATTTCTCTAGTAGGCCTAATTTGTTTAATGTAAATATATTTGTAAAATTATTGATTATTTTTATTAAAAACGTTTCATTATTTTAGCTCGGGTTTACAACAAATTTTAATTTTTTATGATTGGTACTAAAGGAATTCTTGGTTTTTTCGTTTCTTTTTTGGGTTCGATTTCCAATTCACATTGCTAAATTGATGCCAACTGTTCCTTGGAAATTCTGATTTTTAAGATTTGAATTGTCCGCTCGAAATTGTTCAGATTTTGCTACTTTTCAATATTAAAAATTAGAAGTTGTGTTTTATTTATTATTTTCTTTCCCCTAAATTTGGAAGGAGTTTAACAGTAATTGTTGATCTTCTACTGATTAGGAAGCAACAAAATGTACAGTTCTGAGCGCAGTAACGAAAACATCCCAATAGTAATCCTGTGGCGAGACCTACCAATTAAATAGCGTTTCCGTAGATGAGGATTTTAATCTGGTTCTTTTTGCATCTCTAATGTTTCTTTCCTGCGCCCGTTTCAGTTGGCCTTGATAGGTGGATGCTGAAAGTTTGTTTATAGAGGGAGCCACCAGTTTCGGGAGTCATCTAAAATTTCTCCTCATATAATCTGTTAAAAATTGAAACTTCACAGCTTAAGTTTATCTTTATTTTTTATATATCATTAGTAAATAAATTGTAAGCTTTTAATCTATAAATATGCTATCTATTTTAATTTATTGCATTTATTGAAATAAACTTATTAATTTTTTACATAAATAATTTATTAAAAAAATTATTTATTTATTTTCAACATAACAGTAATTTATCAAACTAAATTTTAATTTATTCAGATGGAAACAAAGTTTATTAAAAGCAATAAAATCTAAAGAATATTTTTTTTTTATAATTACATTTCTTTTATTCTAATATTCTATTCTTTGAAGTTTTATTTGTCTATAGCTTATCAATATTTTTATTAATATTTTAGCAGTTCCGGAAACATATTTTGTATTCAAAAATGAAGGGAAAATGTTGTTGTTGTTATTATTATTATTATTATTATTATTATTATCATCCCAGATAATCTTTAATGTCTTAATTTCAAAATAATTTAATTTTAGGAGGGTAGACTTCTGTTCAGTTATTTGTTGTGGAATATTGGACCAAACATCATAGCAAACTTTCCTTGGGCAGTCCAGATTACTGATTCCCTGTTTTAATATGCTGGTCCAAATCCGTAGACGTCCTTAGGGAAAGTGTCAGGGGACTTACAGTCCTCGCGGCGAGAAATGATCCTCCCAGAATGCAACGCAGATGATAGATTTATCTTTCCTGGCCTGTCGGTCACATTCAAATGTAAAACAAAATGGCGGTCGTTGGATTCACATTCAACATTTCGACGAGGAAAAGGTCTTAAAAAACAAGTAGGGAAATTATTCTTAACGTTGCTCGTCGATTTCAAGAAGATGTATGTGAGATTTTTGATATTTCCTATTTTTATTAATTGATATTGATATTTTCTGCGGAGCTTTCGGCATTGATACTGGAGAAATTAGTCAATGATAATGTGTTTGCGGGTTCAACTCTCACCGCGACGATAATAACATGGACCGAAGTAAGAGGATCACCTTCTCCCCTGTTTTCTATCCTTCCTCCGGTAACAGGCAGTATGATTTGACGCCTATCCATGTGGATGTGCACTTTGTGTGGCTCGTTGCCTTAAAAACGGAGTGTTATCATCATCGAAAATAGGATTCACCATATTCTTCTGAATGCATTTTGCCTTAAACTTTGCGTTGCTGGTTACTCTACGCATGACAGGCTTGACACATGAACAATAACCGGACACTACCATGAACCCTTGGGAGAACTTTTTTCTGCATTCCTTAAGGGGTCGTCCATTAATCACGTGAGGTTTTTTTAGGAACTTTTTAACCCCCCCCTCCCCCCTGGTGATACGTGGTGAGGTTTTAGACTCCCCCCCCCCCCCACACCCAAACATCGGTTTTTTTTTGTTAAAAAAAAAAACCCCCCAACCTATCTGTTCAACCCAAAAAAAAAAAAAAAAAAACTCTCCAGACGTGTCAAAAATAAATACACGTGATATCTCGCTATAACCCCCCTCCCACCTTGTGATACTTCGTGATTTTTTTACGAACCCCCCCCCCCACCTTTCGAGCCTCACATGATTAATGGACGATCCCTAAACAGATTTTTCGCTATTGACCTTTGCAACCTACTTGAAATCCGTCGTTGCGTTGGTGGATTTTCTTTTGTTAGCATTTGGAGCACAGGTTTCGTTAATGTTTTACAGGACATCCATAGTCAGATGGCTGACCTCACTTTATGTAATACTTTTCATTGCTGATTGAACTGACCAAGCCACGCTCCTTACACTTGCGAACAAGGATAGACTAACTACAGATGTGTAACCTTCCCAGAAACAGCTAACTTTCACAGCCTTATGCAACAAAAATCTTACTGCAAACGTCGAATTAGACTCTCGCGACCTTGTTCGCAGCTGTAGCACGCGTTTCGGCAATTCCATTATGCAGCGAGTGGATAGTTCAAGAATGAACTCGCGCACTGTTATCTACCTCAACCCTTAGTATGAAGGCCAAACGAAATTACAAAGGAAGCTCTTAATAAGCAAAATGAACTTAGAAAGTGTTATTTATTAGTATCTTAGTAATTTGGTTTGAAAGTTTGTGCAGATTTTTGTAAAAGGACTAGCCTGCTAAGGTCGCTTCGATCCGGAAGCCTTGCATATGTATCATCATATAAACAACCTTATAGAGGTTTGATTGGCAAAGAGTTCATTTCAAAAGATTGTTTGCAGCCGTACAAGGTTACCTGATTATAGAAATATCAGGTAACCTGGTACGGCTGCAAACAATCTTTTGAAATGCACTCTTTGCCAATCAAACCATAGCGCGATTTAAAAATGCTCTTAAGCTATATATCGACAGTTTGGGGAAAGTTTTCATTCAGATCTACGGTGCCGTAGACATTCAATCATATCCTATGGAACTACTTGGTTGACCGGGATGAAAAGTAGCCTATATCCTACTCCGTGTCATAGACTACCTGCATGCAAAATTTCATTCAGATCAGTTGCGCCGTTGAGGAGCGATTGAATTACAAACAAACTTATAGATTTTCCATTTTATAATGTTAGATAGGAATATTATTATTATTATATACGGAGATTAAAAAACAAAATCCTTTCTTCAGATATAATAATATATAAAACACAAATAAAGATATGATGTAAATGTTGGGTGAGTGAAAAGTTCTACCCGTTTTTGGATATGAAAATTTGCAATGGAATTGCCTTCACACACGACATTGTAATGATGCAAATCGTCTGCCAATCAAACGTGTGGATGCCTCACATATATATGCATCGTGTCTCACAAAGTTAATCATCTCAAAAAAAATATCAGAGGGTGTAACATGGAACGCGAGAAGGAGCGTATAAGACATTGTTTGTAATACGAGTTCGATAAAAAGAGTACGACAGCCGCAGGATGTCGCAATGTTTGTCAAGTTTATGGGGAGGATGCAATAGACGAAAGCACATGTCGTCGATGGTTTCGTAAATTTAGGGAAGGAGACAGAAGCTGCCAAGATCAGGCTAGGAGTGGACGGACATCACACGTTGGAGAGGACGATATTGACCAAGCCATAAGAAAGAGCCCGGAATCAACCGTGCAAGAATTAGCGGAGACCTTCAACGTACACCGGACAACGGTCGAGAGACGGCTGGTTGGGTTTTACGAGAAAGTTGGATCGTTGGGTTCCACAAAACCTGACAGCTAAGCAACGGGATGGCCGAATCGCCACCTGTGTTTCCTTGCTTTCCCGGTACAAAAATGACCCATTCTTGACACGAATTGTGACAGGAGATGAGAAGTGGGTTATGTACCGTAACGTAAAGAGGACTGTGTGTCGCCCTTCTGATCCGCCTACATCGACTTCGAAAGCTGAACTTCATCCCAGGAAGGTGTTATTGAGTGTTGGTGGGATGTGCAGGGAATAATTCACAGGGAGGTCCTGCCACTCAACCAAACCATTAATGCTGCCTTCTACTATATACAGTTAGACAGGCTGCATTCAAATTTGGTAGCAAAGCGGCCAGGTCTCATCAATCGTCGCGGTGTTATCCTTCATCACGATAACGCCAGGCCACATGCTGCTGTCATCACTCGCCAAAAGTTATTGGGCTTTGGTTGGGAGGTTTTACCTCACCCTCCCTATTCTCCTGACTTGGCACCAACTGACTTCACCTATTTCGTGAGTTGAACAATTCTTTCAGTCAGAAAATCTTTGATGAGCTTGATGCTGTGAAAACTGCCATCCAAGACTTTTTTGACTCGAAACCGCAGGAATTTTACCGCCGTGGGATTCATCTCCTAACAGAAAGATGGCAAGAGGTCCTAGATAGCAATGGGGATTCTGCACAATAATAGGTACTGTTCATTTTGCGTTTATTTGCTCTTCTTTATGGGTAATAAAAACGGGTAGAACTTTTACACTCACCCAATATAAGTAAAGCATAAGATATTAAGTAAGTAAAGCGAAAGAAAAAAAAAAAAGAGCAAAGAGTGAATTTTTTTTTTCCAGAAAACAAATGAATATGAATTATGAAAGAACTCTAATCAGAACAACACAGCATTTTTCTATATATTACTCTCAGTTTCATTTTATTTTTTATTTTCCTTATTCAAGTGTCTTCTTTTTTTCTTTAATAAAATCGGATACAAATATAAACTCAAGCTAAATGGTAAGAAATTCAAGCTAAATGGCGGCATTTTGTTTTCGTTACTCGATTATGCTCAGGTAAATTTTGGTTAATGTTTTTATATATTGTTTAGTAAAAAAAAACTTTCTGTTTATTTATTTATTACAATTATATAAGCTTCCTTAATAATTTCGCCCTGCCTTTTGATAAAATTATTTTGTAATTAGAAATTAAAAAAAAATAGTGTAGCATAATACGAGTAAAAATTTCTTTATTTTTGAATATAAAAAGTTTTAAATGTATTTGCACAACTATTAAACTGTTTATAAAAATATTGATTAGCTACAGACAAATAACACTTCAGATTTATTACTATTTTTCCCAGAGAGATTGAAGAAGGTCACTGATAGATACCGTATTGTCCGGCGTATAAGACGACTTTTTAAACCGGGAAAATCTTTTCAAAAGTCGGAGGTCATCTTATACGCCGGGTGCTGAAACCTACGATCCGGACTGGAGAATCTGCGGTCGCCGCATATGGTGGGGAGAGCTCAAAAACGGCCGCGGCCGCATCCCCGCCGTATGCGGCAACCGTATAAGAGCAGCAAGGACGGCGCTGTACAATACGATAGAAGAAAATCCACTCACCAGGATTCGTGGAAAGAAGTGACTTAACGTGGTCCCGATTACGAGGTGAGGAGGACGCCTCACCGGGAAAGTGTAAGTGAAGGACGGAGCAAGCTGCAGGCGTCCGGGACACCCGGGATATGGAAAAAAGAGATAGAGCGGGGACAGAATAAACAAGACTACAGTTAAGAAATACTATGATTTTAGTGAAATTCTAAAAAAAATGTAGCATTAAAATAATGCACCAGAATAAACAAAGCTGTCGTTACTTGGAGACAAGGAGAGCTGACCAATCCAAGCAGGCTTTGTATACAATAACCAGCCAATCGCCGGTAAGGTACATCGCTTTTAAATGAAAGTTTAATCCACTTGCACTGATTTATGTTTACATGTTTGATGACAAACAGCGTCATGTTTATAAGTGACAGTTTTCCTGCTAAGTATCTGCATGTCATAAGCATTTGAAATAAAATTACCATATTGAAATCAAATCAGATGTTTTTTTAATTTTTATTTGGTGTGTATTGGAAGAGGGGTAGTCTTATATGGCGAGTATATCCCAAACTCTATATTTTAATTGGAAAAATTGGGGTCGTCTTATACGCCCAGTCGTCTTATACGCTGGACAATACGGTGCTGGACAATTTGTTTATTGATAACATTTAAAAATAAAGGTAGAGTTGGATTGAGAAGCAGTTATTTTTAACACAGCCTTCTACGGGGAGAAATTACAGACGACTCCGGAGACGGGTGGCTCCTTTATAAACAAATTGCATTTAGAACCTATCCGCCAATTGGATAACGTATTACGTCTGGTTCTGAAGGAGGACTGGGACATGATACTGGAAAGATCCGTTGTTTGAGGGATTTTCCGACTTTTTTCCGATTTTCCCGGGAATGAAGAGATAGAGAGATTACCTTTATTTTTAAATATTATCTATAAATAAATTATATGCTTTTATTCTAAATAAGCTATCTATCAGTGACCTTCTTCAATCTCTCTGGGAAGAATGCCACTGATACAGCTTGTCCGAGACAAGGACAAAGCGGAAGTAGCAAAATCTAAGTAATTCTCATCATCTCTTGAAGAAGACTCAAGGAACAAAGCCGAAATATTGAGTCAACCTCACCCTAGAGTGGGAGAATCCCTCAAACAAGGATCTATCCCGTATTATGTCTTGGAACTCTGGCTAGTCTATTAGCCAATAAAAATATTCTATTCTTCTATGAACTGAACAATTCTTCTAATTCCAGAGCTTGGTCACTTACACTTACTGTACAGGAAGCAAAAAAAAAATCAAGACTTCGTGACAACTTAGGAAAGAAGTATTGAAGTTATTCAGTGACCGGATCACCAGAATAATTCTTTTTTTTTCCACCAACAATTGATTTATTATTAGACATTGACATGTCTTTGAAGTAAACACTGTGTCATTGGCCGAGAATCAGGCAATGATAAAAGACTATTGTCTTTATTCTAATATTTGTAGCAAATAATCAGCCATCGAATACTGTCCATGTGAAGTAGCAATCTCACCAAAGCGGATCTAGTGTCGAGGCGTACAACTTTTAATGTAATTGCGTTGTATCCATTTAATTATCAATTTCAAAATTATTGTTCACAATAAAGACATTGTTTTGATGTGTGTATGTAAGTACAAGTGTATATGAGTGACATCATTTTGTTTATTATACAGTGTACTTTCTTCGGACCCGATTGTTGTTAATTTTCAGAAAGAACATTAGCACAACTAAAGAGATGATATTCTAGAGGGATCCAAGTATTTTTGTTAATTTTTCAGGAATTAAGGAATTGCGATTATTGATTCTTCATCTAGATTAGTTCCTAAAACTATGAATTAAGCGGAAATTTGGTTTTAGCATTTATTTTATACTATAATTGGGCCGAGTGGGTAAGGGCGCTTGGCTGCGGGTTGGAGGTAGCGGGTTCGATTCCCGGCCTAGGCGGAGGACGGGAATTTTTCCACGCTTCTTTCTCCTCCAAACAGGCCCTAGGGTCTACCCAGCCCTCTATAGAATGGGTATCGGGTTTCTTTCCCGGGAGTTAAAGGCGGGCGAGCGACGGGCCGACCCCCCGTCCTCAACTTTGTCCCGTAGGTTCTGAACACTGAAGCCTACCCTCCAGTTGCATTGTGCGGTCCTCTGGGCCTGATCGGAACTTTAACTTTAACTTTAACTTTAACTTTAACTTTATTTTATACTATACACTATAATATTTCAATTACAGTTGAAAATATTTTGGAATAAAGATGTTTATGGGTTGGCTTGGGCGTGTAATTCTTCTCTCACGTGAAATCACTTTGACGTAATAAGTTGGTATTTTTTCAATGACAATTTTCGGATGGGTTTGGAAAATTCATCTGAAAGGTGTGGATTTTGGAGATGATGACGTGATGTTTAGTTTTCGGAATGTTTAATTTTGTTGCCAGAAAAGTGATGCATATTTTTGAAGATATAACTATTGTGAAGGTAATTTATTCAGAAATGCATCGTGATGGTATAAATTCTGTAAACTTTTTCCAACACTAGCCGTTTTTCCGTATTGGAAACAGGTGTTTGCGATTACGTATTGAGAAGAAAGGCCAGCAAGCAATATGACTGGTGAAACTATTTGTTTGGTATTTCGAACAAACTTTACTTCCTCTTAGTGCTCGAAGGGATGGTCTTATGAGGAATAGCTAATAGATTTGTAATAGAGATAAGATTAAAATTATTAAGTAATCCTTAGGCAATTTAAATGATTAATGTGGATTTAATTAATATTTTACAAAAACGGACGATCAGTAGATGTTACAATTAAAAAAAAAAAAGTACGCTTTTCGTTTGGGTTTTTACAACTTTGAAAATATTAAAGAAAGTAGGCTATAAGTTACAGAACAGAAAACAGAAACGCACATAACTAAACAAAAAATTCACTGAGCTAATTTTGGTTTTTGTACTAGGAATCGGAGACGGTACTGTTTCGAGTTCAACACTCTCATCAGTCCGAACCCGCCCTGTAAGTGAAGAAGGACAATATACAAAACGGACAAACAAACAAGACAGTGACCCCTCATTTAAGAAAACGTCAAAAAGTAAATCAAGAATAAAAGGGGATAATAATAAATCCACGCTAGCTTTCCGCTTAGCTTAGTAAGGATTTATTGAATAAAAAGTTAGTAAATGAAACTAAATTTAACGTGCGTGCAAGATTATTACAAAACAGAAACGTACATAACTACACAAAAATTCACTGAACTAATTTTGGTTTTTATACTGGGAATCGGAGACGATACCGTTTCGAGTTACTACATTCTCATCAGTCCGATCCCACCCAGTATTCCTAGCAGTATTTCGAGTGTTGCAACTCGAAACGGTACCGTTAACCAAAATTAGCTCAGTGAAATTTTTGTTTAAGTTATGTGCGTTTCTGTTTTCTGTTCTATAATAATCTTGTGCGCACGTTAAATTTAGTTTCATAGGCTATAAGTTATTTCAAGTGTTTCTTGTCCTATTACATAAATTGAATTTGTGTATGATTTGGGATAGCTTCCGGTTCACCAGTTCTGTGCTGAAAAAAGTGTTCGAACAACTAAAGAGAAGATTTATATGAAAATTAGAAAATATAATGCGTTTTAAATCACACTTACGAAAACTACAGATAGCATTCACAACTCAATTTGAATGTGTAATTTGACATTCGTTTCGACAGGTATTTCACTGTGTTGTATAAACTTGAGCATTCTAAAGCGCACTGGAAGAATCTGAAATTAAAATGTGTTTCATTAATGTGAACACGTTTGAAGAAGATTTCTGTTTTAAAGATGATTTTTTTTTTAACTACCGACCATTTTTAGTTGTAAAACCAAGTAAGGAAAATGAATGAATTTTGGAAACTTTGAGAAACAAAAATCAATTGGCAACTGTCAATTGAATTTATCCTATGTAGTATCGTAAACTTCAGGACTTTCGTGAGATTGGAATGGAAAATGCTAGAATGCAAACCTCATGGAATACAATTAATATTGTATGATAATGTGTGGAGTGGGGTAAAAAGCTGTTTAAAAACTTTAAAAACTTGTATATTTCATTGAAAAATGTAAAACACATAATTCTATCAATTCTTCTTTATTCAACGATATTTCGTCTTCTTTTACAGAAGATATCATCAGGTTATTTATTCGAGTACAAGAAAATTCCTTTCCCGTTTCCTCTCTATAGAGGAATTCGTTAATTTAAAAATTTTTCAATGTGGCAATACACTAAAATCTAATGCATAACATCTGTGTTAAAATAATATTTCACAATATTTTTGTTGAATAATATTTATTGAATATTATTGAAAGTAAATACAATTATTATTTTAACACACAAGTTATATATTAGGTTTCGATGTATTGTCACCTTGAAAAATTATAACTTAAAAATTTACTAATTTTATGGAGGAAAAAGGAAAGGAATTTTCTTGTCCTCGAATTAATAACTTGATGAAGTCTTCTGTAAAGAAGACGAAATATCGTTGAATAAAGAAGAATTGGTAGATGTGTTTTTTGGAATCCCTAATTGTAAGATACTGGGCGAATCCAGCTGATGAATTTTAGGAAACCTGAAACAGCTGTTCTGGATTCCCGGTATCAAAATATCAAAAAACAGATCACTGATTCCTTTCTCATGTGCCTGTAAGTTTTTTTTATTGTAATGCATATTATTTCAGCATCTTAAACTTGTTGTTGAATGTCTAACTTTTAATTTATGATTAAAAAGTAATTAAAAATGCATTTGATAAGAAATCAATGCATTTACTTGATTTGTATTTATTGCTTTTATGTTTTATAGCCTGAAATCATCAGTTACAATGGTTTTACGCCTGAAACTCATGTTGTTGTAACTGAAGATGATTATATTTTGGAAATGTTTCGAATCCCTCGACGGAAAGATGCACAACCCTCTGATCCAATGGGGAGCCCAGTTCTTCTCATTCACGGCTGCCTTCAGTCCTCTGTTGCATGGGTTCTCAATTCAGTCAACAACAGTCTAGGTAAGATACAGTGGTATTTTGCAACTTTTTCTTTTACTATGGAGTGTTACTGCGCTTTCGTTGTATGTTGTGACGTCATGCGAGAATATTTAATTGTGGGGATCCCTCGCATCGTGTGACATTGAAAGGTGAATACACTCCCACGCACAGTATGAGATAAAATTTTGTCAATAGGTATTTTAACGTTAGTCGATCTCCACTGTCTCTAACGTCGTGTTGATATCAAAACAGATCTTAAATTAAATTACCCTGAGAATAATTATCTCAAGAGTTTAATTAATTCTTGTTTTGAAGATTATATTTTTTCTGAATCCCATCTCTGCATTCAAAGAATTCAAGCATAAAAACAAACTAAAATTACAAATAAATAAATATCGGTAAATGACTTGGCTCGTCTTTATAATTTATTTATTTTCATTTATTTATAATTGTTTTTAGGCTTTAAAAATTGGTAGGAAACAAAATGTTTCTCTAAAAACGATAAATAAAATAAAATTTAATAAGCACCAATTTTATTTAAATAATTTATTTTATTTAATGAATTTAATTTAAATAAAAAATACAGTGAAAAATAATTCAAATAATTTTTAGGCCGTTATTTTGTTCATGTTTCAAATGAATTTACTAAGAACATTAAGATAAAACAAAACAAAAAGTCACAATTTTTAATTAAAATCACTAAATAATCAAATGAGGTACAACTATTTGCCGTTAGTAGATGATCAAGATTATTCTTTTGTGGAAAAAAAAACAACAAAAAAACCCATATTTAAAATTTAAATTTTGTGGTGCCATACTTTTATTATATTTCCTTTGCACTCTTAGGCGTTCGCGAATCAATAAATTGGAATCACTGCTTTAAACAGCTAATACATTATCTAGGTCAATGTTAGTACAGAAAAATATTGAGAAATACACTATGAAGCCATTGATGAGAAAGCTTCCGCATACCTAATGTAATTGTTTCGATATATCTGGAATAGGTTTCGTATCAAGTAAAAATAGTATGTTTTTGAAAATTAACAGCTTTAATTGCTTACCGTTTTCTCTTGGCGCAGCCTCTGTCGGACAACAAATGAACATCTGAATGGACTGAACAGCGTGGGCCCTGAGCGATCTCTTCGACGTAGCAAAACGACCCAGTTGGCTTGACGACCCAAAGGATTGAGAAATTCTAAATTCTTCAGTCCCCCTAGGTTTACTGTATACAGGTTAGGAAGCTCTCGTAATTGTCAATGGACGAGTTTGTCACATCGCTGTAGGAGGCCGCCAGATGGCGCAAACAAGAGTAGCAGTGAAACAGTGACTTACTTACCCCGAGTGCGTCGCTCCGAAAGCATACTGTTGTCTTATAC
>JAFIDM010000001.1:119649881-119660286 GCA_023159025.1 Thereuonema tuberculata | reverse complement strand
TGATATCAAGGACTTTGAGTGATGCACATGAAACTTGGACAGTTGCACTTCCAATTGATTGTAGACATCATGCAATACAGAAAATACATATCTTTGAAACCATTCTTTTATGCCACCCTTGTATACATTTATATATTGTTAATTGCAGTTTAGTTTAGTTAAAGTATTGCTCTATAGGCAAATGTGGCCTTGGGGTTGCAGGAAGAAAGGCTCTTGGCATTTCCTAAGTGATTATGTTGGGGTTGGGTGGTAGTCTAATTAATCCCCAGGGAAAGAACCTACAGATTCTACAGAGAGCTGGGTGGACCTTAGGACCTAAATGGAGGAGAAATCCAAAGTGAAAAAAAAAATCCCAACCTCTACCTAAGTCAGATGTCTTACCACAAGACCATTGTTAACTTCAGTAAGAGTCTTAAATAGGATTGTACTTGATGAAGAAATCACCTTAAAAATGATACAAGCAACAGAATGTAATTGGAAATAAATCAATAAATAAATAGTTCTTTCAACCAAAATTCCATGGTGGCAATTACATAAAAGTGATATGTGAAAAGAATTTAATTTTTTTTTATTTCCCCCAAATGTAATATTTTCACTGCAAGAAATGAATTTCATTGTTGCTTAAATATTTTCTTTCTAATTTTTATTTAAGCCAATGCAATAACAAATAAAGCAGGGAAAGCGATTAGTAAACCAATCACAATGCTGCGCAACGTCTTCTGATAAGAAAATATAATTGATATTGATTTAATTTCCTTATTTTTATAAATGTGATTGTTGCGAATGCAAAAGGCACAATTGTTGCGATTGTTTTGATTGTTGTGCTTTGCATTATGGGATACTTTTCCACAGACAAAACGGGATTATAAGTCTTCTGATCCTTATCAGAAGACTAAAAATTCATGATTTTAATATTTCTTTCTTTCATTATCTTTTCTCATCAACAGTTATTGTCAAGCATCTATCAAACAATAAATAAATTCTCATGGGAAAAAAGTGATCTAATTATTCTGCAGACATGTCGATAAAATTTTTCTTTCAAATAATTTCTGAATATGGTTATATTACCTGCGCCTTTTTCTACGAGTATTTTAACGAGCTCCACAAAATTGAATCTGGCTGCATAATGCAATGGACCCAAGTGATCTTCATCTAATTGATTGATCTTCCGTCTCATATTACTCCCCATGTGATCAAGGACATACCTCATCATACGGACATCACCATCACGAGCAATCTAAGTAAAATTGAGACAGAAAAACAAAACGTTAAATAAATGAAATATTAATACAAATACCTAATATAAATATTTTCACACCCGTATAATAAAATAAAATAATATATATATATATAATGCTTATATATATATTTTAATAAAATTTCTCATTAAAACAAATAAAAAAATAAGAGGTTAAATAATAAGAAGAGTAGAATAGAATCTATGAAACAATACTTTAATAATAAGGAACTTAACGTGCCTAAATAATTCAACAAATGATAACCAAGACCGCACAAGGGAAAGTAAAAGGATTTCGCACTCCGAGCTGTCACCGTGGAAGAACTGGGACGGTTGTTTCGTCCTCTTTAGGACCCGTTTCAGAAGGTGCGAAAGGTTAAAAGCGGAACCTCCTCCAGAAGAAACTCCAACCAAAAATAAACAATAATACAAAAAAATGTCGATTCCTTATCCTGTGTTCCGCTAGACTCAAAAAGAATTTAATAGAAGCATAAAAGAAAGCATTAAAATTACGCAGTATAAGTAATAAGGAATTTAACCTGCCTATCCGGGATCCTTAATCTTTCGCACCTTCTGAGACTGTCATCGGTGGAGTTTGACTGGCTGACGAGTCCTAAGAAGACGAAACGGCCGTCCCAGTTTCTCCCCGGTGACAATTCGGGGTGCGAAATCCTTTTAGGGCTAGACTTCAGTTTAGGGAACACGTTGTGATTGGGTGCGGAAGAACACACCGCGTGTGTTTTTTTAGTATGTCTCATTTGTTTATTTCAGCGGAGAGATTCAACCAAAAACAATTAGGCTTAGGTTAGCCAAGTTAGGTTGGCTTAGCTGCAGGATATAACCCTACAAATTTGGCTTAGGTTAGCCAAGTTAGGTTTGCTTAGCTGCAGGATATAACCCTTCAAATTTGGCTTAGGTTAGCCAAGTTAGGTTTGCTTAGCTGCAGGTTGTATGGATTGATAAATAACCACGCCAGTCCGAAAAACAAAAAAAATAGTTCCAAAGCTGTTCCGTAAACTGTTCCCCAATCTGAAGTTTAACCCCTTTTAGTTAGCCTTCCTTGGTTATCAATACTTTAATATTTAAAGCAGAAGTGAAAAAGTTATAGAAATTATAACAAAAGAAACATCGATAGCTCTCGACTTCCGGTCTTTTCGAGGGTTCGTTTGAGCGTAGCAGTAGAGTGGTCCGGATTGACAGTGCAAGGATTTTGGATGATGTCATATTCGATGGACAGTAAACTGAGATTTTCAGAATTATTCACTGTTTTTTTCCTTCATTTTCTACTAATCATAGACTATCAATTTGAACTTCAGTTGACAATCCTTCACAAATTACAGGACAAAGACGCAGGATATTGTGATCTGTGTTTGTAAACATACGTATATCTCTTACGCTATTTTTCCTGCTATTTCGTGACGGGTTGCACACTAGCGCCAGTAAGACTTCAGAAAAGAAAACTTAATGGAAATTATTTTCGCAAATGAAAATATAATAATGTATGTGCTTTTATGGTTGGTTTTTAAGTACCATTAATATTATTTTTATTTCCAGAATATAAAAATAATAGGATCTTTTTAAATAAAAAAAAAATGAAAATTTATTAAAGGTTTGGTTAAGTCTATTTACTTTTTATCGTTCTTCATAAGTAATTACATTAAAAAAAAATCTAAATTTTTTTTTTTTTTTTTTAAATATTAGAATAAAATAATATTGTTACGAATTTGTTTTCTTGACCGTGATTTCTAAATCGAAATAATTGGGAAACATTTCCTTGAAATTTTTTACATCCCCCATTTCCGGGAAACGTAAACTAGTTCCTTATCCAGTTTTGCAATCAGTTGATCTTCCGATATAAGCTTAGTTACGAGTGATACAATGGAAGGTCTGTTGTTGAGCAGATGGGATTATAAACCCCACTTTTGAATCCGGCATCTCTTATCAGCTGATGAGAGTATTTCAGCACAGGCGGGAATTGTTCTCACAAGGGATGGAACTATTTTAACAAGCAGGCCTTGCGAACACACATAATACCAAATGAACTTTGTTAATAAATGCAGGTCGATAAGCAATCAAACAAACAAATGAAATGTAAAGGATAAAAAGAAATAATGAAGAAGAAGAAAAACATTTTATGATAATTAGACTTATCCAAAGAAAAACGAGTAATAAGGTTTAAATAAATAAACAAATTTAAAAGAAGATTTTTTAAAAAAAAGTAGACATCAACTTTTGTAGACATCAACAAAAGTAAACATCAACAAGATTTTAATTTTTTTCTATTTAATAATTTATTTATTATTAAAGAATATTGAAATCAGTGCATGACACACATAGAATTTTATTTCGAGAAAGATCAAGCTAAAGAACCCACCTCCAATAAATAAATAAATAGATAAATAAAAATCGCCTTTAAGATTTCGGGAACGGAATTGGAAAATGGAGGATTAAAATTAAAGTTTTAAGTTTTACTTTACAGCTGTAACGTAATATTCTTTGGAACCTCTGAGCAGGGCCGGATTTCCGCCTTGGCCTAGAAGGCCCGGGCCTAGGGGCCCCGCCGTATTTCCCCCCCCCCCTTTTTTTTTGGTTGATGAATTGGAGACACGGGCGGATCCAGGATTTTTCAAAGGGGGGGGGGGGCTAACTTTTCTGAAGAGCTGACTATAGGCTATCTGTGTGTCTGAAATACACGTTAAACGCCAGCTTTTTATTAGCAATTGAAATCGTCATCATGGCAATATTAATGTCTATCAGGCAGCAGCCTTTGGATACCATATTTTATCCAATCTATATTCACAGCTAAAGGGAGGGGCTATAGCCCCCATTAGCCCCCCCCCCCTGGATCCGCCTATGATTGGAGATTCCGTTTTTTTTTTTTTTTTTGGTTGTAGATTTTTGGGCTAGGGGGCCGCAATATCGAGTGCCTCCGGCCCTGCCTCTGAGAAAAGCTAGTGCTGTCGTCGAATCGTCACTTATCGTGGTCTCGGACTACTAAAAATAGCAATATTAAAGCTAGAAATTTCACGAGGTATGATCAGCAGTGGACAAGCGTTCATAAAGTGATTTTTTTTTTTTTTTATCTATTTAGGGAGTTTGTGTCTGAATGTTTGTTCCGTCCCCTCCTAATAACTTCTGAATTTCTGTATGGATCTTCTTAAATCTTGGCGTGCACATTTAAAAGCAAAGAGCAGATCTAATTTTTATATTAGAAGATTTTCCCGTGAAATTGAGAAAACAAGGGTGTAAAAGGTGACAAAAATACAAGAATTCCCACTGAAAAGTTTTAGATCATAGGATGTCTTTAACAATGGCTATTAATCCACCTTTTAATCCTCTTTATATCTGGATTAAAATTAATCGGATTTCAAACAATTTAAGGAAATAATGCGGTTTTAATTAATATCTGAAGAAAATGGATATTATAATTTAAAATAAAGAGAGAGAGAGACTTGTCTGTATTAGTTTCTAGATTACATCAATAGTAAATCAAAAGGGTGGAGTTAGTGAAACCATAACTAGTTTCAATTTTATCGTCGGTCTTTTCTGTTCATTTGTTTTTTAAAACGAAGAAGAAAAAAAAGAAAGAACGATTTAAAGAAAGTAGGTTTTTGGTTCTTTCAAGAACTTCTTGTGTTGTTTTATTTAAAAAAAAATAATAATAGCGAAAGAGTGTTTTGATAGACATGTTATCTTTTATGACGAGTTATGAAATTACAATAGGTTTCTCCAGTTCTGCTGCAAATAATCCATTTAATAAGAAAGGGGTCGGGTAGACTTTCCCGGGCTTGGTGATGCAGAAGTCCTCAAAATCACAGCCCTCTAAACACACAATGTGTTTGTGCCAATATTCAAGGATCTCTGACTGTTGCTAAAAATTCCTTTCTATTATGAATTTGTAGACATTGAGGTTCATCCTCTGGGCAGGGAGATCTTTCGTTGACTAATGTTTCGTTCTCTTTTTGCAGACCGAGTTACTGAAATGCCGTTACATAGCCGTTCTACTGTAATAGTTCGAAACTTTTCTGTCCTATGATTGTCGGAAAACAAATTCAAAATCTCGTTATGTAAATGGAAAACAAAGAAAAATAAAATGCAACAAAATATGCTAAAGGCTATAAACCCACAGATAATAGTTCTATTAAAAGCTTTGAAATGGGGCTATTTTGTTTGTGGCTTTACCCAAGTTAGTGAATTCCTGCTAGTTTTTCACGAATAAAATACAGAAGTACTGAAAGTGATTTTTCTTAAGCAGGGCGCACACGATGCAGCTTTTGCTGTGCAACTCGTTGCACAAAAAAGGTTGCAAACGACAGTCAGGGCGCACACGATGCAACATTCTTTGCGCCGCCGTTCGGACCAGTGGGCAATCCCATAATTCATTGCGAACACGGCTTCCGAGGTGAAAAATTCAAAAAAATCTAGGTTTTTCAAACGCTCTGATACATTCTGCCGCATTAAATTACTGCATTTACATATAAACTGTATTTATGTGTGAAAGAAACTCGCAATACTCTGATATTTATTGTGCATTCGCTATTCGCCCATCTCAAGCGAAGGAAATCTGTTTCGACGCCATGTTTCCCGCTTGGGCCGACATCACGACTGACGTATTTCAACGCTGCACTGTGATTGGGTAATTTCCATGCAGCTTCCTTGCAGCTTGTGGAGTTGCACCGAGCAGATATCCTCACCTTTGCAGCTTTTTCTCCATGCAACTCCGGTTGCAACTTTACTCATGAAGCTCCAAAAACGCTCTAGGCCAAAAGTTGCACATGCAACTTGGCCCAAAGCTGCATCATGTGCGCCCTCCTTTAGATTTAATATTTATGTTTTAAGGTTTTCTTAATTTACAGCCTTTATTTATAACTAGCCTATATGCCCCATCAACAGTGAGGAGATAACAATATCCGGCTTGTAGTCTAGATAGAGTATTTGCCCGAGATATATATGACTGATAGCAAATTAAAATGAATGCATTACTAGGAATCTAAATGAATTTGTTATTGGAAGGCTTGATTATAAGTCACATTGCGATGAAAATTCAAGCATCACTTAGCAAATGACCTTGATCGTCGGTTTTTTTGTTTTTTTTTGATGAGTACTTTGATGTTGTCTCTGTTTCGTGAACGCGACAATGCAACATAAAGCTGGCCATAAGAAAATACCGCCTCGCTCAAAAAACCTCCCACGATTGCAAATGCAGGCATACACAGATAGATCTGCCCTGTAAGATTTACAGGACAGCTCTCCTCCGTTAAAGACAGTTACACACACAGACAGACATATCTGGAAAACTATATTATAACTTCTATTTAATAAAATGGTTTGGATAATGAATAAATGAAGAATATTTAACAAAAAAATTGAATTTAGTCCGCGTGGCCTAATAGATAAGGCGTCTCGGATCAGAAGATTGCAGATTCGATTCCTGTCAATGACGTTTCATTGAAGAATTTATTTCTATTTTCACAGGAATTAAAATTATTTTTTAAACACAGGGGGAGAGCGTTGCGTTACGTGACACACAAGCCAAATCTGGAAAACTATATATGAGAAAGGCGGTAAAATAATTTATATTTGAATTGCTTAAAATGTTGAAATTAGAGTTAGGCCTAATAGAGGATTCTGGTTTGTTTCAAAGCAATTGAATAATTGTCATAATAACAATCTACAGACATTCAATAAGAATTCCCGCTGTCTCATTCAGTGACCCGTTTGTCTGAGTATTGTTCAATCTTATTAATCATTTCCTTGTGACGTCATTAATAACTTCCGTTTGTTAAAATGAATCTCGAATCTTGGAAGACAACCAAAAGATTTCCTTAAAGACATCGTAAACAATAAAAGAAGTCAAGTCTGTTCAAATTTCAAACATCCGTCTCTTTCATTCGTTCTAAGCAAAACGGCGCTGAGGCTTTTCCAAACAGAAAAACAATGAATGAGGTTTGCTATGTTGCCTAACAGAAATATTCCTAACAACTTTTCAAAAAGCGCTTTTATTTTATGGAAATTGTTTATTGAAGAGACAAAACTATCTTGATTTAAACGAACAATCATGGGTACCCAAGAAATTTTACCATGGGGTGAAGGCTTGACTACTTTATAATTATAAGGGAAATAAAGTAATCTTAGGTAAATTTGGGTGCGATTTTTTTTGTCGTATGTAAATCCTCGTGTGAGAAAGAAATTACAGGAATTATATTAAATTGAAATTTTACTAAATTGTATTAAATTCCAGGAGGGCAAAAGGAAAACGGAAGGATGATAAATAATCATAGAAAAAAAATCATTACTTACAAATAATTTGGCTTTTATTAAAAGCCAATAAATAAATAAATAAATAAATAAATAAATAAATAAATAAATAAATAAATGTCATTTTTGGCTTAAGAATGATATTAATGATATTAATAAAATACCAAATATAGATTCTATAGTTCGACTTATCAGAGTTCTATAGTTTGCTGCATTTTTCTAGAGATCTTTATTACTTGCCGATAGATGCCGCCGTATAATAACTATTTGTACACATACTTACTACACATACTAGTTAAAATTACTAGAAGAAACAGAATGAAAACAAAACGTTATATCTAAGATGTTATTTATCTGTTTCTTACTGTATCTGACAGATATCATAAATGTCATGTAACAGCAAGGTAAGATTTCGTGCACACTGGATATCTTCTTCACAGAATGTGTCTCGTTTATTGCTTGCTTGTCTTGATTGGATAACGTTTACAAATTCATTTATAATCAATTCACACTATATTTAAAATAAGACATCAGCAAATCTCGGTGGTTTCATTATTAATACACATATTGATTATTATCATTTATAATATACGTATTATTAATACTTTTTTTTTTTTTTTTTTTTTTTTTTATTTCTAAATTTAAAATTACAGTCCTGCTAGGTTTTCAAAATGAAATCCTGTGATGCAGGTGCTGAAAGTATAAATAATTTATATTTGTAATTTAAAAAGTATTAATCATATAAAATCATATAAAAATTATATAATTACACAATTATACGAATTATACTTAAATTAGATTCAATTATATAATTATATAAAAATCAATATATCACAGAAATATAAAAAGAAAATCAAATACAAAAAGAAAATTATTATAAATATCATTCATTACAATCAAATTTAAGGTTCCCAAATTATTTTTTACTTATTATTCTAATTACAATTTCTTTCTTTCAATGTTTATACTGTATAACATTACTGTATAACATTACTGTATAACATAATGTTTATACTGTATAACATTAAAAATTTCTAAATCTAATTGTGAAAATAAAACTTTAAATAACAATCTCTCATGCCAAAATTATTCAACTAAAAAATATATAAACAAAATATCAATACACAAGACCAAAAACACACAAAATATAAATATAGTATATGTAATCAAAAATACCTAAATATTCCAGATAATTTCGCCAAATATTATTTTTTTCAGTATTTGCCTTTTTAATATACTTATTTTATTAAATTTATTTTGTTTTAATTCATTTGTAATTTGCATAAAAATCTTTAATAGAATTCTATTTTTATTTCTTAATCCAAAGTTGTTCTTAGGATTTTCATAATATAAAATCTTTATTAATGTATTTCTAGTAATATTTTCTAAGTTATAATTTCTAATTTGATTTCTAATTTTATAAAAGTTATTCATTATTAAAGAATATAATATTTTTTCTTTTGGCATCAAAATTTTATATTTTATTCTTATCTGTATTTTTTCATTCTTTGTTAATATACAATAATCTTGTATTATGTAATTCATTATTTTATTTAATATTCTATTTATGTTATTAGTGTCTGTATTACCTAAATGTACCCAACAACATAATCCATAATTTATTAATGAATCTATAAATGATTTATATATTAACATCTTGTATCTTATAGAAAAGATACCCTTTATATGTTGAAACATATATATTAATGAATTAAGTTTATTTAATATATATAAATAATGTGTTTTCCAAGAGAATTGATCATTAATATATAAACCTAGATATCTAATTGTTTTAATAATTTCAATATTTTCACAATTACAACTTTGGAAGTTTATGTCATCATCGAATAAACAATTATAATCATGATATTTTATTACTGGATTTGTATGTAAAAATTTATTTTTTGTTTTCAATATCATTAGTTTTGTTTTTTCACTATTTATTTTCATTTTATTATTGTGTGTCCAAATAATTAATTTATTAAAGTCTTTTTGTATATTGTATTCTGCAGTTTCATAATTTTCATTTATATTTATCAATCTGATGTCATCAGCATAAGCAAAAATTTTTGATGTTGATATTGTACTATATAATGTATTTAAGTATAAAATAAATAAAAGTGGTCCTAAGTTTGAACCTTGAGGAATTCCTGTTTTTAATTTATATGTTTTACCTAATTTTGAATTTAAATTAATTCTTATTTTTCTATTTTTTAAATAGTTTTTTAATATTTCTATCATATTGCCTCTTATCTATCTATCTATCTATATCGCCCGTAACACCCAATACTGGGTATGGACGCTCTCCTACCAGAGGAGTTTAGGCTAGATACCGCAAGGGGGCGCCAACCCCAAGGGAAGAAACGGACAACACAGAAGAAAGGAAAGTGAAACATCCATGCCACTACCGGGATTCGAACCCAGGAACTGGCGCATTGGACGCCACGGCTGGCCGCCGCCGAGACCGCACGACCACGCCAGCACGGCATTGCCTCTTATTCCAATATGAAATAATTTTTCTATCAATATCTTATGATTAATACTATCAAATGCTTTCTCAAAATCTATAAAAATAATATATATATAATAACCGTTATTTAATGCACAATTTATGATTTTTTGGAAATCTTGAAAGAGCTTATCAGTACTTAAATTTTTTTGATATGCAAATTGTTCTTTTTTTAGTAATTTATATTTATACAGAAAGTTATATATTGTATTAGTTAAGCATGTTTCTATAATTTTTGACATATTGGAAAGAACAGAAATTGGCCTATAATTTTTTATATTATCAATTTTTCCTTTTTTATATACTGGAGTTATTTTCGCAGTTTTCCAAATACTTGGGTAAGTTCCATATTCAAACATGGCTTTTATAAGTTCATGCAATATTGCTGCAAATATATCCAT
>JAFIDM010000001.1:119597254-119611966 GCA_023159025.1 Thereuonema tuberculata | reverse complement strand
AATTTGGAGTATTGTTCTTCAACTTATTGTTATTTTAGGCTTGAAAAAGAAAAGACGTGTAATCTTTTCGAAAATTTGCTTTGTCATATTAAATGTAGTCTTTACATTTAAATTTGGTGTGATGTTAAAAATCTAACAAATACCAATAAACTCAAAGTCGAAACAACAATCGTTGAATTACAAATTCTTTTATGAACATTTTTTTGAGACTATGTCTCATAACGAAAATTTAGCCATTTTTTTGTATAAATCTAAATATTTAAATGTTTAAAAATGTAATTTTATAATCGGAAGCGCAGTGGTGCCTCAAAGGAAAAAGTACACAATGAAAAACCCAGTGAGAAAATCCATGTGCCAGCGAGAGCGGCCTCAATGAATTTTTTTTTAAAGCATAAGGCTTCAAACTGCGCATGCACCACTGCGCTTCCGATCTATTGTTCATACTAGCCTCAGTACAGAGACCTTGTTATTTACTGTGATTTCTCCTGGCTGATGATCGTCAACGAGCTTGAAACAGCTGTTCCATGATGTCACTTGTGAATAATTTGGTCTCATCCATGGATGTAATTTTATGTTTACTGTTTTAGTGACGATAAAGTAATTAATAACTTAAAATAATTAATAATATAAATTTTAAGTTTTTTTTTCTTTTTTCAATTTTTTTGTATAATATTTTCTCTTTTGTTGCAAGGATTTCTTTGCTTAGCATTCCAATTTCTCGATTTTTTTTTTTAAGAAATTTATTATTGACAATTTTATTTTTAGCTAATTAATCAAATGTTTGTTTAAATTTACTTTTTATTGCTAGACTATCGTAAATTTTTTTCGATTGAAATCCATTTTTAATTTTTTTAATAATTGTCGTAATTAATCTAAAAAAAAGCTTAAAAGTATTCTTTTTTTTAAAGCTTTGTTTATTTTTAAATTTTAATGTTTGGTTTTTGTTTTGTTTTTTAGGTAAAAGGTTTTATTGCTTTGGCTCCTACAACACATTTAGGCTCACATCAGGGACCTATTTTGTCACTGCTCTTTGAAGTTGTGGATATTATTCGTGTAAGTAATGAACCTCTTAGCATTTAGTAAATTACTTTTATGTTTATCCTGATATAATTCTTAACTTCTTTATTCTCCATAACAACATTTCAAAGATCTAATCGGTCTCCTTTCTCAAAATATCCGAAAAGAAATACATCATTTCTTTTACCGAAAATAATTCGGAATGAAATAATAACAATCATGAAATTTGCAACTAGACATGTGCATGATAACAATCAGAGAACGTATAACCTTCTATGTGACATATGATACATACATATTTCATTTTTATAATCATTATTATAAACAATTTTTCTTATTTTTCAATAAATTTCCATAAATAAACAATGTTCTATAAATAAATAATTTTCGTATAACCTTCTATGTGACATATGATACATACATATTTCATTTTTATAATCATTATTATAAACAATTTTTCTTATTTTTCAATAAATTTCCATAAATAAACAATGTTCTATAAATAAATAATTTTCTATAATTTATCTTTGAAGAAATCAACATTTTTACAATAAATGTTTTAAAGCTCACCAAGTTTATTGTCCAATTTCTGTAAAATCATGTCCGTTTCTTAAATCATCCAAAATATTTTCTCAACTTTAAAATTATTTACTATTGACTAAAATCTTCATGAATAAACTTTAAGACAAAGTGTATCATTTTATTTTGGAAAAATATTATCCTATCCAGTCAAGTATCTTTTATATTATTTTATTTTCTTATTTCTGTAATAAGAATTGCTATACACGTTAAGAATTATATCAGGATAAATGTATTTATTCATGAAGATTTTACGTTTATGTTTGCTCAGTCGAAAGTGGAAAGTAGTTTAATACGCATAAATGACATTAATGTTTTAATCTATTGAAGTAGAATATAATGTATTGTAGTACAGTGTAATACCGCAGGCCCCTACCGCTCCTTCGTAATTGATGTATTTTTTTTTTTGATAAATTTCTTTTTGAATTTCTTCAATGAAGGTCTGCATAATAATAAGCCTACTATTTCAAAATATTTTCTCTTTTTTCAGACTATTGACAGACTAATAGGCATTTATTGGGTGCCCGGTGTTTCTCTTAGACAAGGATGTATGATACGTTTTCCTATAATTTGCCGTTTTCTCAATATTTTAATAATGGGACATGAATCTCCAAGTTTTAATAAGGTATTTATGTTTGTTTGGTGAATGTGGGTGTAGGAAAGTCTTTACTTTACTTTAAGAAGGTAACTTATTAAAATTCGATTTCAATTGAAGATTTAAATATAGATTTAAGTTATTTCAATGAAGTAAATAATATAAATATTTTTCTTTTATTCAAATAGGAAAGAATTCCCATTATATTTTCTCAATATCCCGATATTACTTCAATGAAATCTGTTATTCATTTTAAACAAGTAAGTAAAAATCTTATTCACAATATTTCAATGTAATATTACTAACTGATAATAATCATTGTGTAAAAAAGTTTCTAGAAAATTATTTTAATTCTGCTAAAAATTCTGTGACTCATAAAATAACTTACGTATTAAATGACTTACTGAATATTTCTCTCAAAAAATGGAGAGTAAAATTAAGTTTTTGAAAATAAAATCCTATCTTCTACCAGCTATTATCAGGACACAGGTTATCAAGCGAAATGCCACGAGGCTTAATTCGATTTTTCAATGGCTCGTGGTACATTGTTTGAAATCAAAATTGACGTGCGTACATTGTTAAAACATCAAAGAAAAACTTTAGAAAAGCACACAATACCTAAACAACAAACATTTTCACTGAGCTGATTTTAGATTATTTGCTGGGTACAGGAGACGGCGCCGTTTCGAGTTTCAACACCCTCTTCAGCCCGGTCCCGCCCCAGCGTAACTCAGCTCAGTGAAAGGGACAATACATCAAACGGACGAACATTTAAAACAAAGACCACTGAGCTGAGTTATGCTGGGACGGGACTGGGCTGAAGAGGGTGTTGAAACCCGAAACGGCGCCGTCTCCGATACCCAGCAAATAATCTAAAATCAGCTCAGTGAAATTTTTATTGTTTAGTTATCGTGTGTTTTCTAAAGTACTTTGTTTGAAAACCGAATTTTTAATGAAACGAAGAAACATTAAAAAATTTCTTACTGAAATCCTGAAGCTGTGATTTTTCCAATCAAGATTTAGCGAAATATTTATGGAATAAATGAATGTTGGTTAATAAACAGTAAATAGTAAACAAATAATATTTAAAATTTCAAAAAGTTATTTAAACGAAATACCTTCGATAAACAACATTATTAATGAATCCCACCCCCAACCAGGTAGTCAGCAACCATTAATACAGCGCCGTCTGTAGTTTAAGAATTTTTTACTTGTATTGACTTTTATTATTGTTTTCGTTTAATTCTTAAATCATGATGATTCAATTAATTTTGGAATTTATTTTTCTATCTAGGTATTCTACAATGCGGATTTCACGGCATTTGATTACGGAACAGCTGCGAAGAATAAAAGGAGATACGGTGTGGTGAGATAATACTTTTTTAAATTGAGAACAGATTTAATAAATCGATGTAGAATTTCTTTTCGAAATCAAGAAACGGTTTTATTTTAAACTTTTTCAGACCGAGAATAATCCATCCCAATTTAATTTGGTTTTGAATGTGGTTTTTGACCGTATTACAATAATCCACAATCTACAACACAATCCATTCATTGACAATGACGAAAATAAAAAGCAATTTTATTTTGATTTGGATCTTTTTAAAATGATTTTGTTAATATTCTTTCAATGTTAAAGTGAAACCATTTGCAAATGAAACATTACATTATTGTTCTTTATTAGAACATCTACTTTGCTTCTATTATTACATAACATATAGTTTAGTATTTTGTATAGGAAATTTTTTTTATATCTCTTTTTTTTCTGTATTTTTGAAACAGTTTATTTAAAGTTTAAGGAAATTAAGTTCAGAAAGAGGCAACAGAGATGTAACAATAATTAGAATGGGTGGAAATTTTACACTTTGATAGTAAACTAGACTAGACTAAGTCTTTAAAAGATACTTCATCACTCATAAAACTATATACATTTAATGTGCTAAAAGCAAATTTTCGGAAAGAATAATACGTCTTTCCTTTGTCAAGCTATTTATATGATGGGATAAGAATTTCAAAATAACAAAACAGGAATTACGAGCCTTAATTTAAAGAAACAAGAAACTACTACAACAATAGTAATCATATCCTTATTAAACATTCTGATACACAATAAAACCAATAATATACCAATAATAATAAATTAAAGATGAAATTATTACTTAATTGTGACAATAAAAAACAATAATAAAAATATTGAAAAGTCTTCAAATCTTCAAAATAAAACAAAAATAAATGTATAAAACAATACATTTATTAAAATAAATATCTCTTAATTTTCGAAATTAATTTTCTTAATTTTAAATAATAAAAATAGTAAATTCAGTAATAAATACAGTGCAACTTGGATAATTCGAACGTCTTTAATTCGAAATCGTGGTTAATTCGAAGATTTCTTTTGGTCCCTTGAATTTCTTATTAAATCAATGTTAAAAAATCGTGGATAATTCGAAGTTCAACTTCCTTAATTCGAAGTTTTTTGTAAAAAATTTCGAACCATAACAACTTTTCGGCGTTTCATCGTTAAGAAATTCGACACGTGATAACTGAAATCCCCTTCCCGCCACCGTTCGACATGTGACGCCATTCGACCGTGACGCTTCAGACGCCATTCGAGCTTCCTGCTTTCAGTGTCACCATGTCTTTCAGTAAACCACTCGTGTACAAGAATTTAACGTTCGCGGAAACGGTCGCCGTCATTCGCGAGGTGGAAAAGGGTGTGAAGAAGAAATGCCAAATCGCCAACGAGTACGGGATAGCGCCGAATTTCGTCGGTACATTGAAGGACAAACCAATGTAAGTGAAGCTGTTTTCCGTTCACTAACATGCTTGATGATTTTGATAACCTTAAGCGACTGAATTCTACAAAACAATCAGACATTGCACAATATTTTGAAAAACTATAATTTTCTGTATTGAATGTAATATATACTGTAGCTTATGTAATATAAATCTTATTTTGTTTGCATACATATAGTGTTTAAGTCTTTCATACCATGATCTTTATGAATAAATATTTACTTATTGACAGAATAATCTTTTCAAGCATTCAGTGGACCTGAAATTAAAGTTAAAAGATGTAACTTGTTTAATTCGAAGTCTTGGATAATTCGAAGTTTTGTAGTGGTCCCTTCAGCTTCGAATTATCCAAGTTGCACTGTAACAATAAAAAATAAACCCCGCTATGTTAAATTATAAGTTTTTCATATTTTGTAATAGCAGATTATTTTTTATTGTTATTTATTATTGAATTTACTATTTTATTATTGTCTTTATTGCCACAATATAAGTAATAATTTCATCTTTAATTTATTATTTTAAGATATTTATTGTACTTTTTAAATTAACTTTTTCCATTGAATAAAACTGACTTCATAACCAAACATTGCTGATAAAATGCTAAGTGACTAAACCAAATTATACTTAATTTACTTTTTAATCCAGAAATAACTGAACGTAATTAATATTTCCTTGTTAGATTTTGTTTGAATCTTTGTCCAAAGACAGTCGCTAAATTAAAACTGACATTCAATAAGAAAAAACAACAACAGCAAATAACAATAATAATAATAACATTTTTATTTATAATATTATTATTATTACTATATTATTATTATGTAACGTAGAAAGACGGTATACAATACTTTATTATAATGTATTCAGTTGATGATAGAGCATACTGTAACATGAGTATAAAACAAAGGCTACAGTAGAAACAAACTATATTAATGAACAACTCGTGATTGGTTGTTCATTCTTTATCTTTATACAAAAAAAAAATGATTGAATTAGCTACATAAGTAAATTATATATCTCTTACAATTAAAGTATGTTTAATAAAAATATTAATATTCTTCTGCTTACTAATGTTATAAATGCTACTGAAAGATATCGTAAAGAAAACCATATTTACAAATTTTCATATTTGTAAGAATGACTTCTCAAAAAATAAGAACTTCAAGCCAAAAAGTTTTCTTTAAATTTCTTTTTGAAAAATCTCTCCACAGCTATTGGAGTTTTGTTACTTAATGACTCGCCTATTTCTTAGTTAATAACGTCAACTTAGTTAATTGTAGCACCATAGTTCCTTTTAACTGAATTGAATTTTATATTTGTTTGGATTTGAAGAACGGACAACTTCACTGTGAATGGAATCACCATAAAGGAATTGAAAAAATAACTTTTCAACGAAGAATAGTAGGATTTAAGTACAAATTAAAAAACCTTTTCTTTTAAACAGTGAGAATTTATTTTTCTTTTAATTCCTTTGAACTTAACAATGATATTCAAAGCTGTATTTTCTCTTTTATTTTCCCATTAGGCAAAATCACCTGAATACAATCTTAGTTACATCACTACTCCAGTAAGGATGTTTTCATCAACTTACGACAAATTCTTGACACTAGCAGCTGCTGAGGACATTGCAGATCGCCTTTCAGATGTACAGTTGATTCGATCAGTGCCTTTCGTTGCGATGGACTTCTTGTTTTCCACAGACGTTCGACTGGTTCTATACCCTGTTCTAAGCAACACTTTACAACAACTAATGGCTAAGAACACTCCCATTATTTCACCAACGACTGAGGAAGAAATCACAACAAGCAGAACGACTGTTGGGACTTCGACCCTAGGTCCTACTCTGGAACTTTTCAAGTCATCAGCGACAGAAACTGATGAGGAAGTGAATCGGACTGAAGAGACAACAAACTCTCAGACACCTGCAACGGACTTCACTATAGACTTATCAAGTTCTGTAGAAGGCACTGGAAAACTAAATAATTCTCAAGACTTTTTCATTGAGAATTTTTTGACCAACTCATCGTTTAAGACCTTAAATGAAAAAGTACATTAGAGCTGAGAGAATTGTAAAACAACGATATTTTGTATTGTTTTTTTTACTTAAAAAAATCTAGTAATCATTAAAGGACTGTTTCACACTTCATTCTTTTTTGAATTGTTTGGAGTTGTGCATCAAAATAATCTACAATTTAAAACGACAAAAAGAATTACGAATATTAAAATTATTAAAAGTTTAGTCAAAGTTGGGAAGGGGGTAGGTCTTAATTGAGAAATTTGTCAATCATCTAAGAAAGCCTTACTATGTTTTGAAAACAGAGGAATAGAGGAATAAGCGTTTTTCAAAAATACCGAATTTTTAAGTCCTTTGTAATTACTCATATACTTTCTCGACCGTATCAGACAAGAATGTAACTTGATTGAATCAGATTAACTGTCAATGAGTAAAAGGATGTGCTAGTGTTTTGATCGAGTTAAAAATATCTAATTTTAATTTACTTATCTGAAATATTTGAAGGCGGTTGCAGCCTAATTTCATTTGAAACTCAGGCTATAATTCAGCGTTTTAATATTTTATATTTCCTACGTTCGTAATTTATAGGCATTTTAATTTATTTCTTAGTTTGTTTCGTTAAAGGTAAGAATCCTAATATCGTTCTCTGATACAAATTCATCATTCGTCTCCTTATAATTATTTTAAATTTTTTATTTATGTCCTTATTAATAATTAATAATTTCACTCCTGTTAGAAATAGTTAGTTTCTATCAACAGATGCTGTTATTTATATTGATATTAATTACATTATTAAATTTCTTCAAACATTTTTTTTACATATTATTTTGTGCTAAATTGATGTTGATTTTTTTTTTTCATTTTTTATTTAAAATAAATTAAATTTTATTTAAATTTAAAGTAGAATGAAATTTATTCTAATAGAATGATGAAAAGCATCTTTAAATGGACTCAAATAATAGAGAGAATAATAACATAGTTTGGAATGTAAGATAAACAAAAACCTTAATTAAAGGTACGTAAAAACTATAGTACCTGAACTGAACATAAGAAATGAGCATAGACACCATTGAAATATCCAAAATGGGTGAAATTGGCATTATATTCTACCTACGTATACCAATAACAATACAATATTTATTTAGGGTGGTTCTTTTTCATCCATTATCGTTTATTGTTGAAATCACTAAAGCATTTTATTGAAGAATTCATCTGCTTAAATAAAAAAAAAGGTTAACATTGAAATTCCTTTTACAAAAAACTAATGGAAATAAAAACATTAAATTATTTAACTTCCTTAAGTAATGGAATAAAGTCCGTACAGAAAAAGTTTTAAATTAAGTAAAAACAATATTCCAATAGCCGTTTGAAATAGCCTCAATAAAGGGAAGTTTGTAATAATGCGAATTGGGGGTAGCGTCTAATATAAGAAAGAGGTAGCCATGGAAGATTGGGGGGGAGGGAGATTAATGGCCTCTAATCTTATTTAAGCTTCCTTCAAAGTAACAACATTTGCGAATTAAACTTCCCCTCAAGTAAATTTGTGAGACATAACAGCCAATATTTCCTACGTAAAAGAAAATACATTAATTTTATTCAAGATTCAAGAAATATAAGTTGCATCAAGAAGACAACAAATATCAAAAGCTTTTACCACGATGCCGGGAAAAAAGCAAAACAACAAAAATCTTTGTTTATTATGAAGCAGATGCAGAAAAATTGTGTCAACCTCTCGTTTTTAAAGTTAATTTATTTCAAAATTACAGATTATTATTTTATTTTTTTGAGGTCAACAATGTGTATCGCTGACAAACAAATAAGCCTACAGCTGTAGATTTAATAGCTGAAGTTATTTATCTAAAGCTCTTAAAAATTCTAAATAATTTAAAGATATTTCAGTTGATTTCTGACCTAAAAAAAAGATCAAATAAATAAAGCAATTCAATTGATAGACTGCAAACTGTTTGGGGTCGCTAGGTTTTGTGCTTACTCGTGCGATTACTACTGATTGGCGCGCAAAACTCATTTGTTCAATGATCAAGTAGTCTACAACCGTTGTTATTCAATGATCAAGTACAATATCCTCAGTTTTTGCTATATACACTACCCTACAGTAATGGACCGGACACCTGCATATTTACATGAAATCAGCCGAGATCGTCAAAGTGCATGTGCGCACATGATCAGTGAGTTTCAACAGGCATCAGGGGTTACATTGCGGAATACATCACAATCACAATACATTGCGGAAGGAATTGAGCGCCCTTAAAATCCACAAACCACACATCTCACCATTCAACAGAACCGCCAGACTCAAGTGGTATTTGCAAAGTCCGCAACTGAACTGTAGAGCAGTGGAAAACAATTTTATGGAGTGTAACGTGCCTCAACACCTTACACTCTCTTCCAGTCGGATGGACGTGTTTGAGTGTGGCGAATGCCAGGCGAACGTCTTTTACCCGAGTGCATCGTTCCAACTGTGAAGTTCGGCGGTGGGGGAATCATGCTGTGGGGGTGATTCTCATAATATGGCCTGGGACCATTGCATGTTGTTGCGGGAATCTTGAACTCCGAAGGATACAAAGACATTTTGGATAATCGGGTTGTTCCTACTCTCTGGCAAATGCTTGGAAATGACGATAGTTACTTTCAGGTTGACAATGCTCTATGTAAAGTTTCCATACTTTTTTAGTAGATCTTTCCTTCTAAAGCCTCTACTATTAAATATTCTAAACATCTCACCAAATTTAAATGTAAAAAAACTACATTTAATATTAAAAGCAAATTTTCGAAAAGATTGCGTCTTTTCTTTCTCAAGCCTAAAATAACAATAATTTGAAGAACAATACTCTAAATTACATTAAATTCCTCGAGAAAAATATAAATAATATCATTAGTTTCAATCTTTGTTTCTTTAACAATAATATACGACATGGCTTAATAATTTAGTTCTTTGATTGTAACCTTATTATTACATTTTGTGCATATTTTATCTACAAAACTTTTAGCTAATCTTGTGAAAAATTTCCCATCCCACTCTTACACTTTCACATGTTTCGAATAAAGCGCACTGTCCGGTCCATTAGTGTAGGTAGTGTAAATGGGCTTCCAGGAAAGTTGTTCCGCCCAAGTATTCCCTGTGGTAGTGATGCCCACATTGAGTTCATTTAGCAAATCACTATTCGGATGACATTGACGTCTTAAATGGCTATTGACGTCTTGAACCCGAAGTTACTACATTGGGTTTTAGGATATCATAATCAATTCTTATCATTCTGATTCAATGTGAAGAGGTCCCGATATTGTCCCGTTATCGCTATTTTCCTAACCCGGTCAGTGGCGACCTAAAAATCCTAACTGAACTATACTCATGGACAAAACAATTAGCGCACCAAGAAATATTTGCGGGATCGTAACGAAACTTGCAATGAAGGTACATGTCGGGGTGATATGCAAATGATTAGAAATGCAGCGTGATTGCGCATTACGTATAGCCGGTAGAAGGCGTTGAACATCGTACTCTGTGGAGTATAAAACAGGTAACCAAAGCTTGTTTGAGTGTGCTGAATCATTTACAAAGGAATAGCTGAGGTAGACATGCCATTACGCCGTGTTCGAAGACAGTATACGCAGCTGTCGCAGTTTGAGAGAGGGAGAATCGTCGGGATGAAGGAAGCTGGGTGGTCAGCTAGGCGAGTAGCTCGTCAATTAGGCCGCTCTGATTGTGTTGTGAGGAGGTGTTGGGACCAGTGGACCCGAGAGATGTCATGTACACGAAGACCAGGCTCAGGACGCCCTCGACAGACCAGTCGTCGAGAAGACCGCCACATAGTCAGAATTGCACGCGTACAGCCAACTGCTTCATCGGCCGCCATCCAGGCACAGGTAGCACCTTACTAGGGGCCGCTGTGTCTTCTCGAACCATACGAAGGCGCCTGGCTGAAGGACAGTTGGTATCGCGGCGCCCATTACATGCGCTGCCCTTGACGCCCACCCATCGACGCCTCCGTTTGGAGTTTTGCCGCGCACGAGGAAACTGGACTGCAGCGGAATGGAACCAGGTCGTCTTTAGCGACGAATCCAGATTCAATCTCGGCAGTGATGACAATCGTGTTCGTGTGTGGAGAGCCCGTGGTGAACGCTTCAATCCTGCCTTTGCTGTACAGCGACACACCGCTCCCACAGCTGGTGTGATGGTATGGGGTGCCATTGCCTACAATATACGGTCACCCCTAGTATTGTTCCGTGGCACCATGACAGCCCAGCGATATGTTCATGACATCCTGCAACCACATGTGTTGCCACTCATGCAACGGCTCCCAGGAGCCATTTTTCAACAAGACAATGCCCGGCCTCATACGGTAAGGGTGTCACAAGAATGTCTCCGCACTGTTACTACCCTTCCTTGGCCTGCCCGATCCCCAGATTTGTCTCCAATCGAGCATATCTGGGATCATTTGGGACGACGAGTTGGGCATCCCACGAGTTTGAACGAACTAGAGGCAAGGTCACAGCAAATATGGAACGAAATGTCTCAAGACATCATACAGAACTTGTATGACTCAATGCCCGATCGTATCGCATCGTGCATTCGCACTAGAGGGGGTCCAACGGAGTATTAACTCCTCCGTTCTTTTGCCTTTTTCTCTGAAATAAATTATCCTTTTTCTTTGATTTTCTAATCATTTACTTATATCAAAGTAGTCGTTACGTACGTAAATTTTCGTTTCATTTTGACGACTCCTTCTTGGTGCGCTAATTTTTTTGTCCATGAATGTATATCTGAAATTGTATTTTTTCTCCGTCCAACGAGATAAAACTCATGATTTGGAATTTGGAGGGCGTTACACACGAAAATAGACACACATACAGACACGGTAATCCTAACTGCTCCTTCCGACGGATCCCCTAATAAAGGATTCATTTAATCGCAGAACATTCTTTTCAAACAAATGGGGCTTAAAGTCTATTAATTTAAAATTCCAAACCCTTTCGTTTTCAAAAATAATTTTCTTTGTTGAATATTTGCTTTGACCTCATGGTAACATCTAAAAATGTATGGGAAAGAACTGTAATTGTATACAAATCATTTATGGATCTAACTGGTGAAGAATTAAGTTTAAACATTTGAACAAAGAGGAAAGAAACAACTTGAAGTCTACTTATCCTAAAGTCTTTTTTTCTTCTAATCCATATTTCTCATGCAAACCAAAAGTAGAGGGTTTTTCAAAAAAAAAATATTTTTAAATCCTAGCCGATATTAGTTAGATCAGTGAGAGAATTAATATCCTCTGTTTAAGATATCGATAGAAATTGATAAGGGAATTTTTGTCCTTTCTTGACAAGGTCCCTTAAGGTTATATAAATTTAAATGTTAGATTTCCCCTTTTCTTTAAACGTGCATTCTAAGTTTGAAGGAGTACCGTTTAATCTTTGAAAAGTTTTAGAGGACGGCATACATAACAAACACGTATATACAGACACAGATTGAGACTTCTTTCCTTAGGAAAATAGGCTAAAAATTTAAAACAATTTATATGGAAAGAGCTTAACATTAATGATTCAGATTCCCACTTAACCAAGCTGATATTTAATATTGTTTAATATCTATACTCCTTTTTAGATTTCAGTGGTAAGGGTAAAAAGATCTAATCTCAAAAATAAAAATAAAAAATTCAACTTTTTTTTTCAACTTTTTGGGATGCAATAAAAGGTGACATTCTCATGAATTTCCCCTCGGCACGAGAATGGCCTCAGTAGTTTTTTGTTTGTTTTGTAATCCCAAAATAAGGTTCAGAGAATTACAGGTCAGACTTTGGAAAACGTGCGGAGGAATATCAAGACCACAGAAACAGAAACATCGAGATAAACTTCGGGAATCAAATTCTGATCCAAGGATGATAAACCTGAATCACTCCATCAAATATAGTTTTCGGTAATTATGCAGAACGTCGAACCATGAAAACTAAACGAATATTCGTTATTTTCCAACGAAACGATTCGGAAACACTAAATGTAAAATACCTGGTACCATTACTAAAAAGTAATTGGTTGAGTGTTGGCCCCCGAACCTGTATTGAACCTGTACATTTTTGAAGTACGTGATGTATACTTTCAACTCACAAAATGGCATTGATTTTGTACAGGCTGTGATATCTCCTTGTCAGTTAATATCGTATTGAAGGAAAACAGTGTTTTTTTTTTTTTAAAGTAATTTTTAAGAATTTTTTAAGAAATTTAGATGTCACTGTTTTTTTAGGACTGTGAATAAACACAAGATGGTAGAAAACGACTGCTAAAATTGAGGATCAGACAGCTATTTTTAAAATGAGTCATTCGGAAATTTCAAATTATGGGGGATTTCAACTCTTCCCTCTTCACATCCCACTTCCCGGACCCACGGAAACTAAACAGCCCTAAATAATACTCAAGCCTAATAGTTAAATCCCCCTTCAGCAGGAGAGACTGAAAAAAAAAATGAAATTTCAACAGAGGGATTTGGATCCATTATTATTTGTCCTCCGCCATGTTTTACAGTAAACCAAGCAACTCCGTCCGCACCCTGGCGAAGGTGTATCAATGAAATCTGGAATTTTCTTAAAAGCTACAGAAAACACACCCATATTTGTTTCGTGACTAGATTATTCCATTACTTAATTAGTGAATCAGTAGTTCCAAAAAACGAATATTCACTTAACTTCCAATGGTTCAGAGTGCATAACTTTTCTTAATGCAGGACAGTTCATACTTTAAAAATATTTCTTGAGCCGAGTATTCTGATTAAATATTGGATGTCATATCCATGCTTACGTCTTTGAATACACACTCACACACACACAAATGTATTATAAACTACATCAGTTTAAAAAAATAAAAAGAAAAAAGAAATTCAGTCTACACACATATCCAGCAACTTTAAAAACTGTATTGAAACAAAAAAATAAAACAGACATTGCAGACATTGGAGAGCTTTCGACTCTGATTTACGGAGGTCATTGTCAACAAGTAAAAACAAAATACAACAAAATAATTATGTACAATTAAACGAGGAATAAATTAAAAAATCTAAAATGATCGGAGGTATGAACTTGCATCATGATAGCTCCATGATGACGTTATTGGATAACACAAAATAATAATGATTGCAGCGGGTATTCACCAATCGGAAGAGTGGAAACGATGACCAACCACAAGAATGAACCTATCATGATTTATTGCTCGCTTAATTGTATATAATTACTTTGTTTTTCCTTGTTGACAATGACTTTCGTAAAGAAAGTCGAAAGCTCCAGCTGAATGTTTGTTTTATTTTATTGTTTCAATACAGTTTTAAAGTTGTTGGATATTTGTGTAGACTGAATTTATTTCTTTTAAATATCTTTGCACACGATAAAAATTTTATTATCTTAAAAAAAAAAGAAAGAAGAAAACAAGAGAGAGAGACAGAAAGAAACTCGGATAGTATTATTTCTTTCTCAAAGAGAAGCCAAAAAGAACGAAAAATCAGATCGCCTGGTTTTTTTTTTTCTATTTCATAAAAAAATCGAGTTGAGTCGGAGTGGCGTGGTTGTAACCGAGTCCCGACTCCGACTCCGCAGCCTTGGTTATCAATATAATTTTATGTTTCTTTGAAATAGAATAATGGCCAAGTGCACCAAACTTCAATTAACTTTGACGGCTGCATTGTGGACGTAGCTAAAATTAGTGGGGGGTG
>JAFIDM010000001.1:119576467-119589820 GCA_023159025.1 Thereuonema tuberculata | reverse complement strand
AAAAAAAAAAAAAAAAAAAAAAAAAAAAAAAAAAAAAAAAAAAAAAACAATTTATCATAAAATAAAAAATAAATAAATAAAAACAAATGAAATATTCCAGTTGTGGAAGACTTATGGAATACTTAGGCCTGAATCTTTGCCATAAAAGGCACTCATTGTCGAGGGAAAAAAACTGAGTCAGCGGAAAAAGCACTAAAAAAAGAAAATATCGAAATAAATATTGTTATTTCTTTTAAAAAAAAATACTCGAATAAAAATTCCCAGCTGGCAGTAGAGCTTTGAAGGCTTTCTCATTTATGAATTTGACTTGCTTTTTTAAAACATAAACAGGAAATCTTTTTAACTTAGAATTCCATTGGATATGTGCTGAATTTCATAAACGATAGATTTTTTTTAAAAAAATAGTCATACTTTTTAACTTGTCCTTTGAGCTCTGTAAAGATTCGAAATACGAAAAATGAACTCGAAGTGCCTTTCAAATTTCTCACAAATATTCTGAATATACTTGAAATTCACATTATTAACTGAGCATGCGTAGTCTCACTATTCCATATGAATACTTTTCTCGTCTTCTTTTGTCTATTTGTCTACTTACATGTTTGTCGGTTTGTACGCGAATCACCTGAAACCGTAAAGAGATTTCCATAAAGTCTGGCACGTAGCGTAAATGTGCCCTAATTTAAACCCTAACCTCATTTGTTTCGGTGCCAATGTCTCTCATCCATCAAAAATGATCCTCTAATATCTAACTTCAATGGCTGGACTGAGTTCTTCAAAATTTCGTAGATCGTTATTTAAGGTCCAACTGAAAATATGTATTTTGTCGACGTTAAAAGAGCACGATTAGTTTGTTTTTTCCCAGTCCTCATAATTGATCCCTACGTCACAAGCCCTATTTGTCAGTCTCTATTACGAGATGAGGACCTGAGTTAATTAACGTCCGGCAAAGCCGTTCATTTCAAGTCATTCTCTGAATATAAAGTGTCTCAAAATATTAGAAACCGAAAAGTATTTGAAAAAAGTATAAAAATAAAATACTTACTGATATTCTCCCTAGTTTTTAGCCTGCAGTCCATAAAAATATAGACTTAAGCTAACTATCTCCTCTTTCCAGAGCATCAGCCCCTGCGTACTTTTCAGATAGCATGTAATACAAAGGGAAAACTTCAAATACAACATACTTCAAATATATATTTCCATGAAATATCGTTTTAAATTTGAGAGCACTAACGAAATTTCACGGAAATCTTCTTTTATTTTATTTTATTTTTTATTTTTTATTATCCTCTTAAATGTTGTTATTTCCTTTAGATTTCAAATCAAATTTCAATTACTAAAAATTTAAAAAGGGGAATTACATAATATTTTTAATATTATTTTCCTTCTTTTTTGAAGATCTATAATATTACTGCAATGTCAACTTTGAACTTGATACGGGATAGTGAATATGGGGAAATTTAAAACTATGTCACAACTTTTAGACTGATCATGCGCAGTCTGGGAACCTTTTTTCTTTTTGTCTGTTGGTGTTTTTGTCCGCCTTCTGTCTGTAAGCAGCTGGATTTCTATAGGTTATTTATCGTCCAACTTGAATCAGAGTCCATTTATTTCGGTGCTCGTCCCACGCATCTCTCTGAAAATGACCTTTGACATCGGTTAAACTGGTGAACTTGCTATTTTTTTTTCCAAAATTATTATATAGCTTCTTTAGGGCCCACTTTAAAACATGAGAACGATTATTTGGTTTCAATCCTTATAGTAGCGCTGGATGCTTAGTTCACGAAGAAGATAGAATTTATACACTCTTTGACAAAAAAACAAAAACAAAACGAAGCACCTCGAGAAAATTGGCTGATCACCGCGAAATGTAACATGTAACATACCTCAGGTCGAATATGCAAATGAAAATTAGAAAATCATGGCCAATGACTAAATAGTGGCCAAATACTTGAGGAGGCCAAAAGCAAAGCTCATACTCGGAGATAATTGTGATAGCGGATTGAGATTGCATTAGCTTCCACGAACTATGAGAATGCTTGACGTAGGATCGTTCACGTTACTAGCAGATGTGCGAGTTTGATCAAAGGACGAATCATTGGGCTGAAAAAGGGTGGTTGGTCAAACCGCCTTATCGCCTTATTTGGGACTGACCGAAGCGACGCGGCAATCGGAAGCTGTTGACACGAGGATCGATTGTGACGGCCGACAAATTCGCTGCTCTCAATCGTCTGTAGTCATGTTGCGGTGTCTTGAGGAACGAAAGTGACATATTCTGTGCCGGACCCATTACCAAACGACTTGAGGCACAGAACTACATTCGTGGAGGCCACTCCGCCGCTTCCCATTGACCATCGAGTATCGCTGGCAGGGGCTGCATGTGCTGACTCAACCAACGTGGGATAGGGACCAGTGGAGTCGTATTGTCTTCAGTGATGAATGACAGATTTTACTGGGCACTGATGACCATCGTGTACGTGTCTAGAGACGGATTCTGGCTTTACCGAAACGGCACACGACTGGCACACCTGCAATGACTCTGAGGAGCATTTCCTACGATAGTCGTACACCCTTGGTAGTCCTCCGTACCACCCCACGACACAACGGTACGTCGACGACATTCTATGACCTGTTGTGTTGCCTTTCCCGGGCCACATTTTAATAGGATAATGCAACTGAATGCATCTATGCAACTAATTGAGGTTTGATTTAATCTTTAAGATCTGCCATGACCTATGAACAAAGGAGCGAATGATATTTAAGGAAAATCGTTATTTATAAATTGCTCCCAAAACTATTTGTACTAAATTATGACCCAACTCTGCATGCTCAGTCCTAACACTATACGATTATAACTTTATTTATATCTTCTTTATTTTATTTCTCTAATTTTCTTTAACGTATTATCTTTTTTAGACTTCACTTATTAGCTACTATGGGTACCCAAGTGAAGTTCATACAGTTATGACTGATGATGAATATGCCATAACACTTCATAGAATACCTGGCAAGACACCTATTCTCCTAGTTCACGGATTCCCTTACGGATCTTATGGATGGGTTATTAACAAACCACCAAACAGTTTAGGTAAGTTTTTCACTAGTTAATTTGATTCATTGATTTGTCTTTGTAGCAAAGCCGGAACAACTATTTTTTGTTCTTTTTTTGCTTAACATTTTCTGTATAAGAAATATTCTTATATTTCTTAATCCGTATCATATTTCTTTGATATCTCTACACTCAGTATCTCACCATCAAGACAAATGCTTGTTATTGAAAGAAATCTTACGCTTTATCAGCTATATTATTTTTTCTACTTTACTTCAAAAATATTTTTTGAGCAATGTAAGCATAAAGTATCATTATTAGAGGCAAACATGTGATTCTAGTTTTGCAAATACAAACTTGGTTCTGGCATTTAACATTGACTCGTTTCAAATGTGGCTACTAAAGCCTAGTGAGATCAAAGGGAAATTTCTTACGTTAATCAGCATGTATGAAACTAAGGAGATATAACAATTTATTTTCTTGAACGAAAACTAATGGAGAAGAGTTAAGTCACAATGAACAGCAACATAGAAAGTCCTGTGTTGATTTTATTGATACGAATTCTAACTATTCCATTTCTACTTTATCTTCTCTGTTTGTCTGTTTGCATGCTCATCACGTTAAAACGGTTGGACGGATATCAATCAAATAATCATACGAATCTACGATGCATCTTAGAGCATAGGCACATTTATTTTAGTCTCCACCTTTCCTATGTCTTAAGGACCAAACGCACTGCTCCGTCTTCCGTTACGTTTCCGTAACGTAATTGCTTAAATGACATAGAATACGTATTTATGGTCACCTTAAGCAATTACGTTACGGAAACATAACAGAAGACGGAGTAGTGCGTTTGGCACTACTTTACTTTACAAATAAGGCCATAATCCTTCTAAAATGACTAGGTAGATTTCTGTACAATATGTATTATAGTTCATCATGTATCATCGCTTAACTGCGCATGCAAAGTTGGTGGTGAGCAGAGGGCATCTCCAGAACGGGGGAAACCAAAATAACCATGCTCATATTTTAACTTGGATCATGAGTTTAAAAACTCTTTCAAATTTTCAAGAAATCCACTTAACTGTTTAAATGATGGATTTCGGGCGTCAGTTTTGAGAGATGGAAGGGATTGAAGAACAAAATAAATACATACAGACATATATTATTACAACATTGAATGGCGTAAACTATGCCTCTATGCACTGATGGTGTTCATAACAAGTGATCTATTACTTACAGAGCGAGCAGTGGTGTTGTTACTAGGAGACGTGACTGTAATTTTGACCGGTTTCAATAGATTTTTTTAAGGCTGAAGAGAGATTGTTGGAACGGGATGGAAATAAACTTATCTGGTTTGGGCTTTTTTACATCATTATTACAGTATGTACGGAATGCTTGTGTAATATGTTTATTGATGAAATGAATCGGGTAATCGTTATTAGCAAAAATTGATCTGATGATTTCAATTTCCTTATTAAAGACTTCAATGTTGCTGGATAAGGCGAATGCCCTATTTAATTGGTAATATCTTATTTGTGGTTCAATTTAAAATGTTCCAAAAGTTTATTTGGAAATTTACGATAATGTTGAAAAATATAAGCAGCCTCCCCTCCCCAATTTCGACTTATTCTACTCAGTCATTATCACTGGCAGTTCTATCTATAGACGCCATTGATGATTGTCATAATAAGCCTAAAGAAGCAACGAAAAAGTGCTTTGTAACTTTGTCAATTAGGGGCTAGGCACTAAATGCAGTAATAGGCTTCCTCTCCCTTGTTATGGTCAAAATCATAGATTCTTAGCTAAAAATATCGCGGAAGAACCACACTATTTCACATTTCTCCTTTTCAACATGCCATACACAGCATTATCAGCATTATTTCTAGAGTAAATTAATTTAACACAAAACATCTACTTTTACCAGCTCTGCCCAAAGGTTTAAGAAATGAAGTTTAGGAAAAATGTTTAGGAAAAATTCGTTGTATACAAACATTGTAATGCAGAATAGCTCTATTCAGACGGTTAAAGCAGAAAAGTAGTTTATATAAAATTTAGACTTAATTATAAAAAAAAAGGCTAAAAGTGATAACAAAAAAAATTGTGTGAATTAGCATAAGACATCAGTCCCGGCCCCTTGAACGATCAGCCCCTGCTGAAGAACAATGCTGAGACCCCCTTATGGGAGCCATTTCATATCTTTATTCGAAGTAACTGAAGAAACAGTGGAATTGAGAATATGTAGGGTCGGTGAAAGCCTTTTTTATTTTAATTAAGAATAAATAGCTGGAATGTAGTATTTTCTTAAATTAAATTTTGAATAGAGCTATTTTATGTAATTCTGTTAAAATCGTGAGAATAATATAAAAAAAAAAATTTAAATTACAATAACTATGGAAAACAAACAGTATAATTTTTTTTTTTTATTTTCTGAAAAAAGGAATTAAAGTCTCGTTATTTAGGTTTTCTAATTCCAATTAGTTTTAATAATATCAAAGCAACATGGGTTATTAAAAGAACTCTTATTATGTGGATTGCCCGATAATCTGGTTTCCCTTTCAATGATTTTTATCTGGGGTACGTAAATATTAGCAAATTACATATACACACATACAGACTAACTGGTTTTATAAGCTTCGCTTTCCCAGGAAAATAGCTAAAACGGAAGTAGGAAATAAGAAATAATAAGAAATAATTTATAAATTTTAATGATTATCTAGTAGACAAAAACACTCAGGATAGTTATATGATCTGATTTTAAACTTTAAATGAAAAAAAATATAGATGTCAAAAGTTTTATAGTCTGCATAAAATAATTGCTTTTATATATAGAAAACTACAAAACTTGTATTGGTAAATAATTATAATTGAACTTCCCCAAACTTGAATTAATTCTTAATTAATTAGAATTAATTTCCTTTAGCTCTTTGAAATCAGTCACAGTTTAATCTTGAACCAGGGGGTTTCAAAGATCTTCTGGTATTAAATAAATCCCAATTACTTTCCGAAGATCATATGAATCATTAACCTTCACACAGTGAACACCAATAGTCTAGAACGTGTTTTTTGTACCGACGAACGTAGGTATTCAATTAAAACACCTCACAATAGTTTCCGTCGATCACGAAACTATATTTTCGCCATCCTTTTCTCATCCCTCATACAAGCAAAGTCTATTTGCTTAATCACGGTATTTTGTCTCTTCTTCGACGCAGTTATATCGTGCTTACACCTATTACTATCGATCCAAAATGTTTGTCTATTATGATCCCGTCAAACTATCCTTACTACTATCGTAACTTCTTATTCTTCATTCTTCTTTTTCTTCTTTGATCCTCTACGAGAATTCGAAACGAAGAGAGAAGACACTCCTACCCCCAAGTTCTTCTTCATCACACTTGTCTTCTTTATCTCGCACTTCTATTCTTTCCACGAGATCTAAATAACCATTGAAGATGAAGATTCGCACTCCATTGAATCTGTAATCTCCTTAAACATTTACTTTGAAACGTATTATTTTCATATTAAATAAAAGTTTGTACATTTTACAATTAAATAAGCACTTAATTTTCACATTTTAAAAATAATGTAAACTTTACAAATTGAATAAATAATAATATACACAAACAAAACATTTTAAAATAAATAATGAACCATCCCGTTCTCAAACGAAAATTTACAGCAAGAAAGGGGACGGTTCACCTACCTCTACATATTATAAGCTTTTTTAAGTATTAGTCATGTATGTCCAACTTATAGTTTTAGGTTCTAGAGGTGGTGATGGATGGATGGAGGACAGACTCTTCTTAAGAGCTCCCCTATAACACTTTATTTACGAGGTCCTACACAAAAATTTCATCTAAAAAAAGGACAAAAGAAAATTCAAAAAAGATTTCAAATGAAATTGAAGATGTTTGAGAATAATACATCCTGTTAAAAATTTAGAATACACAAATAGACAATATAATCAAATGATTAATGTTGTTATTGTAAAAGTAAAAATAATTGCCCCATGCCACCTTTCTTTAAATAAACCAAACATTAGCATGAATGTGTTTTTTTTTTTTATGTTTTTACTCGAAACTATAAGAACACATCAATTTCATTTATTTTTTATCAAAACATAAGCTTTTTTACGTATGTTAAATTAAAGAAAATATTTTGAAGAGAGAAATATGGTTAAAAGTCCTAATGTTTGTAAATTTCTCGAAATGGTTGCTTTATTAGCAATGTAATGATTGATGGCTACTGGAGTGTAGAAATAGTTTTTAACGTAATGTGGAAAAAAAGCGGAAATCATAAGGAAGTTCTATTCTCTAGTTCTAATTCTGATGCAATTTTATGATAATGAATTCGAATCTGACAAATGCGTTTTGCAAAATATGTTCTGAATGTGCTGCATTTCGTTAATTGTTTGTTTTCCTTTTGTTACTAGTTCCGTGTTTATAGACACAGTGACGACAGTTACTGTTCGGTTTTGTTTACGAGAGCCTTCAACGCTTTTGCGCATGCGTCAGGCCTCCTTTGATTTCATGAAAATAGGTGTGAAGAGAAACAAAGAGGGGATGTTTATAGTGTTAAGTTTACTAGTAGCTGCGTTCTATTTGCGCTTTTCGGGAAAGAATTGTGGAAAGAATAATGCTATTGCAAAAATAACAGGTACTAAAAGAAAAACAGGTCTTAGGAAAGTGCCCATCTCAGAGTATCATCCCTTTGCGGAGTAGAATCGTCCGTCAGTGGTAGTTCTCGCTTTTCAAAACGAACAGTACTGCAGTAATGAAAATAAGCAGATAAAGCGAAAGCCCACGTTTTCTTTGCGCAACTCCATATTTGTGAATTAAAATCATCTTCCCTGAAAATCTACAAATTGGAACTGTCTAAAACAATTTTGACTCCCTTCACACATAGTAGTATAGGGAAAGATTTACGGTTGCTACGGTTTAGTGAATGGTTTAGCTTTTTCCCCCCATTCGTTTGAATTTAACCAAATAGGACATGGGAAGGGTTTTAAAAAAAAAACCAATTCAAGACAAAATTACGGAGAAAATTTCAACCCTCCTTTTCCCAAGATTTGGATAAAAAAAATTACCCTCCATGAGGTAAAATTTTGGAAAAAAAAAAAAGACACCAGTGAGGGAAAAAAAGACACCGACTCTAAACTAATCATGTTTTATAGTGGTTTTTTCCCGATTCGAGAAAAACATCACGCCAAGCATGCAACAAACCCTCTCGAAATATTAACAATACTAAAGCTACGCCTCAATGATGTTAACTTGAACATTGCTATCATGCTACAAGAAACTCCTCAAGAATGGACTTGATAATGAAAGTCAACAAAACAAAAACAATCGCGAAATGAATCTAACAGATTCGTTTCAGTATTACTAATTAATTCAATTATGATTTTGCCCAACTCTGTAGGAGTCATAGTTTTGTTTGTATTCCCGCCCCCTCTTAAACTTTTCTTTTTTAGTTGAAAGACGAGGACCCTCACATTCCACACCTCTATTCCAGAACACAGCTATGATGTAAAAATGCTATCAGTCTGAAATATAATTTATTTATTTTATCCTTAGCATTTTTGTTAGCTAACGATGGATTTGACGTTTGGATGATCAACTTGAGAGGAACAAGTTATTCAAAATTAAGCAACAGAAGCTCAACAGACACCAAGAAATTTTGGGATTTCGAGTAAGTTGAATAAAAAAATCAATTTATTAAATGCTGAAAGAACTTAAAGCACAAATTCCTTAAAATGTTATTCCTCAAAAATTTCTTTTTATTTTCTCTCGTCTTTTTATTAATATGGTAAAAACGAAAAGCCTGCCCTTTCTTTTCAAAATATTCCAGAAATTCTATATTTACTGGGGGAGGGGGATGCAAAAGATGACCATTACTTACTTAAGATGTCTTACTTTGACTAAAACTAAGAGGAAATTAATGGATTAGCTAAAAGGATTAATACCCATTTTTAAGATGTCCATAGAAAGTTTAGTTTTTAAAGCTATTTTATGAGAAATTTTGTCACATTATGTTCCTAATTTCTGACAAGGACCTTTCTTGTGGTTATTTCTGTCTTCTAGCACAAAGTTTCTGGGAAATATCTAAATCTTATTGTTAAGATTTATTGTTAAAGAAAAAAAAAAAAAAAAAACCCAAAACCAAACGCCTATCAACGAATAAAATAATTAATCATTTTTTCTAGATAGAGTAAGCTAATGTCTGTGCAGACGAGGACATTTATTTGCATTTATTTATTGACTGCAGTTGCAGTTCTGGCATAGCCTTGTAGTCAAGCAACGGCCTTCCACGAGGAAGACGTGTCAGAACCTAAGTTCGAATCCCGCCGCAGTCGTTGATGTTTAAATTTTCCTGTGCTTGTCTGCGTCTTCATCTTTCCCTCTTTATTGTTCCAATTATTCCATAATGACTTCCTGAGAAAGGCAACGGGAAACCATCTCAGTATCTATTTGCTGGATATTCTATGGTTCCTTTTAGGGATTCGCCAGATGGACGCGGACCACTGAGAAAGGAGATCGCACTTCGGAGGAGGATTGAATATACAGGGTAAATCAGTTGGACCTGTTCAATTCTTTTGCATACAATAGCAATAATCCTGGTAAATTTGTACTGGCGTTGTTGGACTTTTCACTAGTACTTCGGCTGGTCTATTCGATAGCGAATGTGATGATTTATGACTCTTTCGCAGCATGTTTTGTTGCAACAGAACCAGTGTCCTCAAATTTCTTCTTGATTGCAATCATTTTTCACGTTTCGAGAATAAAAACCATATTCCTTATCAAATAAACATCTTGCTGCAGAGATGTTACCCTTCGATTTATAAATAAACTTAAGGACAGAAACACGTTGCTTTAATGTCAACTGGAGCGCACCATTTTCCGTGCACGATCACTAACGAACATTTAATGTCACGAGGTGCTCGTAAAGATGTCAGATGCATGCCTTCTGTTATATGCAGGTGCAGTCCGATATCTCTTGTGTTAGGATATTGTTATGCTTTTGAAAATGCATAAACTGCTTTCGAAATGGGCTCCCAGGAAGAAGTTTCCGGGTAGACTGGGCCCAACTGATTTATTCAAGCTCTGAATTGGTATAACAAATAATTCTATTTGGAATTTTTTAAATTATCAAAATCTCTTCAGATATTAGAAAAACCATTCAATTTCCCTAGTCAGTCTCTCTCTCTCTCTCTCTATATATATATATGTTGAAACTTAAAGAATGTTAAGTCATAAGTTTTAACAAATGTAAAGATATTTGACTAAATATAATGTTAAAAACTTGAATTATTTGGGTTTTTTTTTATTATGTATAATAAATACAGCTACAGTAGAACCTCATTATAACGGACTAATAGGGGCTGAAGGTTGTCCGTTTTAATGAAAGTCCGGTTTATAACAAATAATTCTTATAGGAGTGTAATGCAGCAGGGTTTACATCAAAGAAAGTACAATAGTTAGCTATAAAAAGTGTTTATTATATATCAAATAAAAAAACATCCTTCAACATAGTAGGTTGAATTGAAAAAGATGTGTACGTACAAACTGCATTAATCTTTAGAACAAGAAAGATTATGTTGATAATTGTTGTTAAGTTATATATACTTTAAAAGACACACAAAAATAATTATAAATTAATCACTTTTTAATTAAATTATTTATAAATTTTTTTGCAAAATCTTTTTACAATAATTATATGAAATTATAATTAGTCTTTGAAAACTATTTACAATTAATATTTCATTTACTATTTACAATTATAAATTAGATAATATACACACATAATAATACGACTAATTGTAATCTATTTACAATTAAAAATTATTATTATTATTAATATCTATAATTGATCTATTAATTAATATTTACAAATTATAATATATTATTTGAATTTGATGTTTCATATTTACAATAATTACGGTATTTCTAATTAACAATTCAATACATTTACAAATATATAATTTAATATTAATATATTTACAAATAAGATCATTTTGGCAAAAATTATTTCTTTGTTCCCATTAGAAACCTATTTAAGTTAATTATTTTCTATTAAATTATTTATTAAGGAATAAATAAAAATTAAAAATTCAACAATTGATAATTGTTGAAATATTATGTTGATTGGTTCATGTTGATTGCTTACATTCATTGGTTTGAAAAAATAATTTATTTTCTGCTGGGTTTGTTTGGTGCTTATTTCTTCAGTTTTTAACTGACGGAGGTGCAGTAAGTGTTCGTAATATACAAACACATTTTCATTTTCCGATTATTTAACATATTGAATAACAAAACTTAATGGTCTTTCACTTCGCTCACCTTAATTGTAGGCTAAATAGTGTATCCTATCTCTTCTTCCTCTTCTCCGAAGATTCTGCTTCTACAGAGTCATGCAGCGCATCCAAGTTTACGCAAAACAACACAACGATTGATCAAAACAACACAACGTTTAATCGGTTGCTTGGAAATGTAAAACTCGTCAGATAAAAATAAGCATCTTTTGTTATTAGTACATTTTTTTTTTAAACTGTCCGTTATAAGCGACGTCCGTTATAATAGGGTCCGTTATAATGAGGTTCTACTGTACTTCTCCTAGAATAAATTTATTGGGGAAAATTTGTTTATTAATACAATAATTTTTTTTGGTCAAAAGTAACTTATTTGATGCAAAACTTTTTAAATAGCATTTATTTATTGCTATTCAATCTTGTTATTGCTAAATAAACGAATTGAAGCCATTTCCACGGTTGGAGAAGTTAGGTTTGAGCTTGAAGTGTTAAGTTTCTCCCAGGGTTTACACTTCTCCAGATGTCTTCTACAGTCTTTATTCTCGTAGTTTTTACCAGAGATTAAACGCTGGCGGCGTCGAGTTTGCCGTTGGGCTTCAACTTAAATCCGACGGCTTTGTTCTGAGACTAATTAATAAATCTCTTAAGGGGTGTTCCCTTATTCATTTCCAAGAAACTAAAATCCAGTGAACATGTTGCAAATACTATATCATTAAAGGCTATACTGTTTGAAGGTCAGTGGATTTAGGGATAATCAATCCGTACGCAAATAAAGGGAAACTAAGAGAAGACTCCAAAAAGAAGATACAACCATTTATTCCATCCGTTTCTTAGCTCTATATTCAGGTGAATTCTTTGATGATAGTTAAGAGAATAGTTAAAAAGAACAGTTAAGGGTGATGACTGAGACGTTAAAATACTAAATTAATAATTTATATCTCTTTTGTAGCTGGGACCAGCATGGACTTTTTGACATACCTGCTGCTATAGATTACATTATTAAGACAACTGGAGTAAACCAAATACATTATTTATCTCATTCTATGGGATCTACTGCTAGTTTCATCATGTTTTCAAATAGACGAGAATATAATGCAAAGGTAGGTTTTCTATTTTGAATTACAATTAAGAAACAAAACAGAATAACAGTAGATTATAATACTTTTTTCAAAGCAAAATTAAAAGTATTATTAGAATATATTTAAAATTTCAAATAGATAATAAATAACACAATCATCGTTTCTAAATATTTTCAATTTTTGCAAGATGAAGGTATATTCAGATTTTTCAGATCATTCTTTTCCAGCCGAATAAACATCCATTAATTCGTTCATGTCTTTCTTACCATTTCTAAGCTGTTCTCAAGCTTAGAATAGAATTTCTGTTGTGAATCTAATAAAGAAACTTTTATTTTATTATTGTGAATAATACTTTTCATTACTAGTATTGGAACCGGTAATCAAGTGGTATTGCCTCGACGAGCCATCTTTAATTCCGGGCGGAGGGCGTGGAATTTTTCCATGATGAATTTTCCTTCAGATGGATCCTAGAATCTACCCAATCTTGTATAGAATTTCTTCTTTAATGGCGATGGCTTCTTAGATAAGACTATCCCAGTAGTCAGAGGACTTGGCAATGATGGAGGTGCCGGAGACATCGGGCAGATATCCATGGTTGATGCAATGGATTTCTTGAGACTTGATTTCTTCTGTCCAAGACGTATGTCTCGCTGATGCTCCCGGCAACGGGTCTCCACCGTACGTCCTGTCTGACTATAGGACCTCCCATAGGAGCATGGAATAAACGCCGGGAGTTTTCAGTCCCAGATCACCCCTTCGCCCCACATCTTCAATTTTTTAAAATACTTACTTTTGAAACCTTTTCCGAGCAGTTGAAGAGATAAAGGCTATACTGTTCGAAGGTCTGTGGATTTAGGGATATTTTACAGAAATGTTATAAGTTTCAGATTTATTCAATTTTCTTTTCATATTTTTTTTTT
>JAFIDM010000001.1:119517124-119576457 GCA_023159025.1 Thereuonema tuberculata | reverse complement strand
AGCAATATATTATCAAAGAAGGATGTAATTTAATGGACCACTTGAGGGTAGGCGGGGCTTCATAGTTACAAAAAATCCCACCAGGCCACTGCTTGGCTTGTGGGATAAACAAAGCCAAGTGCTTTGTTTTAACCCATGTATATATAGAGGAAATATTATATTAAAGAAGGATATTTCAAGTGTTTTTTTTTCAGAATTATTACAGTAAGGAACTGCACAGTACTGAACCATTTCGTCTTGAAATATCAAAAATCGACGTTAAGTTATATGTTTGCTTATCCCACAAGATCTCGCAGCATGTGCTTGCACGTCATACGTGATGTAGTAGGGGCGTAAACCTCAAGTGGTCCATTATTGATATGGAAAATCGATTTTTCCATAATTCTTATTCTCAAGAATAGACACTAGCCTTATAGTAAAGCCGTCCACTGTTTTCCTTTATTTGTTACAATATTCAATATTGTTAATAAACAATGCTTCTTTTATTTTTCTTTATTATTGTCCTGTATATTATCTTGTAGTTGTATTAGATGCTTTAAGCGTCTTATTATAGCGAAATTAATAAGATACACCCTATATTAAATTTGTCATGACAGAAGAACACGGTAATAAAAAAGTAATATCATTTTTAGATATTCTCATGTATCGAGATGATGAGGGCAAATTACAAACTAAACTTCATAAAAAAGATTATCAAAGTTTTAAATTTTTAAACTACGAATCAGCACATGAAAGAAGTAGTAAAGAAGCTGCAGTTAAAAATTTCATTGCAAAAGTAGACAGAGCTAATAGCATGCAAACAGGATTTGAAAAACAACTGCAAGATATGAAAAAATGTACTTGAATAATTATCCAAAAAGTTGAATGGAAGAAATTATAAAAGAATATAATAAAATGTCAATAAAAGAAATAAAACAAGAAATGGATATGACTATTGCTGTACAAGATAGGCCTTTTATAAAGCAATTAAAACCAATATTTAAGAAATATAATATTAATTTAATGGCAAAATATGGCTGTAAAATGAGAAACATTGTATGTAATTGTACAATTAATAAAATTGAATATAATCCAACTGGAGTTAGATATAAAATTCAATCTGCAGCGTGCAATGTATCATTATAGGAGAATAAGCCCACCCAATTAGAACTCAGGACATAAGAACATGATTAAATTATTAAATACTGATAAATCAGAATTGGCAGAGCAGTCTAGTTTATATGGAGATTTCCCAATGAATATAGTAACAATACTAGATATTGAACAGTAATAATGCCTAGATATTCAACAGGACAATAATAAAAGAAAAATAAAAGAAGTATTGTTAATTAACAATATATTGTTAATTAACAATACTAAATGTTGTAATAGAAATAAAGGAAAAACAGTGGACGGCTTTATTATATGGCTAGTAAAGAATAAGAATTGTGGAAAAATCGATTTTCCACTTCAATAATTGCCTATTATCATTTTTATATTCATGATTTATGTAATTGTTATATTATTTTGTATTTATTTAATGGAAGTAAAAAGAAAGTCTTGAAAAAGGTGTGAAATCAATAGATCCCGAAAATTCGCTATAATATATGGTTGAAAGTGCTTTATCTTTAAAACAATAAAAAATGAATACTACATCAATCTGTATATCTATTTTGTCCAAACCTACTCTTAAGGAACTTAAATTTCAGAGATTTAATTTTATTCTAATGTGCGTCCACAAATTTCCAAATGGTTGTAGCAGATAGATATTTTCTAGCATAAGTTAGTCATGTCTAGGAATTTGAAATGGGGCGAGCCTTATAGTCCTTGCCATTCAACTAAACGATTATTCTCCATCTTAAAAAAGAATTGTGATTGCTCTGTTTTTAGATTATGCATTTTTGCAACAGTATTCATTTCCAGCTCAAACTGTGGCATTGCACGGTCTGTTACTTCAGATCGACATCCTGATTACCCCCTCATATAATGGACTATCCAATAATATGACAATAGGTTAGTTTAAGGATAGCAGAAAATAATTCATGTTATATCTGTTTATCATTTTCAAGTCAGCTTTGGAGTGAGTGCTGCAATATTTTCATAACTATTTATAGCAATTTATAATCCACTTACTGTATGCTTCCTTTGAGTATCTCAATAAACTCACCTTAAAATTCACCTATAGCATCCTTCTTTACTGAAAGATAACTTACTCCGTAGGGATAATTTTGTTTCTGATTATTGTCTCTATATCCACTTGTTTCCGATTGTAAAACAAATGAACTACCAACCATGATGTTTCATCAAGTAATAAATCAAAATATATTCGGTTGGTAACAAAAACACTCGCATGGCAAGAACGGGAAAAAAAAATCTAATGAAAAAAGAAACAAAAAAAAAAAAAGCAATAACAAAAAAAGAATTCAGAATTTTTAAGAAATAACAATAAGTTGTCTGAAGATTGTTGAAAATAGAGAAGAAAGAAGTAAATAATAGATTTTTTTTTTCTAAATCAAGAGAAACGATGAATTTTTTTATTACATGAATACTTTTTTTTTCTTTTCATATTTTGAGATTTTGAAATTATATTATTACCTCGTAGCTATTGATCCGGTATATATCAAAATGAATAAGGACCTTTCTTAAAATCTTTTACTCAGTAAGGTGTCAGATTTGGGTGAACAGCTAGGTTTTGTAATATCTTATTCACTTGCAGACAGGCGAACAAAAGTTAAAAAGTAGCAAATTACAAAGAAATTTTAACGTTCCTGCTATAAATTAATCTACCTTTAGAGGGTTTGTGTGGCTGATGAGTTCATAAAGAGGACGAAACGACCATCCCACACTCCCACTGTTGATAGCTCAGAGGCGAAATCTTTTGTTTAGGGGCCATCCATTAATTACGTGAGGTGTTTTTTAAAAAATTGCCCCCCCCTCCCCCTTGGTGATATTTGATGAGATATAGTGGGACCCCCTCCTCCCTCACGTAAGATTTCAAAAAGTCAAAAAAACAAAAAAGTTCAAAAAGTCAATATTACAAAATGTTGTAATCTATTATAATACGTATATTCTCTGAATGAAAAAGTTGACGTGAGATTTTCGTTGACCCCCCTCCCCCTTGGTGAGATTTGGTGAGATATTGCCGGACCCCCCCCCCTTTTAACCTCACGTTATTAATAGATGACCCCTTACTTTGGTGCCTTTTTGGTTTATTGATTAAGTTAAAATGTAGCTCAAATCTTTTTTGTTGTTATTATAACCCTTTTTGGCGACCTTGTAGAGGAAAAGTTTTTCATGTGTGTGTGTATACAGTCTGAGCGCCATGAGTCATATATCCCTTAAGTCCCAATGGTCTGAGGAAAGCTCCGACTCTTGGTCCAGGCCATGAAATAATGGTAATTGGATAAAATTGGATGTATCTATATTAAATCGAATATGCTAAGAACGAATATGATACCTTCTATCAATGTTATCACTTTGTATTCCGTGGAAATGTTTGGACGGTAACAATTCTCCTGCAAGCCCATTTGAATGCCAAAGGTGTATCGAGAAAGCCGTGATGGAAATTGTAATTCACCTTTGAATTAATAGCAGTATCATTTTTAACAAGATAAGGGTTTGATTGACTGCAAATTTACAAGAGATCGGTTGGTTTTGTGTTTATTAGAAAACTGTGAATTGGGCTTGTTTCTTTTCGATGCAACAAATATCAACCACAACTGTAGAAGAAGCTCTGAACTCAATACCCTTTGTTATCAAATATTGTAAATTAGAATCGCCGATAATAATTTTAGACTTTTTAGGTCATTTCTAAAAACAATTTGATTAAAAATTTAACATCCTGATTTAATTTCATTTTAGATTTTATTGGAACTTTTCGGAAAATACCATTTCTTTCCACTGAGTCAACCTGGTTTTAAATTCTGCCGAAAAATCCGAATATTTTGCCGATTGTACAATTTTCTTCTTGAAGGTGGAGAATCTCCTCATTTCGATATAGTAAGTTTGTTTTGATTTAAATTCAAAAGATTCGAATAAAACTAAATATTAAAAAAAAATGATGCAAATGCGTATTTGAATACATTCAAGCAATAAAGCATACAGTTTCAACTCGACACCGCGAGTCTTTGGCAAGTGGACTTGCCAACGTCTCGCGATGTGCAGTTCAAATTGTAGTTTTATCTTTTTAATGTTTTAACTTTTTATCTTTTAATATGTGCGTTGGCCACATTTAATTTTAACACTACGTATTTGAATAGGTTGAAAAATGACATATTCAATGATTTATTATCTGTTCTATTACTCTATTCACAAAAAAGGGGCAAATTTTATAATTTAATAATATTTAAATATAGGCCCCTTGGTGTAAGTTGTCTGCTGTCTAGAGGAACGCAGTTTAGTATCTAGCGGAAATTGAGGATCTTTTTCCCCCAGCTATTTCTCCTTCAGACAGACACTACGATTCATCTAATCTTCTGTAAAACGAAATAAGAGTTTCTTTGAATCCTTACACACCAATGTCCCATCGAAGCATATACAATATGCTTTTATATGATACCGTATATAAAATGTTAATGTAAGATGTATACGATGCTTTTTAGAATTTTTAATTAAAGATAAGTTAAAAATAATTTTTTCTTAAAGGATTGTCATGAAATTTTTTGTTGTAGGATCAAATTGCAGCAATTTATTCGTTCTACCCTGATTACGATTCCAGTCGCATTGTCTTTCATTACAGACAGGTAGGAATGTTTATTAGTTATTACTGTTAATTTAAAACTCAATATCAGTGGTCGAATAGTTGGAAATTTTAACTTTTATTTGACTTAAAAAAATATTCCATATTACTTATTAGATGATTAGATTTTTTAGTCCTACTTACTTTTATGATTAAGTTTTAAAAGACTAATAATCACAAAGTTTAAGTTGCTTACGATGTAACAGAATGTAAAGAAAACATAAACGCGCCAAAATAAAAAAAAATCCCCGAGTTTTTTTTTTCTAATGTGATATCGGCAATCCAAGACAGGCTGTTTCGGCTTTTCAAACCGTCATCAGCAGCTCAGTGAAGTCCTTGTTTCCTTGTTATACCAAACGCACGTTAAACCTTGTGATTATGAATTTATCTTTTTATAATTAATCTTAATTGAAGATAAGTTAAAATTAATCCTTTTTATTCTTAATTTATTTTTTTGATGTTTATTATGTGAGGATCATTGTTTTGTTTATTTGCCTTTTGCTTACAAATAATTATGTCAAAATTATTCAATAATTTTGAGATTTACTGCAAGCTTTTCTTTTAAAGGAATGAATTACAATTTCATTTAAAAAAAATGAGAAATTGAAGAAATATTTTAATCGAAGTGAAATAAACATACTTCTTATGTGAGAAACATTTCTTAGAACGGATTAAAACAACTTCTAAATAATTTCTTTCTCGGTGAAAATAAATGAAGATTGAATTTAATTTTAGAAACTAGTTTTGTGCCATCCTTTCTGAAAACCTCAACATAGTTTTTTCATCTAAAATATGAGAAATAGATAAACCATTTATAATAAAATGACGAATCGTATATCTTCGAGAAAAAAGAAAATAAAGCAAATAAGATATTTCTTCCATTAAAGAAATATTCATCTTTTATTCCATTTAAAAAAAAGCCCTTAAAAACGAGGTTTTTTTTAGATTTTTTTTTAAAAAAACAAAAAACAAAAAAACAAAAATAAAAATAGATCTTCTGCATATACAATTTATGAGTATTTCGTTTTTTTTACTTAACATTTTCATTCCTTTTATAGGTGCTATTTTCACAAAAGTTCACAGCCTACGACCATGGTCCAGTAAGAAATTTTAAAGAATATAATTCAGTAAGTGTATTTTACAAAAGATAATTTCGTATATATTATGTTGGTAGAAATTAAACGAGGAAAAGCACAAAAAAAGTTTTATACTTGCCATACTGTTTCGTGACTTGAATCGTCATTGTAAGCAGCCTTTCTCAAATGTGTTGTGGTGAAGTTCTGGTTAGCTGCTTTCGTAAATAACTTTGACCCCCTGCATGAAACAGTTCGAAGCTCATCTTTTAGCTTTATAATGTCATGTTAATGGATAGATTGGAAGGAACAGTCACAAAGCAGTATGGCAAGTATAAAACTTTTCTGCTCTTCCTTGTTTAATTTCTACCAACGTAATAATATCGTTGTTACATAAGCAAATACATTCTTACGTGCTTCAAGATTGAAATGATTTGCTGTTGCTATTTTACTAAATTAGTAATCTAGTACAATTTAGATTTTTTTATTTATTTATTCATAAAGTTTACATTATATATATTACTAAATAAATGCTTAACATGGATATCAAAGATAACGATAGAATTATATTAATCTAAGACAAAATGAAATAGAGAATCAATCCAAGAGTAATTCATATTGATCCTTGAATCTTTTTGCCCTTATTAACGACGTCGACTTTTGTTGAGTGGGGAAGGGAAAAAACACTAGCCTCTTTAACGTAATTTTATTACCCCCTATTATGAAGGCAGAAGAACTACTTTAGAAATGTGAGGAACTCTAAGCAAATAATTATTCCATTACCGAAATTTCTATTTTTAAAATATATTTTTTTGATATTCAAGTTATCTTTGGATGATCCCAAGAAAATCTCATCCCTATTTGTAAATAGCTTCTCGCAGTAGAACAAATCCAATACCTTCTAATGTTAGAAACTTCTTTAATATGCATTTGTCTTATTTTAATATTTTGTTTGTATTTTCTGTTTAGTACTTTTCATAACGAAGTTTCTGTATAATCTTAAAAAATATTACATGATTCAACTTTTTGACAATTCTTTAGTTGCTTTTTTTTTTAATCCGTAATTATATCCAATGGTGTGGCTAAGCTTTTAAAGGCCCGTGAATCTTCCAAACAAAATAGAACATTCAATGACATGTGACTTTAAACAGATATTTTGTTTGTGTGTTTTAGTTCAAAAGCTAAAAGCGTAACATTTTTTCCCTTTTCGTATTTCCTTGTATTTTTTTTTAATTTCTACAATCTCTTTCTCAAGATCTGGGAAGTGTAATCACCAAGTAGGTATGTTTCCTTTGGTTCTAGGAAACTCTGTAAATTACATTTTTTAAAAAGTTGTCCTCTGTAAAATGTCTTCCTTTACAAGTTCTTGTACTTGAATACTGAATAATAAAATGATCTGTTTCCAAAGGAACATTTGAAATACATGTAAACTTTATTACTTATATATATATATACAGTACTGTAATGTAGCCTACATATAAAAAATGTAGAGAATGAACAGGTTTTCTTTCAAGGCGTGAAAGAAGTAACTTCCCCTTTTTTTTCTTATCTAAATCGAATTTTTGCAGAAAGTTAAATCTTGTGAGATGCCCAAGCAAAATAGTCCCAATTCGATCTGTTGACAGTGAACTGTTACAGAATTTAAATACTTCGCTGCAATTTTACGAAAAATTGCATCATCTTTTTTTTTTTCAGCAATTACATAATAAATTTTAGCTAATCTTAAAATAAGAAATTGTAAAACAGTTGAAACTAGAAACTAGATGAAGAATGTATGGAACTCATTTGGAGACAAAAATGACACAAGGAGTAGTAAAATACATTCTTATATGCCGCATAATTATAAATACGTTGATAGTCATATCGCAGATTTATGGCAGATTAGGTTTCGGAGCGTGCCCCTGAGGCGACGCAATTTTGTTTACACCTAACAGAGTATGTGTTGCACTACCATCGTCATATGCCTATTAGGTAACGGAGAATAACACAACTACATACCAATGTCCATAACAACCTTATTACTTTTGCGTTAACTTCTACGAACTACATTACCACACTGAGTTTCTAATTTAAAATAAGTTATAAACACTTTAATACCAATTTAATTATAAGACAGCCAAATACAGATGCGCAGAGAACAGGCTTTGATAAACAAATATGATGAAACATACATAAGTAGTAGTGGACGTAACTCGATGCAAACTGTAATTTTGGGATATTGTTTCACTGCATAGTGTTCATTAGAAGTTATTTAAATCCCGGGTATTACTGAATTTTTTTTTCATTTTTTTTATAGGTTACGCCACCAGTACACGACATTAGTAAAATTACTGCGGAAACGGTGATTTTCCACGGAGGCTTAGACAAAGTAGCTACACCCAAAGCGGCGAGAGATATTGCCCAGCAAATGCCAAACGTCAAATCCGTCATCTTCCTAAAAACTTTCAATCATGGAGATTTTTTGTTTGCAAAAGATTACCGTACAGCGCTTTATGATCAACTTTCCAAATACTTAAATTAAATTCCAACCAAAAAAAAAATTAAACATTTCTTTACTTTTGTTAAACATTAAGTGGCTAAAAAACATGAAAAAAAAAGAAGAAAGAATCATCTAACACAGTTGTTCTCAAAGTTTCTTGGTTTTCGCACTATAAAATATAAAATATTTCTGACTGACTTGTACAAAATTAAAAATATATTAATATATTTTAAGTTATGAATTAAAATAACGTAAACTGTTGAAAAGTATTCCTTACCTTATTTTAATAAATTAAGCATGGTTATGCAATTAATTGATGATATAGGGGAAAGTTGTACATAGTGGGGACGGCGGGTCAAACGGGGACATTCAAGTTCTCCTTGATTAGTGCTGCTATCGGCGAGAAACCATAGTACTACCATTACTGGATGCCGTAGCAATAGTTTGAGTTGAGTAGTGAAGGTTGGATGACGCTTGCTTGAGTTTTAGTGGGATTTTTAGTTTTGAAGTGAAAAGTTTTCAATTTTTGCAAACTTTTTTGATGTGTTAGTTTCGCATATAACTGATTATAAATATTGGGCGAGTATATATTTCATTTCCTTATCTATTAGTCAGTGTTTTGGCATGTCCTGTAAACTCCTGAGTCGTTTATGTGACGAGAAAAGCAATTTTTTGTAATGTAGTTCACGGTCGGGTCAAACGGGGACATTGGTGGTTGTTCAAAATGGGGACGAAAATCGAATGTTAGAACGCTGAGGAAGATGATCAAACATTCATTTGTGATTACTGTGCTTAGGCCAGTTTAATGATCATCTACAACATTCCTAATGTTATTTAATGTCATTAAAGTATAAACAAACAAAGTTTTATATTAACACAATATATTACATTGTTTCTTATGGGTACCCCATTTTGTCCGACCGGTTGTCCAAAATGGAGTATTACGCAATAAAACACTTAGAATTAAAATACACATGTAAAAAAGGAATTTGTTTACTTTTCTGCACCATTTTATTATAGCTAAAGGACCTAAGTAAATGACTAATGGTTTATAATACTGTTTTATTTGCTAGATTTCGTTAAATTAAAGTTAAAGAAGATGCGTCCCCATTTTGGACAACTTTCCCCTATATAATTTCTAAGCAAGTGGGTTTATTGTAATTTTTAAAATACACTTTCTTAATATTCGCGGCATAACATTGTAAAGTTGTAGCAAATAAACATATTCATCATCCATTGCTGCTTTCCACTGCTACATGTTCACCGATTTAATGTTGTTTTCAGTATTGAAGTGTTGATCAACCTAACCATCTCTTGCGGAGCATGGCTTGGCAATCACTGATATACACAAGTAAACAAATATATATGTATATAAACGAACCTTAATACTTATTTAAAAAAATTTTTAATTACATATCATTCAGTATGCATTGGAAAAAAGTTGCCATTTTAAAAGGTGATAAAATAAGGGACAAAAAAATATTTGATTTTGACTTTTCGCATGACTTTTTTTTTACTAATGATCCCCTTATCATCTTTTGAAACGGTTGCGTCCTTGCTGATCCGAGTTTAATCCTTGCTGATGGTCGGGGATTTTTTAGTTTTTAGTTTGTAGTTTTGTAGTTTTTGTCTTTTTTGAAAGAGGTTTGAAAATGCTTTCTTCCTATTTAGGCCTATTTAACTTGCCAGAAAGGTTTCCTAACTGTAATAGCTTCTTTTGCTTTATCTTAATATGAATAAGAAATAAATAAACAATTTTAGATCGTAAAATATTTTCTTAGATAAATGAAATAATACAAAAAAGCAAAATACAAAGTTACAAATAAAACTCTTCCCTGTCTCTCGCCTTCATTTCGAAATTTAACCATTTTAACCTTTTTTCTGCCCCGATGAAAAAAAAATGGTCTAGTTAGCACCCTTCACAACCGGGAAGAGCAATGAAAGGGAATTCCAGTATTTTTTAAAATCACCCTATGTTATAGTAATTAATTTTGTACTAGATACTGTATTTCCTTGACGGAAAATAATAAAGAAAGTAGATGTCAACAAATTAAGTAATTGATGAAATAAAAACATGTGTTGTTACAGCATCGTTACATGAAAAGGAAAACAAACAGTCATAATAAAAAGTTGGGAAAAATAAGGAAAAATTTCGATATAAAAATTCTAGTTGCCAATATTTTCAAGCAAACAACCGTAGCTCTGAACTCCCAACCATCTGTTAACAGAAACATTGAGGAAAACTACAACATAGTAGAGTAAACATTTTGAAAAACATTGAAAAATGAGAAAATCGTTGAAAAACGTGCTTTTTATGTTGAAATTAGGGAATAATCTATTCCCTAAGATCAATAGTTTGGAGGAACCATTTGGAAATTTGAACCCGAATATGATTTATAAGTTGTAAGTTCAAACACTACTGAAAAGAACAATTGAAGTAGCAGGAAAATAAGGTTCACTTCATAAATTTAGAAAAAAAAAAGTCTTTATTTAATTTCTATGTTATGTATATAAGGAACATTTTGAAGAATTTGTAGTTTCTAAAATATAGTCTTAACATATAATAAATTTTTTAGATTATTTATTTAGAATTTGTTAGATTGTGAATTTGCAATTAGTAAATTTTTGATTTAAGAAATAGCTTTATTTACATTTCGGTTCACGAGACTGGGATTGTTACGGCTTGGAAGCCACCCTCACTGTTTCCTAAAGATAAATTCATCTTTAAGACTTTTTTTTTTCTTAATGGAAGGCAATTGTTTTTGTTAGTTAATCCTTCCTTCATCACGAAAAAGAACGTGATTTTGTTTTTGGTTGAACGGCTAGAACTACGATATCCAATATGAACCAGATTACCAGTGTCTCAAGAACGACTTCTACATCATAGTTAGGGACTCATCTCAGACAGCCACTACACCACGCAGTCACCACACGTTATCCATCGTTAGAGCTTAGCGAATAGCGGGTAGCGGATCAGCGACGAGTTCATATTACATTAAATTCCATGCCACAAATAACGCACAACTTATTAATCTATTACAAGTCACCACACAGTTCACCAAAGACATTGGGATGAATTTGGAATCGACATATGTTACAAGCTAAATATAATTTGGAGGATTTTGAACTGGATCGTGGACTGGCCATCCAATCCATGGAAGAGGGAGAGACCTACAAGTATCGGGGGCAAGCAAACGCGTATCACAAACAAAGCAAACATCAAAAACTGCACTTAAGAACACATACAGTGCTCAACGTCCTCAAAACACAAATCAACGCCAAAAATAAAATTAAAGCCATCAACACTTTTGCCGTCACTAGACTAATATAATCCCATTAGGAAACACCGAACTCGAAGTACTATAGCGCACAACATGTACCGCCCCAAGTTTGCGACAGAGAGGATGACCGTCCCCCGCAAGGAGGGAGGCCGAAGACTCATCAACCTCATCATCCTACACGAAAAACAAGTGCGCTCACTTAGGGAACACTTCCACCAAAGAGCACAACACTCCTCACTCCATTTAACCATTGTCAAGGATGAAACACACCTCATCTCCAGAAAAAACCCTTGTCTCACACTGACCCTGATATCCAGGTTCAGCAGTTTCATGAATCAAGCGCTCATAAGGAACTCAGCCAGCCTCATGTGGACATTGAAGCGTCGAACAGATGGTTGATGAGTGGCGAGCTGTTCAGTGAAACCTCAGGGCTCGTGTTTGCGACACAGAACCAAGTCATATCCACACTACAAGAAACACATAATCTCATGCTGTCCCCTTCTCTCCCAAACAAACTAACTCCACCGACACAATCAGGTAGCGTCGATCGTTCATCAGCAGCTAGCACACAAACACTCACTTATTAAAAACACAGATAGATTCTCGTTCTTTATATTTAAGGAAATGATAAAAATTAAGCAGTTCTATTTATTTATTTATTTATTGTATATGAAATTGTTTCGTCAATTATTACAATGAAAATTTATCAATTCTTAAGTTAAAATTCTTAGTGCATTAAGACATTATTTCTCGAACTACAGATGACTTCAGTGTTATATTTAGTTACATTTTTTTCTGAATTTAACTTTTTATGAAGTTGTATAATATACTCGAAATAAAGGATTCTAATGAAATGTTATTGAAATCAATATTGAGGGCCCATTATCGATGGAGCCCGCGATGCACCTCCCGCTTCAGTCCGACACTAGTCTGAGCTAATCTAGTAGTTTATCTTAATTACGAGGAGAAGCTCTTGTTCGATATAGTTGTTCGTGGTTGGGCGGAGAAGGTTAAGTATTATTCAGATATCAGATTAAGTGTATCTGATATCTGAATAATACTTTTTTTTTTTTCTAATTATATCTCTGATACCCATTTCTAAAAGAGCGATAGTGTTTTCATGAAATAAAATAGGGCGACAGTTTATAATTACGGTATTATTTTTACTTATGAACCAGGTCTAAGGGAGAGGGGCGGTATTACCCCCCCCCCCCCCCTAAATTCGCCAGTGCGATTGACATGCCCTTTGTCGCGATTACGATCCTAAAACTGAGGCATTAGATACCACAATTCATGAGATCCAAGGAAGTGCTGCCATCTAGTGTTTGTCTTTGGAATCTCAAATCAAGTGAAATGTGACTCTCAAATTTTATAATGAAATGGAAATAAAAACAAGATTTAGTTGGAATGGCAACTTTCGAATACCTGTACGATATAGCTATTGTTACATTTTGTTTTGTTTTTTAATCAAAATCGTGTTCCTTGTTACAATCTTCAACTCAAACACTTCAGCTTTATGGACAGTATAGTTTTGAATTATTACGATCACAGGAAGGATGAACAGACTTATTTTGTCCTAATCCTTGTTTTCTCTCCAATGCCTATTAAAAGGCACTACAAATATTAGAAAAATTTATTTCTCTCTGTAGCTAATTTCCTTGCGGAATAAAAAATAGCTAATTGACAGATTAGTGTATTTCTAAAACTTCCTAATAACATCAGCAATACTTCGCAGGAAGGCTTTTTTTGTTATTAGAAGTAAGTTTCAAGTAATAAACTAGTTTTTGTAAATATGTATTACATTGACAGATTAGTTCTCAGTTGTTTTGCAAACTTGAAAATAAATAAAAATGTTTATCTTTTCATCGGGAGCGCAGTTATTATGTGTATCTTTTATCACTGAAATTAAAACTCAAATAAAAAACAAAACAAAAAAAACTGCAGTTCTGAGAATTTTTGGGGGTATGTATTTAAAAGAATACTTATTTAAACTATTATTTTTTCACTTTTAAGATTACAATTTTGGGTAATATTTTATGAAATCTCACCTGCGAAATTACCGGGTTTTTTTTTTTATTGTTTTTTGGAAGAAAAAGATTCGTTAAACCATAGTAGAAACCAAAGCGATGGAAAAATGTGGTTTGGTGCTATAGTTTTTATGAAAATTAGAGATATATTCTCAAAGAGTTCCAAATATATCTCCACGTATTAAACGACACGTATTAACAATGACCACGCTGAGCTATTTTCAAGATGGCCGATAACTTGAAGAAAAACCAAGGGTCATTCGATATGAAAAAGCCCGAGAGGAAAAACATATTTGCAATGCCGATGAAAAAAATAAATATCTAATCAAATCAACATATATGAACATTTATCACCAAGAAATTCGTATTCTCTGCGGTGTTTGAAAGCCATGTATTAAACGGAAATATAAATACAGTAGAATCTCGATTAACCGAAGTGGTCGGGACCGGACCTCCGTCGGTAATTCGAAAATTCCGGATAAAAGAGAGCACTTAAAAATGGCCGTCAGGGGATCGCAAAAATTTTAACACTGGATTTTAAACATGTACCAAATACAAAATAACTAGATGTGATGCTTTTAATTATATTACTATAATTATAAACAATAAATTTGTTCAATAGATGTCACACAAGTCAGAAAATGCAATGTAAATATTTATATGACATACGATACATACTTTACCTTGGCTTAAATGGAAGTTTGCTCTGCCGAAAGCTGACTGATGTCGTTTAGCCGCTCTGTCCCGAAGTTGTTTCAGTAGCATAAGTTCTGTAGAATCAGAGTCAATCTGTTGCTACAACCACGTTAGTCCTTTAGCAAAACATTCAAAAGCATCGGAGTTGCTTATTTTATAAGTTTCGATAACCACATCTTCATCACTTTATCGTCATCGCTGTTGCGTTTTTGTTTAGTGAGTTCCATTGCATAAATGAATGTTCTTCATTTCGGTAAAGCCAACGCTTCTGAGTCGGACAGAAAGTAGCCAATAGAAAGGCAGATGGTCTTGGAGACGAATGGAATTTCCGATAGGAGGGGGAAATGGGGAGAGAAAGAGATAAGATATCGGCATGTCGGCACAGCCTGCAGTGGGAATAGCTACCGCCGAAGGTACCTTGAAGTGATATTGTTTATTTATCAAAAAAAAGATGAAGGAAACCGACGTCGGTTAAACAAGGTTCCGGTTAAAAGAGTTTTGGATAAATCGAGGTTCTACTGTATCCAAAATAAAGATAAATGAAATGAATTAAGTATAAAGAAAGAAAAATACCATTTAGCTGGGTAGACCCTCGAGATGTCACCAAGAAAATGCCGAAATTTTTAACGGCTAGTTGTAATGCTCGATAGAATTCGAATATCGTGGAAATACAGAAATTGGAAAAGGTAGAGATCAGTCGGTTTCCTAACCTTTATTCTGCCTTACAAACTTTCTTCGCCACATTCGTTCTATTATTTGTGTGTGGATGGAAAAATCGTCGGCTCTAACAAATTCTAATAGAGTGATTGACAAAGTGGTACTCGAATCCGTCATTCGACAGCCGTGCATAGGATCTCCAGTGATCAGTGATTACCTTCTAATCTGGCGAATTAGAGGTATAAAAGTGTTTGCATACCGTTTTTGAACTTCCACGACAAAGCATTCCTTGGTATCAAATAACTATCGTTAGTGCCTATGCGACCACGACTGTATTTGCGGGTGTAGAGATGGCTCTCATCCAATTCAACCACATGTCCTTCGCCACCAATGGAACCGCTGTTATTGCTTACTATCACATAACAAACCTCCCTATAAAATTGATAATAATCAACAACAGTTCTGCAGGAAACATTACATTCATTGCATCCTCTATCGAAGCACCCATTATTCAACTATAAACGAGTCGAAGGCTAATGGATAAACCGAGAGTTTGGTACAATAAAACCAAGTGTGCTTGGTCAGACTGTAATCTTTACGGCAGTGGTGCAACGAAGGTTCAAGGGATTGAGGGAAACCTCCCCAGATGTTTGTGGCATCCATCGCGCGGAGTTGGCGCGCTTGCATCTCCGGCATTTTAAACCCGCTCTTCGCGGCAGAGGCGATGTTCTACAGCAAACTGGATTGCCGCCTCCTCCGTCACAGTTGCCTTAATTTAATCGGCAAATGTAATTGCCTCCATCTAAACCCAGCAAAAAAACAAAATTGCAAATAAATTTTTATGAATTTATTTCAGAAAATATCCTAAAGTGGTTACTGATTCAACGATAATTTCCTGTTTTATATCTATAAAATCGAACGTTTATCGAAACCAAAGTATATGTTTATGTCATGAAAAATACAGACATTCTGCACATGAATTTCATCCAAACATAATACCGAGGCAAGCTATTTTTTAAAATTAATACAAACACATCAGAGGGGTTGAAATCTAAATTTACCTAGCCTACAGCTAATCGGCACCCACGCATTGGTCGGCTGCGTGAGAGTAGCGCAATCGAGTTTTGCTTGTAACTTATTTCGGTTCAAGTGCACATTACGGAACCCCTGATTTCCGCCTGTTTTTCCGAGTTGTGACAACATGTTTGCCTTGGGACTACTTTGAAAACGCCTCATGTTGGATAGGCAAAGTTATTTCAAAATGGTTTTCGCACGATCTTTCACTAGAAAAACTAACCCTTATCTGGCTAACTGAGATCTTGGGCTAACTGCATGCAAAGGCAAAGTTATTTCAAAAGGGTTTCGCACTATCTTTTACTAGAAAAACTAACCCTCATCTGGCTAACTGCGATCTTAAGATAATAGCATACTACAAGTCGCGACTCGCTTGGCATCCTCCTAGCCCCTGTTTCCCAATTCTGAATTCTGGAGCAAAAGGAGGGCAATTCTGAAATGGAGCAATGTTTTTTTTTTTTGGTTGTGAAAGTAAAAATTGCTGATAATATCGTTTTTTTTTTTATATTTTTATTTTTAAGCTATACCTAATGGTGGGGCTTAGCATACTTTAGATACTTTAGGTGGGGCGCAGCACAGAAAAGGTTGGGAACTGTCCTAGCCTGTTAAAAGGTGCCTGCGGCGCATGGGACCGTAACTCTTTCACCTTCATGCTTTGTGGGTAAATTTGTGAATACGTAAAATGAGAAGGATCAAGAAACACCGCTGTTTGTTCATATTTGTAAATTAGAATAGCTCAAACTAGGTTAATTATTTCCCCCTCCCCTATTTTATGACAGGTGAGCCATCGTAACATTAACGAATTTAAATATCGAATGTTTATAATAAGATTCGTTTACTACAAGCGGTAAAAAATTAAGTTAAAAATGTTTCTTATATGCCGTAGATTCTCTGAGTACCGAGGTTCGGTTCTCATGTGGGTTTCGTGATGGTGGTCGATCCGCGCTGGGCAGGTTTTCTCGGGGTTCTCCCGTTTCCCTTGCACTTCTCCCACCATACTTTCACAGTCTTTCTCTCCATCTGTCCTTATTTCCTGTGGGATAGTACAATAGACCTTCGGTCGCAGTGGTTGGCTTCTCTGCCACCCACATTCACTACTTACATACATATATATGCCGTAGATTTTACGAACGTAAAACAGGAAATTATCCCCCCAGGTAATTCGACCTAATGCCTACTAAAAGAGAAATATCCTTCTTAATTTCAATATAAATTTCATGGCAATCCTTCAAGGCAACCCATTATTTTCCCACCGTTTCTTGATTATGTTTTACAAAATTTCAATAATTTTCATAATTTTTACTTACAATATTTCCCTGAACAACATCACTTTCTCAGTTTCAGATGATACATCCTTCTCAATTTTAATATAAATTTCAACGTAATCCATTATTTTTAATTTCAATTTCTTGATTATTTTTCCCAAAATTTAAATAATTTCCTTTCAATTTTTCATAATTTTATCTATTTATACTTACAATATTTCCTTTTGCAGAACAAATTTCTCAGTTTCGGATTTAATTTAAAATTGGCCGCCAGGTGGAATTTATCCGCCTCATCCTAAAAGTGCTACAGATTCGGTCTTCATCGTCTCCCAAAGACGCTAAAACCTCATGCTTCGAAAAATTTTTATTTAAAGGATTATCTTTTGTAACTGCAATGTAGTTATTTAAACATTTAAATTGTTTTGACTTTATTATTATATGAACTGTTAGGATTATGAAGGAATCATGTGCTTAAACACGTTTCAAACTGGCCTAAGTCAGTAATTTAGCTCTTTTTTCTTATTTCGGCAAATTTGAAACATCCCAAACTAGATATGGTATGTCCCCCCCCCCCCTCCTCCGATGACTGTTTCCGGGTTTTCGCTCAACATTATTATTTTATATTTCATCAGATGATGTCTATTATATTAAATAACAACTTCGCATCCTTAGTTTTGTCTAAATAGTAATTTAAACATTAGGCAACATCACTTCGTCAACTCTAAGGAGGTGCTGCCATCTGGCGTTTGACTTGGGAATCACGCATCCAGAAATATCTGTAGTTTTAAGTCGTCCAAATGGCATATTTACGCATAGGAAATGCCTTACTATTCCTCTATTCTCTTTTGGATAATTAATAAATGTATATCTAGTGAAACATAATTTAAAGATTTACAATGAGGTCTGTTCCCGAACTGGAGAGAACCTCATATTCTAACGACCTTTATTAATTTAAAAAGTTTAGAAAAATTACAAAATAAAAAGTATTATCTACTTGTGTTGGAATTCAAAGAAAAATAATAGAACTTTTAATTAAAAGATGCGCTAGAATTTACACTAAAAATATTGCTAATAACTATTGTGAGTGGCATGTTTAAAAGGGAGAAATATGAAATTGTGTAGAGTTTTCGCGATTTTTTGTCTAATTTTGGAAAATCTACGAGTCTGATCATAACGTGGGGGGAATCCCGTTACTCTATTTGGTACCTGGGTCCTGAATTTGATGTAGGGGGAGGGGGGGGGCTTTTTTAACTGTGTTTAAACTATAGGAATGAAGTCATATTTTTTTCAGATCCTTCTTGAAAATACAATTTTTTAGTCTTCTGATCAAGATCAGAAGACTTATATTCCCGTTTTGTCTGGGGACAAGTATCATTAAAATATCATTAGCAACAATTGCATCTTTCGCAGCAATCACATTTATAATAATAAGGAAATAAAGGCAATATCAATCATATTTTCCTAGACATATCAGAAGACGTTGGGAAGCATTGTGATTACTAATCGATATCCCTACCTTGATTGTGTATGTGTTTGTGAAATTCTGTATCGCGAATTGATCGATAAATGAACGAAATAATATCATAGAGATCTTCTAATTTTTTTACACTTTCGGAAAGAAATCATTGATTTTCAGACAAATAATTTTGGAAATCGTTTTCAAATTGTTTCGTTCAGAAATACAACTCCACATCTAGATTTATTATTATTTAAATGACAGTTAATATTCTATAACAACATTCTTAAGCTCGAAGACATTGCTGCCACCATGTGACTAAAATGGGAACTATCGTTATTATTTGTATATTTTTGATTTAACTAAGCTGTGTATCAAGTTTAATTTAATTGTTTTTAAATTATTTTTGACTGAATTAATTCTTATATGCGAACACCTATAGATCCTACTAATCTAGTGAACCTTAGATTAAAATTCTTCAACGTTCTCAAAAGTAAAATATTTTTAAGAAACATTTTGCTTTGTAAACACATTATTCTAGTTGTTTAATGTTAACGATTTACTGTTATTAGATTATTCTATAAAGTGCATTTTATGTATTCAGTGATTTCATTGACAATCTCAAAATGTTGTCTTTTGGAAACCCTTTGTTGACTTGAAAAACAAAATTAAAAAAATGTATTTTTGCTCTTCATTAATTAAGCTTAATTTCTTATTTTTTTAATTCAATTCTTGTCTCACAAAACCGTTTGAGAAACACGGATTTGGTGAAATTTCTGGAGATGTTTTTATTGGGTTTTATTCTGCTACGTGGGCATCAGTGGTACTGCCGTAGACTGCAGGTTAGAGAAGTTGTGTTCAATCCTCGATGAAGATCATAGGAAAAATAACATAGGTTTTTCCTATGTCATTCACCTCCAAAAGTGTACCTAGGAATCAAACGCAGCCTTGCAAAATTTTCAATTTTGGGGATAAACCACCCGATCTCTGTTCCAATGGTCATTGAACCTGTATCTTCGGAGCTCCCATGGACCAACTGAGGCTCGGACGTAAAAAAAAAAACCTACCTTTTCTATTATGAAATAATAAATATGACAAATTATTTCTTTTTAAAAATGAAGAAATACTTGAGGTTATATCTTCAGAAAATATTAAATACAGAAAAAGGCTGAATATTTTTAAAGTTATTACACTGAAATATTTCATTAAGTTTAAGAATTTTGAAAATTGCAATACTGTAAAACAAGCATAAATTTTGTGCTGTTAAAACTGATGTTGCAAAAATATTAATTTTATTTCCTACAAAATTTTATCAAATCAAATAAAATAACTTTATTAATATGGTCATCTTAATGCAAAAACTATAATTGTCTAAAAGATTAATTATTCCGATTAAACTAAAAAAAAAAAAAAAAAAAAGATTTATAAGACTATTAAGTTTCTATGACTGTAATGTTTAATCTACGATTGCCTAATAAAATTTAAAATTTTATGTATCAAATAAACCATAATTCTTATTAAAATATGACTTTCTTTTTTATTATTATTAACGATTTAATATCTTATAGGGTGGTATAGCTTTGTTAAAGGATGTTTTTTTTTTGTTTTTTTTTTTATGTTAATAGGAACATTTATTTAACCTTTGGGTCAACATACATATTCACTCTTTGTAAGATTATACAAAATCAATTGATTTAGGTTATCTTTCAATATAAAATATAAATATAAAAAAGGTAGTAAAATGAGCAAACATTTTTGAGCAATTGAAACAAAATTGAGCACTGAATCTTGAGCAGGTAAAGATTAAAATAGTTTATAATATTCAGGATGATATTTGAGATGATACTGAACAAGCATTTGATATATAATCTGCCAGCAATTGATATAGTTTTGTATCTAAACTTAGTTAATCCCTAAGATTTTTGCTAAGACTTAAAATACCTAAAAAAATAAAGAATCTATAGATCTGCAAATCTTTTACCATCATACGCCTGAATAGAACAATTATATCTTAATAGAAAGGCCTTAGGAGGATGGGTTTAGAACTGGAGACAGAGAAGATGATCTGTCGTCTCTTATTTAAGCTGTAAATTTATAAATACACTACAACCTCGATTATCCGGCCCTCGTTGATCCCGATCAGATTTGTAGACATTTTGTTTACTTATTTTAATGTTCACAAAGATAACAATTTTAACTATGATAACAAGAACATAACTGTAAGTACATTCGCTTTTTATTTTGATTAAATGTACAGTTCCTGCATAGATTGTGCAATAAATTATGGTAATAAAATGTTTCTATCGAGTTTAAGAAAGCTTTACTAGAGTAATTTTGTTACAAAACAAAGTTTTTAATCGTAATAAACGGAAAGTCTGCTTATTTAAGGATTTGTTTTGCTTATTACTCACAATACCCGGATTATCCGGATTTTCGATTTTCCGGATTGCCTTTGGTCCCAGTTAGTCCGAATAAACGAGGTTGTAATGTATTCCGTTTGATAGAATAATTCTTAAGGAAGTGAGATTAAATTTCTGATTGACTGTAGGATAAATAACATAAATAGAACTGACAAATCAACTTTACTGTCTTTAAAGATTCATTAATATATACCTTCAGAATTTGGGGAACAGTTTAGTGCACGTCAGTTCTGATGAGGATTTCAGAAGTTCGCTGTAGTGAGCAATTCATTAGAATTGCCAAGATTTTTTGTCCTTCTAGTTGTTACATTTAATATAAGAAACCACAATGAAACTTCATCTTGGAGTATGCATTGTTAAGTAATCCATGTTATACCATTGCTCTTATCGACTTTTGAAAAAGTGGGTTGTCAATACAGACTTATTATTACATTCTATGTTAGAACTTCTTGTTTACTTCTTGTTCAAGAACAAACCACTCAAAAAACGGACTCCATATTCAGATATCCTGGTGATGCTGTTCGACTTGGATTGTCGTTATTTCTTTCTTCAATTTGCTGCTGCTTGTAATTGACGGGATTCCTTTTCATCTCCATGAATGCCTAAAAATATATATTAGAACATTATTCAAATTACACATAAGATTAATGTCACTCCAGAACTTCCAAGCTATATAAATAGAAAACATAAACAATGGCGACATCATTTACAACAAAATAATGCATTCATTATCTATTCCAATTTAAATCATCTTATTTATCTATCACGAGAAAGATATTGTCAATCTACCTTTATTATAATAAATATTATTATTCTGTTATAACAAATCAGAAAGAATTCAGTCAATTTGAAAGGAAAAACAAAATCCTTCTTTATTACAAAGAATTGAATTCCTACTTGTCTCTCTTAATGAATATTTAAACTTACAGCATGTTATTAACTTAATAAAGAATTCATTCGAGAGTTTTGAAATGCAAAACTTAGGTAATCTCTATCGTTTTTCATGCTGAATTCTCTTTCAGACAGGTCTTAAGATCCACCCAGCCCTTAGGGTTCCTTTCCCACGGGTAGAGATGGCAAGAGTTGGGCTGACCACCCGACCTCATCTCAGATACGGGACAGTGAAACAATCTTGGGAGCCTTACCTCCAGCGCCCAGTGAGATATATCTACCTATTTAACTATCTACAATAAATTTTAATTTTTTTCTAAGACATCCTAAAAAAAGAAATTTAATAAAGTTAAGATATCTATGTTATATTTTATTTATTTGTTTAGTTGTAATTTTCAATATAAGTTTTAGCCCCAAAATTCCTAAGGCAAAAAAAAAAGAAGCATCTTTTTCATTGTAATTTCATACAAATTATTGTATGATTTTTATCATAAAGTACTCAGAAAATTTAAAGAAAACTCATAATTTTTGTTTAAAGTCCACTATTTTGCTTATTTTGTAGTTTTACATACTGCTAATTTTTAAGGTAAACGCCTACTTTTTAAGATGCCTCAACACAAAGTAGATTGCTGTAGCATTTTCGTCATTAATCTATCATTCATATTTTGTTCAGGATATTTAAAAATCTAATATTTTATTATTGGTTCTATTTCCGACTTCGTCATATCAAATTACAACAAAAACTAACAAGAATGATGATTAAATGAGAGTTCAAAAACAATAAAGTATCTCATAGATCAGCATTTAGGCTTAAATGATTTAGGTGACATTTTATAATGCAGATGATGACTGGCAAGAAAAAAATGGGAATCTCTGTTAATCATTTCCAACAACAAAGTAATTTCGTTAAATAGAAGTAATGGTTAACCAGAACTCCGTTATGAAGTTTATTATAAAAATGAATGATATATTATCTTGTAGACTCTATACATCGTGTGGTGGCATCTTTAACCATTCTCTGCATGTTACAAAGAAGCATGTTACAAGATCCACATTGTGTAGGCAATGATACAGAATCCGATGATTCTCTGGCCAATCGGAATTAGAAGATGAGGATGACCAATCCGATACTCGCCCGTCTTCAATTCCCAGGAGAAAATTCCCAGTCCAATGTTTAAGAGGGTTGGAATTTTTTCATAATTCTCTGGAGTAGAAAAAAGATGAGAAACATTCCGACCTCGGATTATGCTCCTCCATTAAGTATACAAGTGACTTTGTATGTAATTTAATATTATTGAAAAAAAAATCGTATGAGAATTCAATTAAGCAATACATAACATCCATCGGGAAGTCTTTAGGCTCTTATATACAGAAAGTTTTACACACAGATGCAACTAAATCTGATGAATTCTTTGGGGAAAAAAATGAATTGTCCATTTTCTTGATAATGCATTATTGCCTGGTAATGCTTACTCTTTTGCCTGTACAAAAATGTCAAAAAAGAAAATGCTTTCAATTTTATTTTATAGCGGCTAATCAGAACTCGAAAGGTTAACTGATTAATAATTAATTATACTTTTTTTTTTTTTTTGTAAAGGTATCACGCGTCGCAGTCATTTCTGTACTGTGCTAAAGATATATTTGTTCTGTAAAGTAGTCACATATTTCTTAGTTTTACATGCTCGAAGAAATAGAGATTTTACAGGAATACATTAAAAACAAAGTAATAATCATTTTTTATATTGTAATGTTATGTTTTTTATCAAAAAAATAGCAAGTACCATATAATTCAAAAAGTAACATTAATTCAAATTCTTTTAAATGATTGAGTCTTTTTGATCAAGGTGAGCTATTTCTTAAGATATAAGATACTATTTCTTAAAGAGAGCACCATCTTGTTAACTTGCATGTTTGTCCAGCCACCACCACGAAGGAGATTTGAAATATAGAAGGAGATTTCCTGTAGCTGGTAAACATATATTAAAGAACAACCATGATTTTGAAGAAGAAGTAAACAAGAAATTTATAATTAATGGTCTCCAATATAAGTCTTTGAAAAATAGGTATGTCCATATATTATCTCTCAAATCTAAGAGATTGTTTTTTTTTTTAAAAGAAAAATAATCAAATAACAATCTCTGCAGAAATAAACATTTTATTGCTTTAAATTGTAACGGTAAAATGAAGCTTTCAGGTTACCTTTAGTAAATAGGCTAATGAGGATTTGTATTATTATTATTAGACCTATTATAAAAACATTATTCTGTCTGTTATTCTGTCATTCTGTCGTAAGACTTTCAGTTTTTCCAATTTTGTGACCAAACTATAAGAGATAGATTGGTCATGCAAATGAATAAAATATAGATCTTTTTAAGAAAACAAAATGCTACAAAATTATCTTTCGAAAAAAAGTTTTTGATTTCCAAGATGGCGCCTTTTAAAGGGTCAAATTTTGACTTTTTCTCAATTTAAACGAAAAGTATAAAAATTGAAAGAGAACATTATATTGAGAAAATGTTGGTATTTGAAAGTTCTATGGAACGATATAACCGTCCTTCACAAATGTTTCTGCTTTTTAAGATACATGCTAAAATGTGTGTAGCGCCAACCCGCTATTCACATGAGGTAAGCGGAGAAGGGATATACTTCCACTACGGGCTGGGAAGTCGTATATTCTCTAATCTCAATATTAATTTGCTAAATAAATAAAGTTTTTTGTTTTAATGCTATGTATGCAAGGGTTCCAGGGTGAAGCGACGATACCCAGCTAGCGTATTTAATAATTGCCTTAATTTATCTCCAGATGTCTTTTAGTTTCAGGATGAGAGTTTGATGTTATTATCACATTCGCTGAAATTTCATTGTAGTGATTTGGAAGATGCATTTATATGTTACATGAAAGTAAAGGATTAAATTACTACATGAATCTACGTAACATTACCTGTTTAGTTCTGTCATCCAATAGTTGACCAAGTACATCCACAAGTGTAGAAAAGATAGGTCTTTGGTGAGGTTCATCTAACCAGCAATTTTGCATTATTTTGTATCTTGGAAATAAAACAAACACACATGAAATACGTTCACAGTACGAAAGAATGAAATTTAAAATTCATTATGAAGAGAATGAATCGTTTTTGTTGGGTTTTTTTTTTCTAATTTCAACAGATTTCAGCAGATTTTTCTTTTTATCTCATTATTGAAATCTTAAGAAATGATTTCCAATTATTCGATAAACGCAGGGACCCGATATCAGGTGTCTATAACAGCTCTGTAATTCATTACCATATATAGTACGAAAATGAAAATCAATGATATACTTTCATTGATATTTAAGATAATTCTTAATACACTACTTACATCCTATTGGGTGCAAATTCTGGTTGTTCCATTCTATATCCACTTTTGAGTTTCTTATAAAATTCTTCATTTACTTCCATTGCACTGTAAGGATTTGCACCCAAGGTGAACAATTCCCACAAAACAATTCCAAACGACCATCTGGAAACAAAAACAAATAATAGTAATGAAACAACAGCTCTGTAATAATGTTAATGTAGATAGGTAAATATGGAATGGATTTTAAAATTATAAATACTGTCTAAAACGAAGGTCATTCAAAAAGTAAAGACAAGTTTTCTTTATTTTAAGGACGATTAAAGTAACTTTTGGACACTAATGCGGGCTGACGAGAAGGCATCTGTAGTGAAGATATTCTAATCGTGTAACAGATGGCAGGACAAACGTTAAGAGGATATTAACAAATAGTTAACAAGATGGCGGCCTCTTAAGAAATACTGTAGTATCATGAACGAATTCTCTTGATCAAAAAAATCATTGTAATATAGCTTTATTAATATATGCTATTTCTTCTTAAGTGTCCAAAATGATTACGTGCTCCCAAAATGTCGATGGGTCTTTTTCATTAATTTTACTCTATTTAAAATGGTTCACAAAGATAATATTGATCAGTGAGATGTAGACTACTCAGCATCCAACACCATTCATTAGCTCAACTAAGATTCTAGTCTCAATCATCAAGTAATCTATAGATATTCTTTCTTGTATTCTGGTCTCCTTTGTGAGATCTTAATCAAGGAATCTAATTCCCCTTGCTTCTTAGAGGACACACAAGAGAGATAAAAAAGAATATAATAAGTTTTCACTTAGGTCAAGTGTACAGATTTCAGACCTTGGACAAACATAAACAAGCAATATATTATGAATCCCCAAACTATAATGATTTCTAGGATTTTCAGACTTGGAGTCAACAAACATTTTCAGAAAATTTAAGAAAAAGTAATGAAAGACCCCATTTTTTTTTTTTTTTTTAAAAAAGTTCTTTTTAAGATCAAAAAAAAATTCGAAATATGCCACTAATTTATTTTCTGAAAAATTGATAAAGAATATTTATTCTTTAGTTGGTTTTTTTTTCTCATTAAATAATAAATTATTCTCAATTTTATTTCAAATTCGAAAACAAACTTTGTAGTTACTGAAGACTTAACCAGAGTCTTCAATTAAACCACAAATATACACTGACTGCTCAATTGAAAGTGGACACCTGACGTAGTGGAACAATCCATGCAAATTCAGGTAATAATTTGAATGTATTCGTTATAAAACAACACGATCATGTGTAGTTGGAGGCATTTGGTGTCTAACCACGTGCTGAGGTAAAATGCCACCATCAAATCAGCTGAGCGATTTTCAACGTGGAGTAGTCATAGCCTCCCACATTAGTGGCCAGAGTGTGCGAGCCATAGGAGCGACACTGATGGCGGAGTGCACCAAACTTCAGTTAACTTTGATGACTGCAGTTTGGACGGAGCTAAAATTAATGGGGGGTGCTGCTCCAGAAAAATTTTAGCCTTTGTTTTAAAATTGGGGGAAAGGAAACAAACATGTATAAAAAGAAAATTTATTCAGAAACTTGATAAATTTCTTTTTATACATGTTTGTTTCCTTTCACACAATTTTAAAACAAAGGCTAAAATTTTTCTGGAGCAGCACCCCTCACTAATTTTAGCTCCGTTCAAACTGCAGTCATCAAAGTTAACTGAAGTTTGGTTCACTCTGCCATGAATCTGCCAAAATTGACCATGGGTGCTAGTATCACGAAGTGGAAACGTGAAGGAGTGGAAACACGACATTCATGGAGGTGGCCGAGCCCCATTCTGACCGATAGAGACCGAGGGCCCTGAAGCGGTTGGTACGGCAGAACAGGGCTGTTCCAGCGGAAAAACGGCAGCAGGCAACGGGAACAACTGTCAGTGCCATGAAGATTCGTCGGGAGCTCCATGCCTTAGGGTACACAAGCCTAACATCACCCCTGTAAACGCCCAGCGTCGTGTGGCCTGGTGTAAAGAGCAACGGTCTTTGTCGATGGACCGCTGGAAGAGCATTATGTGCAGCGATGAATCACGCTTCATACACTACCGATCGGATGGGCGCACCTGGGTGTGGCGTTTGCGAGGGGAGCGGCTGCTACCTGAGTGGGTCATCCCAACAGTTTGGCGGTGGTGGTATAATGGTGCGGTCGTGTTTCTCCTGGTTTGGACGTGGTCCGTTGATTGTGATCGAGGGGAATATTGCATCCACACAGTATCTTGACGTTCTAGACAATTCCATGCTTCCTACGTTATGGTGAAGGGTCATTTTTGTTCCAGCACGACAATGCGCTGTGTCGTAAGGCCCGTGTTGTCAGCGCTTGGTTTCCGGAGAATAATGTTCAGGAACTTCAGTGGCCCGCCCGGAATCCGGACCTCAACCTTATTGAACACCTGTGGGATGAATTCGCCCACCGGATTCCTGCGCGTCCGATGCGACCACAAACACGCATCTAATTTGTGTAAGCTTGAGGAGTGGGCAAAAATACCTTTGCTTGCTATCAGAAACTGGTGGAGAGCATGCCACGGCTGTGGATGCTGTGTTTAGAGCAAAAGGCCACAGTATACGCTATTAGACAATCTGTAAATAAAGCGTCTGTTCTATATCACAGGTGTCGACTTTCGATTGAGCAGTCAGTGTATGAACTAATTCTTTGGAATAACTTACACGTCACTTTGGGAAGAAAATATCTTGTATCTGATAGATTCTAAAGCCATCCATTTAATTGGAAGAGGAGCCTAGAAATTATATATTAAAAAAAAAACACTATAATTTTATTAAGTTAAACATAAATTTCATTTTCAATTTGAAAAATGGGATGTAGGTATAAACTTAAGGATTTGGTGGAACTTATGAAATTACATAAGAAAATAAAGATATTGTTAGTTGTATTAATTCTAATTTAAATTTCGACACAATTTCAGCAAAGATGGATAATGCGGTGTGACGTCTCATAACAGACGTCACACCCCGTTATCCATCTTTGCTGAAGTTGTGTCGAAATTTAAATGAGAATTTATGCAACTAACAATATCTTTATTTTCTTGTGTAATTTTATAGGGGGCGTCCATTAATTACGTGAGCTCAAAATGGGCGGGAGGGTCCGACAAAATCTCACCAAATCTCATTTAAAGGGAGGAGGAGTCAATTAAAATCTCACGTCAACTTTTAAATTAGACGATAGGCTGGAGTGGCTGCACGAGGGGATGTAGATACGTCTAATGACTGTCTTCCTATACTACCGAAAGACATGGACGTCATGTTTCCAATCATTAAACTAAAGGAAGCACATGAATGCCCATGGAGTGAGTGAAGAATTAGGGAAGGTGGTGTCGCAACCTATTTTTTTACTTTTACTAAATTTAATTAAATTCGTTACAGTGCACCTTAAACTTAGTATCATTTTTCTCCTCTTCTTTCACAGATAAAATGTATTTCATAGAAGACATCAGTAACACGGACATCATAGGTATTTAGTGATATGAAGCAAAATACATGAACATATCAAATAAATTTAATTATTTAAAAATTATAGGGGAAATCTCACGTGAGGGGGAAGGGGGTTCCACCATATCTTACCAAATCTCACCAAGGGGAGGGGGGTCCAATTTTTAAAAAAAAAAACACTTCACCTAATTAATGAACCGCCCCTGGGGGAAAAAATGCATTATGTTAAGTATTCAAAAGATAGTGTGATCTTTAAAAAAGTAATAAAATGATTGAAATTGATTATCCATTGGTTAGGAAACACGGTAGGATTATGGGTAGCGAAATAGCAGACAGTACACAAAATCTGCTGCCTAAGTGCAATGTACACAGCTATTGGATACATTGTTGAATACACTGTATATATTAAGAATAAGAGATAGGATATTAACTAACTGGAACTACATGTATATTGAGTCTAATTATGACGAAATTATTTTTTAGACATATACACAAGAGATTATGCTGTTAGCTTTTTAAAGTACGGATTGTGTCAGCACACAATTTGTAATGGGTATATTGCATTTTGGGATTGTCTACATTGTTTTCACGTTACTGATTCGTCTTTGTGTGGACAAACGTTTGTTCTTATTTTATTTCGTTTTAAAAGTTTTATGGAATCTTTGATTCCTAATTTGGAAAATTTCAATAATTATTTTTCTTTTATTAAGAACTATTTTATTCTGGTTAACAAAGAATTAGGATTGTTTAAAAATTGCATAAAAAAAGCTAGTAGTTTACCTAACATTATGATCTAGGTAATTTTATTGTTTGTGTTTAATATTCTATAATGACATGAATAATTTTATATTTATACTCATGCAATAGTAGGTGTGGTGCATGAGTTGATTTGTTTTGTTTAAATTAAAAAAAAAAATCATTAATAAAGTAGGATTCGAAATAATTTCTTTTACTAAGTTAGCGAGATCCTAATGAATACCACTTTATTATTAATTATTATTATTATTATTACTTTCACGTAATATATTATTATGAATTACTAATATTTGTATTAAACTTATTTAACAGGTTTAATTTAATTTTTTTTATTAGAAATACTTACTGTAATAGATTGGTTATTATATATTGTATATATTTAATTTATTTTTACCTAATTTTTTGGATGTAATCGCAGGTGGAGTACGTGAAAGGATTAATAGCCTTGAAATTAAATCTAAATCTAACGTGAACTTAATTGCTTAATGTAATTGCTTAAAAGTCATACTTGTCAGAATATCAGTAATTTCAAACTGAAAGTTATTATAAATAAATAAAGGAAAAAAAAACAGCACCAAAACAAAAGGAAATTTCTTTTCCTTTATTTATTTACTATTTTGACAGCACGTTAAATTTATTTTTCGTAACATTTATTACGTATTTACAAAATTCTGAATATTATGAATTATTTTTAAACTTAATTGTCGATTTAATTTGTTATTTTTCAATCATGATACTACCATCTGCAAAAAGATTACTAAATATTAAAATATATAGTATAAAGTACTTACATTTCCTTTACGATGATAATTAGAGTAGTTGTAAAGGTTTTTAGCCAAACCGAAATCACATATTTTGACAATGTAATTATCAGCTAATAAAATGTTACGTGCAGCTAAATCCCGATGAATCAACTGAAAAATACAAAATGAATAATTAACCATTGTCAGTAAAATGCCATCTCCTACTTCTGTAGATCACTGTCAGCTGGCTAACAAAGCATTGACGTATGTTTTTTTTCTTTTATGTTATCGTAACAAAATTCATTACGACAATGATTTAACAAAGAAAATATCAATGGTAATGTTAGTCTGTTAAGTCTTAGTAACAATTGTGATACATAATTAGAATTCATTGTTACGATGATTAACGGGAAAAAAAATTAACCATCTAAACTATCCTCCGAAATCTGAAACGAAGAATAATTATTGATATTTATTGGGAATTTTAAGAAAGATTTGTTGGATTTCAAAGATTTTTCTAGAAAACCAGATGAAAAGCAGGAAATCTTGGTAGTACTGCGGAACATTCGAGCCATTGGAAATTTAGAGAATATTCAATTGTTTTCCACTCAAACGCTTCGAAAGTTAATATCCTATTCACGGAAAGCTGCTTTTATTCCCCCATCAGTTTGTAAGAAAATGTGAAATTTACCTGGCAGCGGATGAACATGGCAGAGTTGTGTGTTTCATGCAAAACTTGACAAAGACGGCAAAATCTGCATTTACAGCGACCTACCGTAATTTCCTTTTTCCTTTTCAGCCTTTGTAGGCTGAATTAAATTATTACGGTATTAAGGATTAATTTTTATCGGTTGCAGGGAAGGGAAGGGGGTTAAGCCTGAAGCCCCGTAATTTCGGAATCACCTTCATTTAAAAGATAGTTAGCTCTTAATAATCCTCAATTTCAGCAGTCTTTTTCTGACTATTTTCATCCGTAGTCCTTTTTTTTTTAAATCATGGCCATTAACGTCTACAGAACTGTTCATAGGAATTTCTACACTGATCTACAATAAAAATACAGATACTACTAAGGAAGGAGTCATTAAGACGATTACAATCCTAGTAGATGGCAAAATATTGTAAACAAACTAAAAATTAAAGGCATACATTTGAGCCTAGAACTATATTTACTTTGATGCTTTATTGTGTTTTCAAAAGGTATTCATTTTTTTCCAATCTGGAAAAAAAAAAAAAAAAACTTGCTGATTTTTATTAGATAAACAACAGTTTTGATCCTGGGTAAACAGTTTGCAATCATACACCAGCAGCTAAAGCTGATCAATTTTTTCAAAACGTAATATTAAAGTTACTCCTCAATAAGATATTACTTAAAAATCTACATAAAATAGATACATTTCACTTTTTAATTTATATATTTTGATTATATAAGCCATGGTCAGGTCTGTTAATTTTATTTCTTCACTAATCTACGATAAAAATACAGAAAGGAATTATTAAGTAGATTACAAAATAAAATGAATACAAACAAACTAACAATTAAAGGTATAAATTAACGCACTTAATTTGGTAAAATAAGGTCACTGTTATAAATTGAACAGACGATATGGTTCTACAATTATCAGGTAAATTCCCAGTTAAGATCTCCAGATAATGCTTGAATGCTTATTGTCACATCCATGATAAATCCCATCTGATTAAAACGTTTGCAGGATTTACCTTTGCCGAAATATCTATTTAGCTTTTTGAATTAAAAATAAATATTTTTACTTGTATCAATGCTTATTAATCATTAATTCTCTAAAGCTTATAAATAATAATAGTAAATAATCACCTTTTTAGATGCCAAATACTCCATTCCACTTGCAACTTGAAAAGAAAAGTTAATAAGATCAGCAGTTGTTAGTGTAACTGCATCCTTAATACATTGTGGTGAGGAGGATTCGAATCTCTCTGATCCAGAACGAATTTCATATTCCTGAGCAGACGTTTGACTTTCTGAGTTGCTCATGGCATTTATTTCTATGTCTTTCGAGTTGTTATTGTAAGACTGTGCTGGGAAACTGTCTTCGCTGTCTGGGAAAAAAGGTTCAATGTATTTTACGTAGGGATTGCTGCGAAAAGAAAAAAAATAAATGGGTAAATCACTATGGTATGTATATCTCAAGCCAAAGCTAAGAAATCAAATCTCTATAATAAGAAAGAAAGTGTAAATACATTTGGAACATCACTGCTTGATTCATGAAAAGAGAATTTTTCAACCAAAATCTGCTTTATGCTGATAATTCAGATCACATTAACAACTCTTGATCATTGAACAACATAATCTCAAAATGGCTGAAAGCTTATTTTTTGTTGAGTCCGAAACAGTAAGAATTGGATTAAGAAATTTTCATTGGATGCTATGCACGAGAATAAAATAGGATCGGGTTTTCTTTTCATAACTGTAGGAGATTATTCATTGGGTTTCTTTCAATGGGTTCAAAATTAACACAGATTTTATATTTTAATTTCAAATCACAGATTTATTTGAAATTCGAATATTGTAGACCTTCAATAATCAAATTTTGTAGATTTTCCTTTACTCGGGATTCTACATCTTAATAATTTCCCTTCCAAGGCTATAGAGTCGTCGTGTAACTTCAAAGATTCAATCAATTTGATATACAAATTGCAATGATAACAGCAAAAGCTCTAAAATTCAAACGCGGATACATTTGCTAATTGCAAATAAACATGAAATTTAAAACTTTGAAACAAAAAGAAAGTACAGACTTTTAATAAACAATGAGTTTTGTAAGAAATTTGACTAGTTATAATAACTTATTTTTTTACAATTATGTCCATCTTATTTTTATTTTTAAAAGCTAAGTTTATGTCAACCTTTCACTCATGTTTCCTTATAATAGTGCGTCGCATTAAAATATCTATTTTGATCCTTTATTTTGTTTTCAAGAGATGCCCATTTTTTTTTTCCAACCTGGGGCATAAAAAAAAAATCCTTGCTGTTTTAAAACTCTTGCTTTTTTTTTTTTCTAAATACAGTTTAAATCTTGCTTTTCAAGTTAATGTATGTAACAGCTGCTAAGAAATTATCAGAGAAATTTAGTAAATTAGTAACTAAGAGGAGGGATCCGGAAAAGGAGAAACATCAATGACCGGAAGTTTTCACATGCCAAACACGTGACAGTCAAAGCCGTGATTTCCTAGCAATCAGAACTGCTAACCAGTGGCGTAGCAAGGGGGAGGTGGACCGCCCCGGGCCCCCGCCTGAGAGGGGCCCCTAAAAGCCAGCCTAGGGGGCCCCACCAGCCAGCCTAGGGGCCCCATCCACCCAAGTATCCCGACCAGCCCCTTTACAACTTTTTTTTTTTTTTGGCTGATGAAACAGAGATTTCGGTTTTTTTTTTGGTTGTTGAATTGGAGATTCTGGTTTTTTTTTTGGTTGTGGAATAATGGAACTCCCGCCCCCGGCCCCCAAAGGCGTTGCTACGCCACTGCTGCTAACTTGCCCTCTTTTTACCATTCATTGTACTTCCCTGTTATGACATGTTACATCCTTTGAAGAAATTTTTAGCGAATAAAGTTGCTCAAAAGTTGCTCTAAAGTTGGACTTCATTTTTAATAAACAAACTAATAAAATTTTATTTACTTGTTCTTGACATATTCTCCAGAATGTTTTTGTCTCCAACTTCCTTCCATTGATGATAAAGAGTTATCGTCGTCTTCAAACAGATCCATTTTCCATTCTCCAGTTTCGGAATTTATTTGGTTTAGAAAACTCTTTCGATGTCTTAAAAGAAAGTGGCGCAGATTCCCATACTCGCAGAATTCCACAAGGACATACAACTCACCTACGACAAAAAGAAAGAAAGTATATAATATTTCCAACTCTTTTTTACTTTGTTGAATGTGGTGAAATATAAGTAATTCAACTGCAAATACTGACGATTTTACATTTTTAATACTGAAGTTTTACTCACCTCTGTGCAGCTCTTTAGTTATGGCACCCAGTAGATTGACAACATTTAAATGTCGTTCTAAATAAGCCATAATCTTCAATTCTTGGATCAGAGCTTTCTGTTGGGTTGGATCTGCTCTTTCTAAAATATATAAAAGTTTTTCGTTTATTTCATATTTTTTAAAATTAGACCTCGGCATTGTTGATCAGTCTCACCCACAGATAATTACAATCAAATTACAGCAGAAATTTCTCAATATTTATTTAATAGTTTTTAAAACTTTAGCAGAAAGTGAAAAGTAACGCTTCAGATAGACATTTAAAGCTGTTTGATAAAAATCAATTAGTGGCAGATGAAATTTGAATATTTCAAATTTAAATATTAAGCTTTTTAAGCTAAAGAGAGAGAGTATTAGTTTGTTTTAAAAACTTATTCTTCGAAAGAAAGGTTGCAATAGTATTCTAGATCTAAATTAAATTCATAATTATTCAACATTGTAACAACTTACAAACATTTTTAAAAACATAAAAAACCTTGAATTTGGGAAGTCATGTATTCTAATATTTAATTACGAATACTGATTTCTAAATAAGGATATAAAATTTTAACGTCATTATAAACAAAAAATTATTAAACGCTCGATAAAAATTATTGGTATTTAAGAACTACATTCTTATAAAACGGATAAACCTGAAAATAAGAGCAATGTAGTATAAATTTAATAATTAATAAATTTAATAATAAATAAATTTAAATAATAATACTCTTTTCTTTATATATTTCGGAGTCTAAAAAATTAAAAAAAGGAAATAAATATTTAAAGGATTCTATTAATATAAAAATCAAATTACATGATAATACCTGTTACATGAAATTAATATAGGAAGTTTCTTGTAAACATAAGCTTAAAACAACTGTTATCATTATTATAAAGAATCAATCTGAAATGAAACAGTAACATCAGGAATTTCATGTTTCTTATTGAGAAGATGATCGTTGTGTTGTTGTTTTTTAAGATAAGGAATGCCTCTTTAATTTTTAATCTATTTTTTTTTTTATATTTGTTGAGAATTTTTGACTTCTTTTCAATTATGATCTTTATCATATACGGTAATAATCATTTCGTGTTGATTCGTTGCATATTTATGTTATGAGTTTCTTCAGTTATTTAAGAAACTACATTCTTATGAATAAAAATCGCAGAATTTTTTAGACTCTTTTACCTCTGTTATTATAATTATTAAATAATTAAAGTTTAATTTCTACTGATTTTATTTAAAGATTGTATTACTTTTTAGCATTTTAACAGCCACTGTCGTTGATGTCTTCTCACCTTGTAGTCCAAATGCTTTCGCTTTGACAACTCGACCAAAAGCTCCTTCACCCAAAACTTTTCCTAAAAAAAATTAGTAAGGATATTAATAGCTGAGTGAATGTGAATAGGACTTACATTGGATGGAATGAATACGTAAAAAAAAGTATAATTTTCCAATGAATTAGTTGAGGTGGAGCAGATAATAATTTTATTACTCATTTCATAATTCTTGATGATTCTGTAATCACATCGTTAATCTCGAAATTACCCAATGTACAGTACGTTATTTATAACCTTAAAAATGAAAGAATTCGCTTAAAATTTAATATCTTATTTTGCAGAATTACGTAAAAAAATGAAAGCAAACTTAAGCAGTTAATAAGCTACAGACTGAAGATATTTTTATGAGAATCAAAGAACAGAAAAGCTGTGTTTAGATATCTTTAAAAATTTCTTTTTATTTATTTTTATTCCATCAAAATCTCTCGATTCAATTACAGGTCTATTGGAGCCATCCCTGCTCATCATCCTGTGACTTCAGTTATTCAGTAGCTTTTTCATTGACTCTTTTATGACATGAGATACTTAGATTATTTATCTGTATTCGTATCATTTACGTGCAATCATCTGCTTTCATTATAAATATCAGAATAAAATAAGAAGGTGAAGTAACTTAAATAAAGGAAAATGTAAGTTATTTTGATAGCGTTAATTTGAAACCTTAATTATTTTTTTTTAAAACCTCTCAAATTTGTTACTATGTATCTCTCTCTTATCTCTAAATTGATATTAAATCTTTAGATAGCTGGATAAATTAACACCCTTGAATGCTTTTAGATGTTTTGCACTTGATAAAATTATGTCGAACCCCAATTATACATTTTTCGTACAAGCTGCACAGAACTATGCATTTTGATGACTCACTAATTTGGCCATAATTTTGTTTTACGACTTTTTGATTATTTTTGGAAAGTGATAATTTTAAAATTGGCAATGCTGCAATTTTCAGAATTTTTTATTTTTTTTCTGTAACCCTACTTATTCTTTAAACAACTTCATTCTTCACGAAATTTCTCATGAAGCTCTTTAGTTTTTGCATTGATTGTCGGATTAGACAATGATGGTAGGAAGTTATACAGCATTCATTTTGTTTTCTTCTAATTTCTCACTTATTTCTGACATTTATGCTTGCTTTCCAAACTGTTCGGATTCGATTCAAGATAAAAAAAAAATAGAAAATTTGATTTTAGTTCTACGATGATAACTTGTCTGCCGTGAATCACTTCTACTACCAATACAGTAAAATCTCGTTAAGTCGTCACTCCGTTTAAGTCGTCGTTTACCTTTGGTCCCGACAAGGTCTCATACTCAATAATGTAAAATAACCCTCCTTTACCCGTCACCAAATTTAATTCTACTCCGGATAACTCGTCACCCTCAAAAATGGCCAAAAGCATTTTTCTTCTCCACTTCGCATGCCATCGTGATGTCTTTTCAGCCCCGACCCTTCACTTTGGGAAGGTCAAGCCTTTACGTTGACCGTTACTTCAATCCTTTCCTACGCCTTCGGGGATTTGGGTTCTTGGAATCTCTCTGCTAATCATTCAAAGCACACTTCTCGCTGCGACTCTGTCGAGTGTAGACGTTTTTCTTGACCGCTCCTGAGTGTGACTTCATTTCATAGCGAGTAAGCCCCGCTGTAAGGGCTATTTTTCATTTCTTGCAATTTCGTGGCTCGATTACGTTTTTAACATGCCAGGGAAACGAAAACTTACCTCGTTAGCTTTTAAACAAAAAAAAAAAAGAAGACTTAATTGCACTTTTTGAAAAATCAAATGTTCGAAAAAAGCTTTTGCCAAAGAACACCATAATACCAGGACTACATTAAACGATTTTCTTTCATCGAAACAAGTAACTGAAGAAGCTGACTGCAAAGACAAAAGAAAGAGAATGAGGAAATCGAAGTTTGTCGAGATCGAGGAGGTTTTAGTTCGATGGCTAAAGTATGCCAGATCGCAAAATATGCTAATTTCTGCCGTGATTCTCAAAGAAAAAGTCATGGAAATTGCTAAGGAGTTGAATATTGAAGATTTCGGCGGCAGCAATGGTTGGCTGGAACGTTTCAAAGACAGACATTGTCTTTCTTTTAAAACGATTTGCGGAGAAGCAGCAGCTGTTCATCAATCAACACTGTTTGATTATTTTAATGTACCAAAGTAAAATAAAATAAATTGTGGTAACTATAAAAAGTGGGGTTTTTTTTGTTTTTGTTTTTTTAATTTTCCACTCTTTCATTGCATGTATTGATGCATCTTGTTTTTCTCACCGAATCCTACGGCAATCCATGAAAATACGGTTTTTCTGTGTTTTTTGGTTTTTTTTTTTTTTTTTTTTCAAAAATTCCCACTCCGCCTAAGTTGTCACTTCGCGTAAATCTTCAAAAATGTTTGGTCCCTTGAGTGACGACGTAACGAGGTTCTACTGTATATGATTTAAAACTAGAAAGAACTGCAATAAAAACTTAAATTTTTAGGCATTTCCAGAGTAAAATAGAGCTAACAAAATATTAATTTAATAAAATCAGCTAACTATCTCACGAAAGGAAAAGCAAAAGTTTTTAAGTTATTTTAGAAATAGTTATTATTTCCATCCTTTAGGATATCATAAAATGTTCTAGGATCTTCTGAATTATTCAAACAACATTTCTGATACCAAAATATTAATTAATAATTTGTTCAAAACCTTGCGCTACCCCCAAGAAAAATCTTGAAATTAAATTCAAAAAATAATAAATCAATGTTTTACCTAATTTGAGGTTTTCCTTTGGGAACTCGTAACTCTTCTTATAAGACAGTAAATCCACTTGTTCATTCAAAGGAAGCTCAGGATTCAGTTTACCAGCATCTCCTTTCTCAAACAGTAATTTCTCAAGAGCTGCCATCTCTCGTTTGTGGCGCTTAAAAATAAGAAAAATAGACAAGACTAAATTAAAATTTTATTTTCTTGCAACTATACTGGAATCCAGCACCAAGTTTCCACATATGCCAGAGTCCATTTAGCTAGTGTGGGAACTTATAAGGGAAGTGCGTGACTTCGAACGCTGAGAACCGCGCGAAAATGTGCTTAGAATACAAATCGCTCATCCCAAAAACAGTGGTATGGGTCATTCTCATGAAAAACTGCACGTCTTACCACGGGAGACATTTGAATGATCACCTTCTGAAGGTCCGAGAGGAACATTGGTAACGCGAAGAAACAAAATATCGATGTAATACGACCAAAAACACACATATTTCAATGTGACTACATTGCTGTATTTCCCTCCGCTTAAAATAATTACGCAATCTGAACAACAAACTTTTCCTACTGACCTGATAGTACAAGAAAACACAAACTTCAACTCCTCATAGTTTTGCACAGCTATTCAGTCTTCAAAGCGCAGGTCTTCAAAGTGCGCTAGCAGGCAATAGCTCAGTTTTGCATGGGAGTGACTCATACCTCTGTTTTTGGGATGAGCGATTTATATTCTACGAATATTTCCGTGCGGTTCTCATTGTTCGAGGTCACGCACATCCCGAGGTCACGCACATCCAGTGCTAAAATGTGATCACTCTTAATTTACCATTCTTTTCTCAAATTATTAGTTATTAAATTCAAACATATGAGCGGCGTTCAAAATGAAACGAGCCGGAAGCCGAGGAACAGAAACCAGTACAGGTATGTCAGAAGTATTGGCCCTGGCTGTTGAGGCACTTGTCCCACTGCGATACAAGGCGATGAATGGCGGTCTCGTAAAATGCCCGGGGCTGCGTTGTGAATTTCAAAAAAACCAGTTCACAACGTCGTCGTCCGACATGCAGTGAAGCCTAATCAGTGAAGTCTATGCAGTGAAGCCTAAGCAGTGAAGCCTATGTGTAGCCTATGGGAAGCCTATGCAGTGAAGCCTAAGCAGTGAAGCCTATGCAGTGAAGGGACATGCAGTGTTCACCGTACACTTGTGACATTCTTCGATGAATGTCCGTTCCCCCTACTCCTTCTGCTGTCAGAAAACGAACAACACCTCTTTGCTCTTCTTTAGACGCCTCCATTGCACTGTTTCACTGCTTACAACGTGAATGACCTCGTTGGACGATTGACGCATGCTTCTGCTAGCTTTTAGTCACGTGACTTGCACCCGTGACCCTCTAGCGGCGGGCTGTCAACTTCGCACTCACTCGTGTCGGAACCAATCTTGGTTACACATGCAACGATATTATCCTTCTGTCACCGGTTTGCCCATTACACACTCCGGCTCGTTTCTTTTTGAACGCCCCTTATACATTCCGATATTAGTTATCTGTACTTACCCTTTCTTTTCGAATTTTCTTGAAAAGGATCCCAAGTAAAACAACAACAATTACAACTGTGGCTACAATTACAATGATAGTAATTTGAAATCCCAATGAATGACTTTTCTCTTTGTTGTGTAATCCATCTGTCTGAAGAGATGCTACTTTAATGACAGAATGGAAGAAGGCGTCTCCTCCAATGTTCGTAGCTTTACAGACGTATGTTCCTTCAGTTCCTTCCGTCACGTGTTCTATTTTCTAAAAAATATCAACAAGATAATATACGAACATTATATAAAGGTGATCTTAAACTATTTACAATTGGAAAACATATTAATAATGACAATTAATCTAATCAGAATTAAATGCTAAATTAGAATTGAAATTTAAGTGAAAATATACTGAAATATTTAAATGATACTGACTGAAATAAAATTGTTAGTGCCTTTATCTTACGATGATTCAACTCAAAATTATAACTAGAAATGAAGAAAATTTTTGTTCAGCTAAAACGTAAATGCTTAAAGAAGATAGGAGGAAAAAATCGTTAATTTTTCACGGCATATTTTATTTAAAGACTTAAAACAAATATTTAAATTTAAAGACTGAAAGAATTATTCTTAAAAAACGTTTTTTTCATCATTAAACAAAACGATAAGCTGAAATCAGATCCCCTGAAATTAGTTTTAGGTAAATATTAGATTCTCTGATTTCTAAGGTTCTACGAAGAAAAATTATTGTTAAAATTCTTAAGCCTAAATTAAAGACGATAGATAGTGAAGATGAGGGGCGCGATGATAAATTTGGAATGGGGCTACGGCAGTGTGATGGCTCTCATGTTTATCCTGATTGGAGGAGTGAGTTTTACAAACAGAAAGAGGAATTTCTAACCAACTAAAAAGCCTAAACTGTATGGTTTCTTCCTTGTTTTCGGATGCAATGGGGTTAAACCCCAAACCACCCCTCCCTCGAGACACTGGTGATTGATAGGAATATAACATGAAACATAAATTTCAGATCTCATCTTTCCTCTTTCAGATAAGTTTGGGAAAGTTTTCTATTGTTATTATTATTACTATTTTATTTAAATTTCTTTCTATTTTCAAAGGTATAATGTTAATTATTCTACGGTATTTCTTTAAAGTACCTTAGGTAGGCTCATCTCTTATAATAATTAAAATGTATCATTTCGTGGAGCTATATTATAATAAAAAAAATATAGCTATCTCGTGATATTTACCTTTCCTTGAAGCTCCACTTTTATGTCCGATACCAAGTGGTAAGGCGCTTGACTGCGTGTTGGAGGGAGGCGGGTTCAGTCTCCGACCTCAGCGAATGTCGGGGATTTTTCCACACTAAATTCTCCTCTGAACGAGTCTTAGGGTCCACCCAGCCGTATATAGAATGGGTTTCTTTCCCGGGGATACAGGCGGGCGGGCGTTAAGCTGACCTCCCGACCTTACCTCAGTCCTGACCACCCGACCTCATCTTAGCCAACAATTTTCACTTTGAGCCAAAACCACAAAGTATTCCTCACTAAACTATTCCTTCCAAACAGTTTTATACAAATTTCTGTAGTTTAAGTTAATTGATAGTTATAGTTTTCATACTAAAGGATCCTTGCTACTTGAAAATTACATAATGAATTTTTCACAGCAAATACAATAATTAGAATGCTGTGAAAAGTAGAAAATATTTGAAAGGATTCGAAAGTAATACCTTTAGCTATTAACTTGCAACTGTAAATTAACAACTAAATTGGAGGAACAAAATGGTGTAGAGAAGAGGTATCAAGGAATTGCTGAATAATGAAGGAGAATGTAAATTAACAATTACATAAACAAATTTCAATAATGAAAGAATCAATTTCACCAATATCTTAAATCAGTATCACTTACCAATTTTCTTCTGTCTTTACTTATTTTAAAAGTGTCAGTTGATAGGTTCAGTGGAATGTCATCTAGATACCAACTTAAGTCAGGAGAAGGAACTCCTTCCGCTGAACAGTTAAGTTCAAATGGACTGTTCAACAACACAAGGTAAACAGAATTATTCTTCGTTGTTTTGAAGGACGGTGGTTCAATCGCTAGGAAAAGAAAGAACCATTCGTTAATATTCAATTTTTTATGTAATTTATTTATTTGTAATTTTGTTTTTTAATGATAGAAATTGTTTGAATGCAAATTTCTCTCAGAAAGCAAAAATCTGTGTCTGCAAATTTTAATTAACGTTTTACTGGGATATGAGCATTTGTAGTATCTGGAAAAAGTACTGTTTTCCAACGGACTCCCAAAGGAAACATTCAGAAAAACGTTGTTTTAATTTTCAATGAACTTTAAAAAGAAAAAACACTTTTTTTTCCTCATTCTCAGTGGTCCATTATTTCTGAATTCTGAACTTCCTTTTACTGCTTATTCTAGAAGTATTATATGAGAAAAAGCTAATGTTCTGTTTTTATGTTCACAAAAAGTGATATGAAAACTGTGATATTTCCGAGAAGTATATTTCCGCAATACATTCAAATGGATTTTCTCGTTTACATTTGTTTTGTTTTATACTATTACATGCTCGTAAAATACAGACTATGTTAATTGCTTCAGCTTTTTTCCAATAAAAAGGAAGACAATGAATTCATTCAAATAGTAATCAGAAATTGTAGATCTTTGTTAATGTTTTCTAATAAGGCAAATGAACCATCATAATCAAATAGTTTCAAAACAAATGGGATCACATTTTCACAAAATAAGTATTCTATTTCCAACTACAAAATACCTGCTTTTTATTTCAAAAGTAGTCTCATTCCCACGAGGGAATACATTAAAAAAAAATAAGTTACGTTAGTAAGAATAGAACAGTTTACCACATTAATATCGTAGTTTTGATCAGTTAAATATCTCAGTATCACAGTCCCAACTCAACATCAGATTTTCATTTTAAATAATTATCATAATAATTATCATTACATAAGAATAAGTAATTAATATATTGGAAAGGAGTCTTAAAAAACTAATTTGAAGATTGAGTTTCTATAAATGTAGTATTTTCCTAAAAACTTATATAATCTATATTACTAAAATCTTTCATTTCTCTGTCTGCCTGTCTGTCTGTCCGGCGCAATTTCCTGCGCGAATGGAAAATAGAAATATTTTTTACAATGAAACGTCCGCGACATGAATCGAACCTACAACCTTCTGATCCGAAGTCAGACATCTTATCCATTATGCCAAGATGACTACTACTCACTTCATATTGTTTTTTGACTTATGTGTCCTTCCCCTTCCCCCAATTAATAATGAATGAATTCAACCTTTTTATTTTTTGAATCTCAAGATTTTTTATTTATTTCTGATTCGTCTGTTTATTTTTAATTCGAAAATGACAATTAGAACTATAATTGCCGAAATGTTGGAATATTTTAAATATAATATTCTTTACTTTAACAAATTCTATGTGATATTGAAAAACAAGCACGTGTATACGGGAGATGTTTGAATAAAAAAAAAGTCAAGAAAGAAAGAAGCACTATTTTTATTAGATAGAATACTGAAAAAATCACCATTTGTAACTCAAAAACCACTGAAAGATATCAATTGTAATTAAAAAAATAGATTCAAGAAAGAAAGAAGCACTATTTCTATTAGATGGAATACTGAAAAATAACTATTGGTCACTTACTGTCACTATTTATAACTCAAAAATCACTGAAAAGTATCAATTGTAATTAAAAGAAGTGTTTCAAGAAAGAAAGAAGCACTATTTCTAATAGATAGAAAACTGAAAAATAACTATTGCTAACTCAAAACTACTGAAAAGTATCAATAGGATTAAAAAAAAAAGAGAATCAAGAAAGAAAGATGCACTATTTCTATTAAGTAGAATACTGAAAAATCACTATTTGTTACTCAAAGCCATCATTATTTTTAACTCAAAAACCATCACTATTTATAACTCAAAAATCACTGTAAAGTATCAATTGCAATAAAAAAAAAGAGTCAAGAAAGAAAGAAGCACTATTTCTATTAGGTAGAATACTGAAAAATTACTATTAGTAACTTAAAAACCAATACTACACTCACTTCCAAAAGTTAAGCACGGAACGGTAAAATGCCAAAAAAATGTACAACTACTGCTTTGATTGACATGAACTGCTGCAAGTAAGTAGCTCTTATGTTTTTTCCTGAAACAAAATAAAGAATTTCCTACAGAGATAAACAAAATATTGAATTGTCATAAATTATAAGATGACGTCAGATTTGCGTCATTAACAAAATGATGTTTAAATTCAAAACAAACAATAAAAACCGACATTAATTGGCTATGTGAGCACCCCTCACCTGTATACAAAGTTTACAGCGTGTGATCATGCTTCTCTGCGAGGTGATCAACCACCGCTTAGTCCAGTAATCGCCATTCCTCCTATAGGGCAGTTTCTAAAGCTCTGAGATGGCTGGAGATAGGAAACGTCGACATACAGCACGGCCGAGGGCATCCCAAAGATTTTCAATCGGATTAAGGTCCGGCGAGTAAGCCGGCCACTCCATACGCGCAATCCCCTCACTCTCCAGAAAGTCGTCAAGGATGGCAGCTCTTTGGGGACGCGCATTATCGTCCATTAAAACGAAAGAAGGACCAACTGCTGAATCGTACAGTTTCACAATGGGGTTAGGACTTCATCTCGATACCATACAGCCGTCACAGAACCTCGCCTGTAGATGTGCAGGTCGGTGCGATATCCCAATGAAATCCCTGCCCAGACCATGACACTTCCACCGCGGAATGCGTGATGTTCGGTGATTCTCTGGGGCCGATTGCGTGTGCCTTGTTCCCTCCAGAACCTTATACGCTTATCATCGGGTTGTAGGGAAAATCTGGACTCATCTGTGAACATATCGTTATCCCAATCAGACATAGTCCAATTCACATGCTGGCGGCACCACTGTAATCGTGCCCCTCTGGATTGGACGGATAAAGGAATACAAACTCGTGGTACCCAGGCGTGCAGACCATTCATGTGTAGCCTTCGATGAACAGTAGTGGCAGATATCGTCTTACCAATGGCCGCTACAACCATAGATGTCACATGTGTGGAGGTCGATTTTCGATTCCGCTTGGCTACAACAGCAATATATTGATCTTCCGCGGGGGTCGTATCCCTTGGACACCGGCTACAGGTCTTCGGACAACTGTTTGGCTGTTTTGGAATTGTTTCGTAATCGTGAAATGATGGAATGATGAACGCCGAAGAAACGAGCAACATCAGTTGTAGGCTGTCCTGCTTCAATGCGTCCGACAGCCCGCCAGCGCTCAGAATCTTCCATTCGTCTTCTGGAAGCCATAGAAACACGTCTAGCTTGAAAACAAATCGTACGAATGTTCAAACACCTTTCATCAGCATTTACATGCAACGCCTGTAACCCTTCACAATGCCGGCTTCTTATACGACTGCCTGTTTTGCATATTTCTCGATGCGAAACCGTGATTGACTGTTACCTATATACTTTGCATACTTCCTTCTATCTTTGCAGCAAATTTCAACTTCTTTAATTCAGATCTCTTACGGAAATTAACATTTTTCCTCTCCGTACTTAACTTTTGGAAGTGAGTGTATTTGTAACTCAAAAACCACTGAAAAGTATCTATATTACTAAAATCTTTTATTTCTCTGTCTGTCTGGTGCAATTATTGTACTTTGTGAAATTAGGAATAATTTCTACAAGTTCGCTACGGGAATCGAACACGCAACCTTCTGCTCCGAAGTTAGACGTCTTAGCCATTAGACCACGAGGACTACATCATAATCTCTATAAAAAATAAAAATATATCATAGACATATGATTCACACGGCTGGTTCTAAAAGCAGTCGTGGATTGAGAGAATATTGACATCAAAAATTAAATTAAAAAAAAAAAGTTTTAATAAAATTTTAGTTTTAGTTTACTTGATGTAATTTGTGAGTGTTGATTTTTTAATAAATAAAGAGTTGCTTTCCGTTACATATGCGAAACTTCCGGAGCGACGCGACGGGTAACCGACTATTATATAAAAACTAGAAATGCTTTAAATAAAAATGCATTCAATAGATCTTATTACAATTTACCGAAATAAAGGATATTTATTGAAGTGCATGAAATTATAAATTAAATGAATAAACTATGAATAAAATGGATCATTAAATAATACATCAGTTTAGTATTTTAGATATCTTATAGTTATTCTATGTTTAAAGAAAATATAGAAATAGAAGTAATGATGTGCTTATCGTTTCCTATTGCTAATTTTTCATTGTATTTATATTTAAATGCTAAGATAATGTTAGAAAGGATATTAACAAATAATCTTTTACCAAGGATTTTGATGAACTTCGTTGAGCTGTTTCTTCTACCTGAATGATCTTCGACTGTGCAAGTGTAATTTCCTTGGTCCGAGAACTGAGCTCTTTCTACTGTGAAGTTTTGCCGAGAATCGTAATCATCATCAATCCTACTGGCTGCTTCACTTAAAACTGTTGAATTCTTGCAACACTAAAGAAATATATTTCAAATCGAATATTTAATTATAAGCAAAAAATAGCATTAAATGTACATTTACATTTCTAGTACACAAGTGTAATCATTACTGCCAAGTAATACTTTATTTTGTATTACAGGGTTACTTGGCCGCGCAGTTGACGTTGTCACTAAGACATTGGCCTCTCACCTCTGAGTAGCGGAGTTCGGTTCTCCTGTGGGTTTCGTGATGGTGGACGATCCGCGCCGGGAAGGTTTTCTCTGTCTTCTCCCGTTTCCCTGCACTTCTACCACCATACTTTCTCCTCATTTCCGTAGGATAGCACAACAGACCTACAGGTCGCGGTGCTTGGCTTCCCTGCCACCCATAAGCACCACAATCAATCAATCACAATGTTACTTCTTTTCTTAAGTTTTCCTTCTGATATTTTAAAAACATACAGTATGTCCCCGCCTTTCGGCGCTTTTCAATTACATTCATGGATGTTCAGTACGGAGCTTGCTTCAATCATTCGGAGCTTTTCTGCACGACGTGGTCAAAGAAATAGAAAGAGGGACTCGTCAGCTGACACCGATTTCCTTTCAATTTATTCAGTTTTCTCAGTATGTCTCTCCATACTGACATGTTTTTTGAGCTTTTATATTCACAGGCAAGCAAAAAGAAAAAAAATGGAGGGGGATGTGCATCGCTTTTCGGCGGCGGGATTCTGGTTTTGGCCCCTATCTATCGTATGAACTGTATAGAATATCTAAAAAATCTCAATGTCTAAAAATGTGTATGCATCAACACCAATAAGTTTTGAAACAGTGAATGAAACTTCTTGAGATAGGCCTGAGTATTAACGGACACGAGATGAACAATTCTTTGTACTTGAAAATATCTTGGGCCTCCAATAGAGAAATCTATTGGAGAAGATGATAAAACACTTTCATTGAAAAGCAGAGCAAAAATGAACAAAAACTTAATAGTTTTCTTAATGATTCTTGGCCATCGATTAAAGATAATTCATTCTTTCTTCCTTCAATAATTAAAGATAATCACAGTGTCGCGTTACTTAACACTTCTGAAAAGACGCTCATAAATATCATGACTCACATTGAATCTTGACAATCTCCTTCATTGATCTGTCATATTGTTTGAATAAAAATTAAGAATATCGCTAATACATTCAGCTCCATATTTACAATCTGTATATTTATCAATCTTTCGTATTAAAGTTGTTTTATCTTTTTAACTTTTACATTTCACCATATTTCTTAAAATTAATAACCAAAGCTGAGTATTATCTCAGAATGGTTAATAAAATAATCCAATAACTCAACAAAATGATAACTATGAAAGGAACAAAGAAACCAAATAGATTTCGCACCTCGAGCAGTCACCGGAGAGAGTCAGATACGGCCGTTTCGTCCTCTTTAGGACTCATCAGCCCCCAAATTCCACCGATAACAGGCTCAGAAGGTGCAAACATATAAGACCGGAAGCGGGACCCCACAAAAGCAAAACACGAGTTTGTTTGGCTGATGAGTGCTAGAGAGGACGAAATGACCATCCCAGACTCTCCCGGTGACAGCTCGAGATGTAAAATCTTTGTGGTTCCTTTGTGCCTTCCGTAGTTACCATTTTGTTGAATGATTAGGCACGTAAAGTTTGTTATTACTTAATTCAATAACTGTTTATTTATTTTCAATTTTGAAACTATGTTTTGTTCCTTACGATAAATAAATACTGCACAAGTGAAATAGGCAAAATGATATAAATTATACAGGATCCGCCAGAAAAATATATACACGTCATTGTCAGACTATAGCGTGATACTGATATCGTCAATTGATTAGAATTACGCGAATGTTGTAGTATGTCTTTCGATCACCAGATGGCAGCAGTAGTTTCATCACGATAGTGAGAAAACACAATGGCTGGAGCACGTTTGACGTTCGAGCAGCGAAAATGCATTCTGATGTGGTTTTTCAGGTTTGATAACGCCGTTGAAGTGCAGCGTCAGTGCAGGCGGGAGTTTGAAACTGCACCCCCAACCCGCCTCACAATTAAACGCATTATTGACAAGTTTGAGACGCATGGAACGATTTGTGATATTCACAAAGGAAGATCGGGAAGACCGCGTACAGCTACAAGTCCTGCTTCGTCGGCTGAGGTGTTGGAAACGTTTGTTACCTCTCCAAAGAAGTCTGCTACGCTATGTGCACGAGAAGTGGGGATCAGCAGTAGAAATGTATGAAGAATACTGAGAGGTGCTAAGTGGAAAATGTACATCCCACAATTACTGAATGCGCTTAACGAAGACGATGCTGATCATCGAATGCAATTTTGCGATTGTTATCGGCGAATGGTAATGGAAGATGAACAATTTGTGACGAAGGTTGTATGGTCATATCCCAGTTTTAAACTTAATAGTGAATCGGTATAACTGCGTCTACTGGGCACCGGAACATCCGCATGTTCATGTCGATAAGGCGGTCAAGCTACCAGGGGTTCATGTTTGGTGTGGACTATCATCTAGGGTTTTGGTAGGACCTTTTTCTTTGATGGTAATGTCACTGGAGAAGTGTACCTGGCAATGTTACGCACATCAATTTCACTAGCTGTACGTGTTCTTTACGGAGCTGATGATGAGGTCTTCTATCAACAGGACGGGGCGCCACCACACAAACACCTAGGCGTACGAGCTTTCCTGGATGACAATCTGCAGGGACATTGGATTGGCAGAAGAGGGCCCGTTGAGTTCCCCACACGGTTGCTAGATCTAACCCCTACGAACTTTTATTTATGGGGAACTGTGAAAGATCCACTCTATCGACAGAAGCAGCACACGGTGGAGGATCTTCGCCGGGCGATTACAGCGGCATGTGCAGCGATTTCCATTGAAACATTGACCGCCGTAGTTGCGGCGACCGTTCGTCGTTCCGTCATTTGTCTGGACGCCAATGGCGAACATTTTGAACATCTAAACTAAGCATGTGCTTAACTGAAGACAGTATTATAGTTGTGTTCAGTATTTAAATGTAAAACAAACACAAAATAAATAGTTTTTGTTCTTTACAGTGTATATATATTTTTCTGGCGGACCCTGTATGCAGATTATTTATAATTTTAATTAAGTTTTCCAATCTTTCTGTTAGAAATCCATCAACGTAAGTATGTTTTGATGAAAGAAAAAAAAAAGAAAAAATTTGATATGTAAATCCATAACGATCATTATTCTAATTTATATGTATATACTGATAATTTTTTTTAAATTTTAGACAAAAAAGTTAAGAAGTTATTACTTTGTCAGGATAAACCCAATTAAATGCAATCACGGTATCCATATGTGCTAAAGCTCTGCATTGAACAATAAACGTTGTATTGACAACAACTTCTTCAGGACCGTAGATATCCACTTGAGGAGCTTGGATAGTAGCTTCTGTAAAGTTAAACAAAAGAGGAATATTACATATAAGCTTTTAAAATAAGTAAAATTAAAATTGCTCGAATAAATGAAAATATGTTTTTTTATTCCTACTCTGCTGTTTTTATTTGGGCTCTTACAGCTATAGTTCACCGATGTTCGGCTACAGAAATATTGTATTTCTTTAGTTTTAATATAATAATACTCAAAATCCAAGTAATAAAAATATATTTCAATAAAATATTTGTCAATGAATAAAAATAAATTACAATACATCCTTAGTATGTATTTCCGTTTGTTACGTTTAAATACGAAAAAATATTTTTTTTATGATACATTTCCCCGAATAATACATTGAAATAATAAAACTAGTTGTTCCTCGGATTTCTTATCAAATTAAGTTACTTTCTCCTATTAGATACACTTTACATTTCACAAAGCTCTTCAACTGAACTCTGAACTTCGGATGACAAATTATTGTTTTATGTCGACTGTGTTTGTTTTAGCTAAATTGCTGACAATTGAAAATCATGGATAAGATTGTTTGAGAAATATTTTATGTTTTTGGTTTTTAGTAAATCAATCCTTTCTTCAAGTTTCTAAATTTAATTAGAAGCGACATTAATATAAAATCATAAACTTGACTGGTTCTTAATAGTTTATTTGCTTCAAAATTTTTAAATTTAATTCTGTAATTTAAATCGAAGTAAATTATAGTGTTACAGTTCAAACGATTAAGAAAGATTCTTTGTAGAGACGACAGGAAGGAGCGATTAGGATTCTCGTGTCTATGTATCTCCACAGCCAAAAACGCCTAATCAATCCTACCTAGTTGGACTCCCATGGCCTGGAGTTTTGGGGTAAAATCCGGTAGAGCCTATTTCCAGTTTTAGATGGCCATTGATTGGGTCATGAAAATAGTGGTAATTACATAAAATTTGATGTCTTATCTATACAAAGCTGACTATGCTGAGAACGAATATCTCGACGCAATAAAGCCACTTCCGGTTCAATATGGCCACTGGCCATAAAGTCGCTCGAATGGTTAAAATGGAGTCTAGCCAAACTAAATGAAATCAATGCGGCATCTTGAACTGCAATGGCTTGACTAAATAAATATTGCACGCCAATCAATAGTAGCATCATTTAACAATGCAAGCTTTTGATAAAAATTGAAAATCTGTACGGGGGCTTGGTTATGGGTTTACTACGCAATAGCGAATTGACTAGCTTAATGTTCACTTTGTTGGAATATTGGCCAATGTTGGTATACCGTCATTGGTATACGAATGGTGAAATTCTTTTTCTTCAGGAAGTCACTGTTATTTTTTTATTTGCGAAGTATCGATGGTTAGCAGCCTTCCAATAACCTTTTTTTTCTATTCTACAAAAGGAATTAGGTTATAAAATGACAACATTTATCCACCTGCCATTCGGAAATATTTCGTTCAATTTCGCAGCTTTTTAATTTCTACACTGTTTTAACAATTTCAAAACTTTTTAATTTTTCAATTTCTACACTGTTTAATTTTCGCACCCAGAGGGTAAATTTCCTTTTCTGATTAATTCAATTCCTTTTCTGATTAAATTAACTTTGGTTAATTTCCTCCACCTCTTTTTAAAAAAATAATAATAATAAAATCCTTAAATAGGTGTTTTAATTTTTTTTCAATTGTTTATTACAGTACTTAATTGTTGACAAATCGGGCCTTTATACATTAAAATTTCCTACAATTTCTTTTCTATTCTATTAATCTGAAGCTATTTCTCGAGAAACATGTAACAACTTATAACAAATATATAACTTTTTATTCCATATTTCTTCCTTAACCACTTCTTCTTATTAAAACTTCACAACTACATTAGTAAATATAAATATATAAATTGTTATTATAATATAAGATTGTTAAAAAAAGCTTGGTTTTTTAAAAGTAATGATATGTTATTGTTGTTATAATGATGTATTGCATCTAATAATTGTTTCAAAAACAACTATTTAGTTGAATTGAAGCTTGATAAAGGAAAGAAAGAATAATTTCCGAAAATTTGCTATTAAAATATGTTTAATATATAAATATATTTATCAAAGGAGTTGTGAAGTTTTTAATAATTTAACAATTATAGACGTGATTCAAAGAACTCATATAATCGTAGCTGTAATATCCAATCTAAATACGAATTCTCTTTTCAGATATAAGGAGTTACGAACAGGACATTTCATCGCAAATCAATAAACTTTCTCTGATTTTCTGAAACTTGTTTTTTGACGGGGAGTAAAGCCACCACCACCTATATCTTTCTAGGTCCTTGTTTCCCAACGTGGGGCGCACGCCCCACAGGGGGGTACTTTGATTGTTAAGGGGGACAATTCGAAAATGAGGCAATGTTGTTATTTTTTTTTTTTGGTTGTGAAAGTTAAAAAAGTTGGTTTTTTATTTTAATTTTTTTCTTTTTGAAAGTTATACCTAATTTGGTGGGGCATAGCATACTTTAGATACTTTAGGTGGGCTGGCCTCTCACCTCTGAGTACCGAGGTTCGGTTCTCATGTGGGTTTCGTTGATGGTGGCGATCCGCGCTGGGCAGGTTTTCCCGGGGTTCTTCCGTTTCCCCTGCATTTCTCACACCATCCTTTCTCAGTCTTTCTCTCCGTCTGTCCTTATTTCCCAGGGATAGCACAATAGATCTTTGAGGTCGCGGTGCTCGGCTGTCACCCACGCGCACCACATTACATTGCATTACGTTACTTTAGGTGGGCACAGCACAAAAAAGATTGGGAAACACTGATCTAGGTGGTGGAAGTAACGTGCGCCCTTTTATTCGGGGAGGTGGGGGAAAGTACTGCAGTGAAAGCAACCTATCTTTATATAAAGGCAGCTGTATATTAACTGGAAATGACTTAGTGCGCCTTTAACGCTATTAAAATATTAATCCACTATTTTGATATGCAGCCTTATTTACAAAACACAGAATAATTCCACAAATGACACTTTAGTATCTTTATGTTAAAGGAATTTAAATAAAGATTAAAAAAATCTCAAAAATATTAATAAATACGTAAATAAATAAATAAACGTATGTATCAAAGGCCGTGCCGGCGTGGTCGTGCTGTCTCAGGCGTCGGTCTGCCGTGAGGCTAGTGTGCCGGTATCCGGGTTCAAATCCCGGTCGAGAGCAAGGATGTTTCAATTTCCTTTCCTGTGTTGTCAGCCTCTTCTTCACTTTCTCTGCGGTCTGACATCATTCCGTAATGGCGTCCTGGAGAAGGCAACGGGAATCCACTCCAGTATCTGTTCCCTTGTACAGCTACGGCTTCTCCTAGGGGTCGCCCTTCGGGGGTCACTAGGGTTCCGTAGACTTGAACCAATCTCCGGATTGACCTACCTTGGTATGGTATGTATCAAAGCGGAGTTAAACTCCCCAGCGAGATTAGCCCATGACTTTCCATTGAGTCTGAAGGAGTTTGGCATTCTTTATGTATTACATTTCTTTAAAGTTGAATGTTCCTGCAGAATACGACTCTCACCTGCATCTCTCACCTTTACAGGTACAGACCAAAAGAATAAAATGTTAAGGAAATACTTTCCACACATCTAGTTTTGTTGTTATAGATTAAATACATTTTTAGTAAAATGGTAAAAAAAATTTTCAATTCCGACTGCGCAGTGGTATTTTTTTTTTAAGTAAACCAACATTAAAGATGTAAACTGTTAATCCATAGGAAAATAATTAATCCATAGGAAAATAATTAATCCATAGGAAAATAATTACCAAACCATTTCAGGTATATTTCCAATTTTTCAGTCATGTCGAAATAATTGGCTTCGCACGTAAACTTGTCATCAAACAAGCGATTAGGATTATCCACCACAAATCCCACACGTGAATTATATTTAATAGCGCTTGGTCCTACGTCCACCTATTTTTAAGAAAAACAGTATAAGTAAAGTTCATTAAAAAGACTTAACATTCAACTTTTGAAAAGAGATTGAAGAGAATCAATTTTTTGAAAAAGAAGACAAGCAAAGCTTTCTTATCTTACCTTTTCGTCTTCATTTTTCCATAGAGTTACATTGATGTTGGGATGTGTTGTCCTACACGGGATGGTAGATTCTTTCTTTTCGTACATAAATGTTTCATGTCCATTATCGGGGAGGAACAAATGGTTTGGATCTAATCGAGTCAGGAACAATATTTCATTTATTTATGTATTATTTTTTTTAAAAATTTTGGCTGAGAATTTTTGTTATTTACTTCATTTCTTTTTTCTTTTTTTTCATTTGCTTGTTGCAACTTTCGTTAATGTGAAATTTCGCTGAAATACAAATGTTTGTTATGTTAATCTATTAGAGATCTACGATCTTTGTGAGATCTCTTACGTATTTTTATTTCTATCTTCACAAAATTTATTTACTAGATAGAAAGAAAAAAAAAATAACCAAAATTGAAAAATTACATGTTTAACTCCATAATTGACTATTTGCAACGGATCACTTTATTTATTTGATTAAAAAACAAATTAAAGTGCTAAAATAAATTATCTATAGCAAGATTTTTTTTAGGCCTATTTCCCTAATGAACGAGTTTCGTGTTAAAAGATGCTCCAAATGTATCCAGAACTTTAAAGGACTAAGTTATAACATTAAAAAACAACCGTTCTTAATGGTTAAGAAACGTGATTATAATCGTTATTAGTTCAGAAAATACAGCAAAAAAGAATAAAATTAGACTTTAAATAACTTACCAAATGAATACACATAGATACTGGTAGAATTTCCTGAATCTTCAGAATCTTGATAAAAGCACTTATAATATCCAGTACTAAGGTGTGTGGTCTGATTGATTTTTATCGTTGAAAAATAGAGCTGTTCTCCCTGGATTCCATCTTCGGGTACATTAACCTTCTAGAGAAAAAAAACCCAAAAAACCTATTATGTTCTACTTATGTTCGAATGGATCAAAAACTTATTAATTGTATCGTTGGTGTCTACCAAGTCACAATTCACAGTTCGTAACACAATGCTGCGAGTGGATTTGTAGAATTCCAGGTTAAGACACGTTTACATTTTATTAATCACTTAAATATCAATTTCTTTTGTTTTTATTAGCTTACTATCCTTGGAAAGAGCGGCTGATCAAATCATTGATCAAGTCTATTTATGTGTAAACCCCCGCCCCTCCCTCCCTAATTATTTCAGAATCGCTGAATAGGTCTTCTTGTAACTCAGTTTGCATATTAATGACTATAGCCTAGATGATGAATAGTGCTCCCGCTGTAACTTTGACTGTGGGCACCGATGGCGTCATGGTAGAATTAGAAACGCTTGAATATTCCATTCTTTAATGCATGTAAGTTTTACATATTTCTATTTACTTATTGGATGCTGATGATGTGAAAACTATTGAAGAATATTATGGGAAGCATGGCAAACAGACAATGGCAAATCCTATCGCCGTGGCAGCGTATATTTTTTTCCATAACATCTTCGAATGGCAGTAATACTCTCTTCTCAGATTTCCTCCTTCTCAAAATATGATTTTACATTAATAATAACTTCTTTTGTTCGACTTCGTAAAGCTTTGCCTTGTCCTAACTTGGTCGCCATAATGAAAACCGGAAGAAGAACAATAGTTGCTGAAATGATTAATTGATACTCTAAATTGTACAAGGTCAGAGTCGAAGTAAGGCTACCGCTAGAACGCTACAAATATTCCCGTAGAAAAAGCATGAGAATCTGTTTAGTACAATGAATTTTAATGGTCTTTAGGTAATCCATTAATTTGCACATGGTTTATTATGATTAAGATTATTCAAGCTTAGGTTAATTTCAGTAAATAATGCTTATTAACTTTTAAAAAAAATAAGAAAAAAAATAGAAATCGCATTTAAGAAAAATAGGCTTTATGTTTTAGTTAAGTATGCTTATAATTAAATTTTGAATTGATTCCCCTAATTATGCAGCAAATACTTTTAGAACATTTAAAAAAGCTGAGAAGCGGCATCATTAAATAACTGCCTGAAAACAGAAAAGGAAACGATCTATCATTGAAATAGGACCTAGTCTCAGGTTCCACGACAGAGATAGGCTAATCAAAATTCAAAATAAATTATTATCAAAATGTTCGAAGATTTCTTTTTTTTTTCTTATATTATGTTTATTTTCCAAATATTGGTAAGAATAAAAGTTCTAAATAGAGAGTTCAATTCTAAATATAATTTCAAAAACATTTTATCGTAGGATAACATGATTCTAAATTATAATAAAAGATCTTCAACATCTCACAATTAAACATAATATTTTACATTTATTATTAAAAGCAAATTTTCGAGGCGAATATGCGCCTCTCTTTCTCAAGCCTATTTACAATAATAAGTTAGCGAAATTTTTTTGAATAACAAAATTATTACATACTACATTTTGTTATATATCGTAAGTACATTTTGTTAATAATAAATAATAATAACACAAATTTCTATTATTGACAATTTTCTGAAATAGAAAACAATATTTATATATCGGTACTATAATATGTTAAATTAACGATAATTACAACAAATAACCTTGATTTTTTAAAACTTTCTATTGGTTAATTATTGCTATCTCTCTCTCATTCTTTTATTATAATCTTATTATTACAATTTGCACACATCTTTTGCTATTCTCAAGAAATATTCGTTAACTTTAATTCCTTCACTCCTATTGATATTCTAATTGAAGTTAACGAATATGTAGGAGAAAGGACCTACAAAAAAAGGTATGGAACAATATACAGTATATGATTCCAAATTTATTAGAACATATTTTGAGGAAATTTATAAAATTTCAAACTATTTAAAAAAAGTAAAGAAATTACCTATAAGAAAGTATCTTGATTGTATATAAAGTTTTTGAGTTTATAAAATTTTGCCTTATATAAAACAAACTTAATATATCCTCAAAAATATTGCAGAAGTTGCTCAATTTATCGTACATTTACTATTAACATAACTTACTTTAATAACAGTGCTTCTCACGTATTGTTTGTTTGTTTTTTTCTTATGCTATTTGTTTTTCCAAGTCGTCTTCATAATGGATCTTCTATTTTTATGGTTCTAATTGTTTCTAAGCAAATATTCTAAATTTGAAGAAGATAAAGTCAAGTGGAATGGAGAACCTTTACCTGAGACTCTGGATATTCCCATTTAAGAGGTTTTTTCCCTTGGCATTTTACTTCTAGTACATCACCAGCATTGAGAATGATGCTATCGGAAAACTTATCCAATACAGGTGAAGTGATGAGGGGACGACTTAAATCACCTAAATACAAATAAATTAATTAGCTTTCACTCTTTCAATAACATGGTATTCAATTGTTGCGTGCCTAGATATCACAATACAAGGAAAATAAGAGGTGTCCATTTCTATAAATTCCCTAAAGAAAAAACAAATAAACTGCGGCGTCACAGGCAGCATATATTGAAATTCAAGAAATCTATATCTAAATAGATGTCAATGTGTTTTATAATTTCTTTAACGCCTGTACACTTGACTAAAAATGTTCTAATTAAAATCACATAAAACTTTTTTACATGTAAATTTAAAAAAACTTAAAAAAGTTAAAACTTGGTCATGTTTTAACTTTTTTAAATTTATATGTAAAAATTTGTTATGTGATTTTAATTAGAACATTTTTAGTCAAGTGTACAGGCGTTAAAGAAATTATAAAACTTTTACAGTACACGTAAAAAGCTTATATGCTCACAACATTTTTACTGTAACTCACAATCTAAAACTTCAATCCTAGCGATCCAATAACATTTAGAAATTAAAATAATTAATACACCTAAACATGAACTTAAAATAACTGATTAGCTAATTTATTTGATCAAGAATCATTTTATACTCGTCTTTTAGTCCACATTGATTTTTGTGAAAATTTAATAAAATGTTCTACTATAAAAAATTTATCATAATTTTTTTTTCGGGGGGGGGGGGGTTTTTTTATTCAATTTTATGCTAAAATAATTCATTGTAAAATCTACATGCATTTTGCTACTTTAGATAGTTTATCTGTGAATATTTTTAAAAGTTAAAGTGAAAGAAAACAGATTACATGAAAATATTGGATACAAAATTAATAATGATTGAAGAATTAGCAGAGAATCAAGTAATGTGAATCATCAAAGGGATTGGATAAAATAAACAAACAACTGTTTAAATAACTAATGTTATTTAAAGAGAATTGATAGCAGAACATGTGACAAGGTGTCATTATTATTATTTATATTTGAATGTTTCAAACCTTGGGTTTCCCCAGCAAAAACAATATGGCGGGTCAAGGACAAAAGCACATATTGCCAAGTGTAAAGAATTGTGCGAGAATGATTAGGGATGTGTGATTGTGTCCATAAATTTCCTAACCATACGTGCTGTGTTGAGTACTACAGCCTTCTGCAGTTGTGCATAAGTGTTTTTATGAAGTCCTAGTGTGCTGAGACTGTGGTGCAATGTGTGAGGTACCAGACCAGTGGCGGACAAGACGATGGGCACAACACGTATTCGGTCCTGCTTCCACTGCTTCTGGAGCTCGTGTGCTAGATCGGTGTATTTACTGATCTTGTCTGCGTGAGTTTTCTGCATGTTCTTGCTGATAGGCACTGCAATATCAATGAGATAGGTCTGTTTGTTGACCTTATCAACAAGTGTGATGTCAGGTCTGTTGTGATGTATGGCTTTGTCTGTGTAAATGGGGCCCCGTACAGCTTATGTGAGGAAAACTCTAATACTCTTTGTTGTCTGTACTTGTAGTACGGGACCGTGTTCTTAATAAGTGAGTGTTTGTGTGCTAACTGTTGATGAACAATCGACGCTACCTGATTGTGTCGGTGGAGGTAATCTGTTTGGGAGAGAAGGGGGCAGCCTGATATTATGTGGTCGATCGTCTCATGCGTAGTGTGGTATTTCCTGCATCTATCGTTTTGTGTGTTTGCGTCGTGTAGGATGTGTTTCTTGTAGTTGCGTGTGGTGATGATTTGGTTCTGTATCGCGATCATGAACCCTTCGGTCTCCCCAAACAGCTCGGCACTTGTCAGTCATCTGTTCGACGCTTCCATGTCGACATGGGGCTGGATGAGTTCGTGGTGATGTCTGCCATGGAGTTCCTTACGAGCTCATGATTCACGCAGCTGCTGAGTGTGGGTGTTAGGGGTGGTGAGTGTTGGAGAAGGGTTTTCGAGTTCCAGGGGTGTGAGGTGTGTGTCAGCTTTGACAATGGCTGAGTGGAGTGAGGAGTGTTGTGCTCTTTGGTGGAAGTGTTCCCTAAGTGTGTGTACTTGTTTTGCATGTAGGGTAATGATGTTGGCAAGTCCTCGGCCTCCCTCCTTGCGGGGAAGAGTAATCCTTTCCATAGCGGACTTGGACTTATTATTATTATTATTATTATTATTATTATTATTATTATTATTATT
>JAFIDM010000001.1:119473748-119505216 GCA_023159025.1 Thereuonema tuberculata | reverse complement strand
GACACAAATAACTCTGTACACATTTTTTCGGATAGGCAGAAATAAAAAAATATTCATTGTATAGTAGACACTCTAAACTAAAGCACATTCAAATTTCAAGTCGATCAATTAAGTTGTTGTCCAGGAAAAAATTCCCAACTTCACGTTTTTCCAATTCATTGGACAGTCCAATCCATGGACAGTCGGCTGTCGTTGCGCGGCTGATAACTCTCCAACCTGTTACGCGGCGTGTAACCGCCGGTGAAGTACATTTTTATCAAGATAACTGATAAAACGTTAATTTGTGCACACACTGTGCAGACGTTAATTTTAAGTACTATAAAAAATAAAATTTTCAAGATTATTGTAATATCTCGATGTTTTTATTTACATGAAAATCATCTAACTATGGAACTTTCTGATATTTCTGAAAATCTCTAATTGACATTTCCTCTGCTTTTTTGAATATCTATTAAAAGTTCATAAACACAAACACACACACACATACACTTTCAAAATTTACTAGTAATATTTTACTGGTGTCTGTATTTTACTGAAATTTACCTAAGTTCAATAAAACTAATATCTACTTTTATTTACGTAGAGGCATGTTAACTTTTAGTAGTCGTACTTCGCGGGAAAAACAAAATAACCTACTTAATATGTTGTTATGGATTTCTTTTATTGCTGCTAAAAAAAACACTATCAATAAAATAACGGTGAAACCGGAGATTACGATACCAGGCTTTCGACAAGATGGCTGTCTTGGCACTACTATTACGATATGAATTTTAGTTTTTCAATTAACTAGTGAAAAGTAGAATAAGATTTGCAGATAAGCTTATTTAAAAATGGTTTTGCACGATCTTTTACTAGAAAAACTAACCCTCATCTGGCTAACTGCGATTTGAGATAACAGTGATCACCATCATGTATCCCTGCACGGATGTGTCTTTACGAAGACTGTGATTGGCTTGTACCGTATTCTGCGTTTTAGCCAAAATAAGAAACTACAATCGATTGATTATTAAAAAAAAATAAAAAAAAAAAATAAGAAAAAAATCAGATAACAAAGTTTGTTTTGCCATTCAGGCGTAGCCATGCGGTTAAGACTGTTCCATATCAAGGGACTGATGTGATTAAACCTGATTCGAATCCGGAACTGGTCTGGCTGTTTGTCATTCTCTTTCATGATTCCTCATTTAAGAGCAATTGACAACAGGACTGGGATTTATTCAGTCCTAAATCTTATGATTTAAAAATAACAATAACAATAATAATAATAATAATAGAAATAATAACAATAATAATAATAGAAACAACACGGCTTTGGATGAAACACAAGACAGTGATCCCCATCATCATAGGAACACTTGGAACAATCTCAAAAAATTTTACCAAGTATTTGAACCAATTGCAGTTGTCTGAAATAACAACATCAGAACTACAAAAAACAGCGCTGCTTGGAACATCATATATATTGCGCAGATACCTGATGGATACTTAGATTTCTGGCTGAAACTTGTATCTACTAAAGGCTCCAGTCAGCGAATTTTTGACTGTGTTTCAAAATGTATAATAATAATAATAATATGAAATGGGAATACAGGAGTAATGAAAAAGAAAATAACTAAATCGCGAAGTTTCTACTTTGTTTAATTAATAAAAAAAAAATAACTTCTCTTGTTTTGTTTGCAGTTTGACACACAAAGATTAACAGAAAAGATACAGTTCCTGGAAAATTTGATTTGATTTTATCATTTTACAACTTTCATTTTTAGATATATTACAATGTAAAATAATGGAAGATTTAACCTAAAAGTTTTTTAGGTACTAAAATTAACTTACCAAATGCAATCAAGAAGTGACTTATTGGAAGCAAAGTAATAACCAACCAACACCTTTGTATAGCCATTGTTTTGAACTGATCAATTTTTTTTTCTTACAATAATTTAATGAACTCCGGAAGTATTTCCTTCCGTTTAAATTTATTCTGAAACGTAAAGCAGACAGGATATTTGAGTTCTAGAAACTAAAAATAGAGAGAACCTTCCCTTCAGGTAAACCATTTGCCTCCATAATGAACTATCCAACGACGATATCCATTGAACGAATGTGATTCATCGGATGAATGATTCGACTGTTCCTTTATTTCTTACGAAAGAAAGAAAAGGGAAATTATTTGCCACAGAATCAAAGTAAACCCACCTTATCCTGAAAGTCTTTCCAAATAAATTTTAAAAAAATCAGTGCTCTATTATTAACAAACTCTTCTCACTAGAAATTTATCTTATTGATAATGTAGACAATTGGCGTAACGAAAAGGGGGGGGGGGGAGATATTGTAATGCCCCCCCTTCCCTTATTGCACAGGTTATTTTTTACCTTTTCTTTTTTTTTTTTTTTAATGGAAAATTCACCGATTTATTTCCAGAAAAGGACACGATTTTTGTGTGTGTGTGTCTGTGTTTTTTTCTTTTTTTGGTTGAACGTCTACAACCATCCCAACCCCTCCCATTTCAAAATCATGGGTACGCCTGTGATGTAGACCTAGGACTGCCTTCAAATTCAGCGAAATAAGAGAAACTTTTTTCTCTCAAATTCAGCAAATTAATTATTGTAAATTATTGAACCTGCACTTGAGCTTTTTTTTCTTTCTGCTGGATACCCTTATCCCGTTGTGAGAAATTATTATTTTAACTAGATTCCTGAACAATTAACTTAGATGCCGACCATAAAAGCACATAAATGAAGCACATAAGCACATAAAAGCACATACAGTTTAAATGATAAAAATAGTACAATGTACGTTTCGAGCCCCCGTCTGTAATGGGGTTCTTTAGCAAGTATCCCTCATTAAAGACGGATAAAGAACCCCATTATAGACGGGTGTTCGAAACGTACATTGTATTATTTTATCATTTTAACTGTAGTGATATCATTTTAACTGCTGTTATGGTCGGCATCAAAGTTAATTCTTAAACTGCACGTTAAATCTTTTTATACATATGTAGATTCCTTAATATTTTCAGAATATATTGTTGTAGAAAGTTTCTTTTCCAAAGTAGAAACGACTGTTTGTGCTGAGAATGAACAGAAAAATAACTAAATTATTGTAATAAATTTAAATTACAAAAGCATTATAATATTTGATGCTTAAAACTTCGTCACTTTTATTATTGCTGACTTGTTTTCTTTCTTAAATTTCACGAAAGGGCGGCAATCATGAAGCGGGACATAGAATTTTGATAGTAAATACTGGGACAAGTCGCACCCTATGTAGACAATTCATTTAGAGTAACGATTCTATACAAGGAATTCAAATTCTACAACTTTCAATTTCGGAATGATCTGAAGAATAGTTATTTTATTTAAGCTCCTTCACACGTTTCTCCACCATGTTAAGGACATGTTTCTCCTTCAATGGTCATAAGACAAACGTAACTAAGTCATTTGCACACGAACCCGATCGGAAATTAAGCACATGGCAGTTGTCACGTAAAGCATTTATATAATTAGACCTTTCAATTGATAATTCTTGCTATCGTTATTCGATTCATTGGTAACACATGTTTTGATTTTATTCTAAAGTTGTTTTGTTTTGTTTTTTTTTGTTTTGTTTTTTCTCCATCCAGTCCACCAGTAATCTCATCTTCTGTAGCTTATTACCTCGTATTAACAAAAGAACGTTATCTACAAGTTAAAGCAAGCATGCTTCTGTCTTCCTTGAATTTAAATTGCTCTCTTAACCTTTGCCAGTCTGCAATAAATGTGTATTTTGTATGAGTGATGTTGATAACAATACACGATTGGAACGTGATGTACTTCATAGGTATAGGTTTTTCTTTGTTGATTATTAGCTGAGTTAAGCCAAAGTAGACCATTCTGCCGTTCAGGCGTAGCCTAGTGATCTAGGTGACGGCCTGCCATGACGCAGATGTGTCGGAATCTGGCTTTGAATCCTTGGGTCGACATGAATGTTTGAAAAAAAATTCCTTTCCTGTGTTGTCTGCTTCTTGTTCTTTCTGGAGTCATTCCTTAATGGTTTCCTGAATAAGGCAACGGAAAACCGTCTCAAAATATCCGTTCCTTGGGAATTCAATGGATTCTTCTAGGGTTAGCCATGATGGCAACCCTAGAGCACCATTGAACATGGACCTTCAGTCTCGAAGATTGCAATTCGATGCACCGTGAATGACAATGAAGACATCATTCAGAGTGTCTCTATAAAATAATAGAAAAGATAAAGCCCATTGTGAATGTATTTATTCAACTGTGTTTATCTGGTAAAATGTAACTGAGCAATTTTAAATTGCAAATGGATCTGTACAATAAATTTGACTTTAAGATCTTATTGTTGTGCAACCCTAGCTAACCTAATTCAAAGTTTAGAGGATCCATCTTGAGACAATACTTTTTGGTAGAATATGTATAGAACTCGCATTTTAAATTGTAATAAAATAAATAATAAAGATCGAAATAAAAATCAGTCTAGCGTTTTGTCGTGATGTACATACAGAAGAAAAACATTCAAGAAATGTGGCAACTGAATCTTGGAACTTCCTACACTTTGCATGTTTAATCTCATGATCCTTGTTCTTTGTAATTCCTAAAAATATTATAAGCTATAATCCATTAAAAATGTAAATTTAAATAGTCAGTTGCATTAAACTGACTTTTAAATTTATTTCTAAAATTGAAACCGGTAGCTTCACCTTTATACTGTTCCCCATTAAGCAAAACTTGTAAATTGTTCTATTTTTATTTTTATCCAATTTAGAAGTTAATTTTTGTTTTTTTGTTTTTTTCTTCTTCACAAAACACTATTTGTTGTAGATACAATTTTAAATTTGTTAGCTTAAATTTATTAGCCACTGAGTTTTTACAACTCCAGAAAATGTAGATTATTTTACCAAATGCAAAGTTGATTAAAAATTTGGAGATTGGAATTAAATTATCCTCAGTGAGAAATCCCAAAAGTTAAAATTGAATCAAATTACTAAGGTAATTTATCGTCATATATTAAAAAGGTTAAAACAGAACATTTCAGCCCAGCTTGAGACTAGGCTGAAAATAGTCTCGCTGGGCTGAAACATGTTTTTAATCCTTTTAATACATGACGACAAGTTACATTAGTAATTTCAAGCAATTTTATTACTTTTGGGATTTCTCACTCAAAATACAAATACAAGTGGGGAATATATCAAAATTTTATCGAGACAAACATAGAAGAAAGTAAGAAAACACCCAAGCAGGAACCGTGAATCTAACTCAAATTGGAGCATAGCAGCCAAGAAAATCAACAAGATGCCCAAGACGGTTCGCCAACGCCTAAACCCCTACTGTCAATTATGAAATTCAACAAACAATAGAGATTGATTGTGTATTGGGTTAGCACTCTTCTCTTGAATCGAATCGTGCGGCAGGATTAAGGCTGAGCTTGCTTCTTTTCCTATTTGAACAGCATTCACGAACTGATCAGCAATGATCCTTATACATTATTTCTCAAAGGTGCTTTCGTGTCGGTACGCCATAGCTCCCTTAATACTTCATCAAAATCAATGATTGAGACATCATTTTGAAGATTACGTCCCCCGCTAACGATGAAAAATAAACAAATTGTTTAAAATTAATGTTTTCGTTAAAAAACTTTATTTTAAAAACCTTTTTATAAAAATGTAGACACGCTTTAACAGAAGCGACTTATCTTTCGTAAGCGAAACAACATTTCAAATAATGCTATAGCGTCGTAAACTTCAAATACATCCTTTTTTGAGTAAAAATGCGCTTTAAAATGATATTTCGTTTATTTAATAAGAATAGATTAAAAAAAAAACAAACAAAGATTTATATTTTAATAAAAATAAACGATTTATTACAAACATAAAAATTTGTCAACTTCTCATATATTATTTCTCAAAGGTGCTTTTTTTTATTTCCCTTAATACTTCATCAAAATCAATGATTGAGATATCATTTTGAAGATTACGTTCACCGCTAAAGACAAAAAATAAACAAATTATTTAAAATTAAAGTTTTGGTTAAAAAACTTTATAAATAAAAATCTTTTTTAAAAATGGAGAAGGCGCCATCTATTGACAATCTGTTCATTTATTTATTACGACATTACCATTCGGTGACTGATCAATACACCATGCGAATTATTCGCACGGGTCAACTAGTATATATTAATGCTCTAGAAAAAATTTAAAAAAGAATTTCAAAACTGTGTGAAAAATTTCAATTTGTCCTTTTTCATCACTTAAAAAAGAAATCAATAATAACTGAGAAAATTTGAATTCATTATATCTGAAATTCAAAAAGTATCAAAGTGTTTAACTACTTGTAAACACAAAATATATCCACTTTAACATAGAGGTCAAAAATCAATTTGTTCTTTCCGCTTCCGGTGAATGTCGTTCTCTCTTTCTTATTCTCGTTTCTGATGCGTTTCTCGGTATTTCCTCTTGTGACGTCACCATTCTGATTAAGTGACAATCCGGTAAACAATATGACATAATCGACCTTCAAGGGAACCCGAATGGCGCCAACTTCTGTTCTGACTCACTTCGCTCTTTTTTTTATTTGTTTCTTACGTGTCTTCTAATCTTTAACTTTGGGAAAAAGAGATTTTTATTGAATTTCCATCCAGATTCAACAACCTCCACCCACAAGCAATTCCACCACACGAATGAAACGTTATCACTCGAACAAAGGTTTAATCCTCGTGATCCCGTGATTGAATTGTTGTTCTACGTTAAGAAAGTTATGACAGTTTTTTCTTTCTTTTTACTGTCGTAATAAAAACCTTTGAAAGAAAACATGGAAGGCGCTTTATCTACCTACAATTCAAATTTTAATATTTTAAAATATTTATACTTCATTTTCTATGCTTTATAGAGCTTTTATTTTAAAAAATAATGACCAAATATTTACAGGTCAATCGGAAAAAATATTGTGATTATATTTAGATCAGTGTTTCTTTCATAGTCTCTTAAAGGTGGGAGCGTAACAAGAGGGCCCTGCTTCTTTCGAAACAGATGTAGATCCTGTTTTCTTTTTCTTTTTGGTTGGAATGTCGACTTCGAACTTGTCATCACGGAAACGAACTTTTGTGCATTCCTGTAGTTGACTTGTGATAATAGCAAAAAAGTTAAATGGTCCGTAGGAAGACTCAAATCATGGTCGGAGAGATAGGCGCGAAGGTTTAGTTAGCAACGATACTTAGTCCCAAGTTAGGTCGCTAATCTCGTGTTCACCCTCGTTAATCCTGAGAAAAGAACTGTTCCGAATTAAAAGAAGGTTGGAACAGAAAAACTCTAGAAAAAAATGTTCCACTCATTTTAAAATTATCTGATATTGTAAATTTAAAATTAAGTAGTTTTTAATATTCCTTCCTTTTATCGAATTTGGCCAACTAGGGACCACGTAACTAGCTCAACCTGACAACGTCAGGGCGAGGCTAGTGAAATTCAAGAAAGGGGGGACGAGAATTATATCCCGTCCAGGATAACCCTGAGATAGTAAGTCCCAGGTGGGAAACGGACGAAACACAGAAGAAGAAAGAAACAGCCATGCCACCACTGGGATTCGAACCCGGGTACTGGCGCATCGGCCACAACAGCAGCCCGCCGGCTAAACCGCACGGCCACGCCAGCACGGCAGTTTTTAATATTACATTTATATAAGAAGAAAAATTACTTTTCCTAAAAAAACTATTTTTTCTTATGGAATCCTAAGGGATCTTTTTTAGCTTTAAAAATTGGAAAAACAGAACTCTTCGACGTTCGAAAAATCTCCTACAGTACATGGAATGTTTTGGAGAAAAATTGGTCAAGTTGACGATCACAAACTGTCCATAGAAGGCCTTCGATACTGGCCTAGTTGATGAGTCTATCTTTCGTCTGGGCAATGCATCAACAACGCGGTCACGGCCGTTGAACTTAAGAGTAAAACACGACTGCCTTAGAAATTCTGATTACTCAGAACAATAAATAAACTCTAATCTATTAGCCCTGGTCGAAATAGAAACAGTGGGAATTGTAGCAGCAACTGCTCGCTCACCGAGACAGAGTGGAAAGTTTCAATCTCAAGCCCATCTCTCTGTTAACAACGCGACTTCCCACTTCGTACCTCCCCCATATTCCAATTTGGACTGGTCTTTTCCTCTTGTCAGTCGAATAGGAGCGGGAATTGGACGGAGGATGGTCATTGCCGCCGATGAAGATCACGAAGTGTTGGTGATCGATTAGAGCTATCAGTGTTTTTATTCCTCTTCCGACTTTTGTAGAGGAATAGAAGGGGAAGTTTGTTACGCAGTGGGAAAAGGGGAAGTACAAGAGAAATGATTACACGCCAGAGCAATTGAATTACTCCGTCCATCAAACAGATCCAAATGGATTTCAAACACAATTAGCTTAGGATTACCGAGTTATCTCTTTATGGTTTTCTTGTTTGTTTTTTTTGTTGTTGTTTGCTTTTGGGATGTTTTCATTAAAAATAATCTAGGGTTAATGAACATTCGTAGGATTTTAAACAGAAAAATAGGCCTAAATAAATTATCGATTCTAAACTAATAAGTTATTTATTATAGTACTTAAATACTTCATTTAAAAGTTATAGAAAGAAACAAAAATAACTACACTTTCGTGAGTGGCTTTGAAGAACTTTTAAAATTCTTGCAACAAAACACTTCGAATTTTTTCATTACCATCTCATCTCCATTACGATGTTTAAACCTGCTTTATTTTATTAAAGGTTTGAAATGGAGTTTAGCTTGAAGTTCAGAAATGCATTTATAGAAAGACATGGATATGACCACAGTAAGGTTAAGGGTCATCTATACCGCAACAGGTCATACTGGGGTGCGAGAGTGGTTTAGGTCGGATGGTCAACCCCGACGTCCGCCCGCATATAACCCCCGAGTAAGAAACCCAAATCCATCTGGAGGAGAAACAATCGTTGAAAACAGAGTCCTCCAGTCCGCAGTCCAGTATCTAATACCGATCCCCCCCCCCTCCCAATGACCTCAAAGCATTTTATTGGGGCAATACATGAGGACCACATCGAATCAACATTATAATCTTTTACTAGTAACATTTACTTCCTAAAACCTGTTATTTGCGGTTTAATGCAACTATAAAAAAAAAGGGCTACGTGTTTTATTCTATTCTTACAGCCTTTACTATAACTTTAATATACCATACCATGGTAGGTCAATCCATAGATTGGTTCAAGTCTACGGAACCCTAGTGACCTCCGAAGGGCGACCTCTAGAAAAGCCGTAGCTATACAAGGGAACAGATACTGGAGTGGTTTCCCGTTGCCTTCTCCGGGACGCCATTACGGAATGACGTCAGACCGAAGAGAAAGTGAAGAAGAGGCTGACAACACAGGTAAGGAAATTGAAACATCCATGCTCTCGATCGGGATTTGAACCGGGTACCGGCACACTGACCTCACGGCAGGCCGACGTCTGAGACCGCACGACCACGCCGGCACGGCTATAACTTTAATAATGTTGAATAATTTAAAACAAGTAAATTACTAAAATTTCTTTTAAAAGCCCGTAGCAACAGTACATTAATGTTAATCATTTTCATCATTTATTCTTTACATTTAAGGATTTAATTTGCACTTTTATAAGACATACTCTATATTACTAAAATCTTTTATTTCTCTGCCTGTCTTGTCCGGCGCAATTGCTAATTATTAGTTTCCCTTGCTGAGAAAGTCAGATTATAATTTTTGTATTTTTTTTTTCGCCTTGCATGGAATTCGAATACTAAGAGGAACGCTAACCATTGGACTACTGCTAATCCACCAATATCCAATCCTAGTTTTATTCTATTTGTTCGCCCGTTATCAAATAATGAGTTCATTCAAAAAGGAATAAAATATAACCTTTTGCCATAGCCGCTTGGAATCGATTCTTCTTAGATTATATCATTCTTACCAGGGGGAGAAAGGGGGATGGTCTAGTTCTATATTAAAATGTTAAATAAGTACCGGTATTTTGATTGTGGTAAAATGGTCACTATCAAGAACCAAGTGCGACTGATGGAAGAGTATACGAAATAAAGCCAAATTTTCTATTAGATAAAATTTAAATTTAATTTGACGTTAAATTAAACAAAAGAAGACATCTATCAAAAGGAATCTGTTAAACCAAAAACGTCATATTAAGAAGCTTCCATTCTGTTTCCTACTTCAGAGTTTAGATTTGAGAAAACTAAGAAAATAATGGAAAGATTGATATTTATCCATCTCAACACATTCAATCCTACACTTATCTCATGCAGAGATAACAATTGTTAAAAAAAAAAAAAGCTAGTAACAGTAATCCTTTCTGAGATTCTAAAAGAAAAAAAAAAAACAAACACAAAAACCTAAAAAAAAGTCTATCACGCATTCGAAAATCTTATTTCCAAGATCGTAATTTTCCTCCTTCATAGATATAAATACTAATCTTATCTTGTTTTCAGCATTTGGATATCATGGTATTTAAGAACAAGATGTTAATTAAAATTAATGGAACTGTTAATGAAATGCAAGAAAAAGAAGAATATTAATATGGTATTTTGGAACTCCAATTGGAATCATACAATTTTTTTCTTTTGGATTGGAAGGATAATGGATGGATGCACCGAATAAATGAAAATGAACAAAACAACAAAAAGATAAGCCAGCTTCAGGATTCGAACAGAGATTCATACTTATCAGCCAAATTATTTGGCCGTCCCTGAAAACAGCTGAAGTATTAAGTATAAGAACAGTACTTAAACATAGAATCAATCTTTACTTAAAAGGCTACAGAAAGAGAACGATTAGAAAAGGAAAAGACTGTAAATGAATCAAAGAAATAATGCTGAAACGGCCGTCCCAGACTCATATCATTTCGCAAGCTCTAGATATGAAGTTGTTTTCTTTGGTGAATGTTGGGAAATTATCTTACTAAATAAACGCATTTCAGTTCTTCTTGTGATAGCTGTATCTGTAAACGGAGCAGATTCAACAAATTCCACAATGGGGGATTAAATTAAAACACTAATTATAGGATATTCAATTTTCCTTTATGAATGAGAACCGAAAATAATGACTATCTGAAAAGTAACGACGACGGAAAAAAACGGGGAAAAGAAATAAATTTTTGGTTTTTTGTTTTTCCTCGTTATTCCTGTTTAGTTCTGCGTCAAGAATGCGGGAAGGTCCTTATTGGCTCGTCCTGTTCCAATCTTCCGTTGGTTTTTAAGTTCTTCCTTCATCAACAGAGTAGCAGTGATGTAATAGGGATTTCTCTTGTGACGGAAAACAGAATTTCCACGAAATGACTAAGAAACTGGCCTAGAAAAGGACTTAGCTGTGTTTTCAAGGACAATTCCATCTGCACTCCTACAGTACGTTCAAAACAGATTCTTTCGTGAAAATAAAAACAATAAATAAATAACATAGAAATAAATAAATAACAAAGGAAATGTACGTAAATAAATAAGTAAATATTTATTTACTTAATGAGTAAAATTTATAAGTTTTATTTTTTTATGAATATTTCATTTAGATTTTAACTGAAATTAATTACTCGGTTGTTTCAGTTCCAAAGAACTGAAAGTCTACTATCTTTACAATGTAATTTCTTAATAAAAATTATCTTTCGTTTTTCTTTAAGTCGTGAAAAAGACAAAACGAAAATCTACATTTTTTATTGAAATTGTAATATTTGCTAAATACAAACAAAATAAATTTTCCATCTTCTGCAAAAAAAAAAAAAAAAGTGAATTAATATCTTGAATTGTGTAAAATCGGATTAAATTTAAAATCTCCACATAAAGCGCAATGGATTAGCTAAGATTTAATGTACATCGTCTAAGACATTGAGATATAAAAGGTAGAAATCCGTTCTTAGATTCTAGAGCTTTTCTATAAGAATTTTTGTCGCCTTCTCGCGCACTGATTTCTGACAACAACCCACTACGCCCACATTGTATTGGAAACTATTTCAAATACAGGGTGGGCATGATGAAGTTTCAAAGAAGTATAATGTCGTTCGTATCCAGTTATGAATTGTAATGCATGCGTAGCATCGACAAGCAGACTGTCAAGATGTTAGAAAACTGGTTGTTTCCAATCTTGGACAATGATTACAACGTTTCAATGTTTCAATGATTACAACCCCAATCCAACAGAAAGGCGCTCCCCCTATTTCCATGTGCAATAGATGATGTGCGATACATCCTGAATCGTGCTCTTCCAGAACGCTGGATTGGAGGTGCTACAGATGCGAACAACCATTTCCTGCGGTGGCCACCACGATCCCCGGACCAAACATCGTATGACTTCTTCCTATGGGGGCACGTGAAACACAACGTATACGTATCCCTGTGCCCAGATCAGTGATATCAAAGAACGGATAACCTATGCTGTGGAGGCCATCACGCCGGCCATGTTTCATCGAGTCTGGCAGGAATTAGAATATATGTGATTCATTCCTTGGATGTCTGCCAGATGACGAAAGGTGCGCATATTGAGTGACGTTGAGTGACGTACATCAAACTTAGACAGTTGCACTTCCAATTGAGACATGTCATGACTGTATACGTTAAGCAATACAGAAACACAAGTATTCACCCCCACCATTCTTTTATGCCAACCCTGTAGAAAAGTTAGAGCGCCCTTCGTCCTCGAATTAGAATCCAAGTTTCAAGAAGATCCATCAATCAGTTGAAATGTTATTACAGCGGGTTGGGAAGGGAAGAAACCCATACACATCTAACTCATTTGCTGAGCCTCATCGGTATGTAAGCGAAAAGTAATGAATAAAAAACAAAAACTTTTAACTGAAAGGAAAAGAAAGGTTTATCCCAATATACAGAATAGTGATGTCTGTACAGAGATTTAAAGCTTTATCTGTAAAAAAAAATGGAGATGCATGCTAGAACAATTAATTCAATTTGAATGGGGCAATTTCCTACGTATCCACCTAAGTTTTAGTTTATATTAATCCGATAGTAAGTTAAGATTTACATTTAACTTGCTCGTTGCCATCTTTATCAATTAATAAATCAATAGAATTGTTCATATTCAGATATGATTTTTAGCATCCACTCTGTATACGACCTCTTTACTGTGAAACCCAAATCAAAATGGGCAATTTTATAAGAAAATTAAAAATTTCTTGAGTTTTACTTTAAAAAAAAAAAAAAAAAAAAAGGAAAGAATCCTTATGTAATTCTCTTTTTTCTTCAAAATCTCTTAACCCCTATAAATATCGTCTTATAAAATAAATAAAGTCTATGATATTGTTAAAAGAAGAAGATAATGCCCCATCGAATGTTCAAAAAAAAAAAAAAAAAACTTGAATTCTGTTTTTTGTTTTGTTTAGCAAAGCATCTTAACAGTGTAAATTTAAATATAAAAAAAAGAAATTAATCTTAAAACTAAACTGAAATAAAATGTTTCTTAAAGAAATAACAGAAAAACAAATTAATTCTACAAATTATTAGCTGTAATATGCTATAGAACATTAGGCCATACCACAAATTACTAACATCGTATGTGAACAGACTTTTGGAACCCTAGGAACGCAATGAATTATAAATGAAATCTTCAATCAAACCGAAATTTTACTCTTAATTCCTATTCAATTAATGGCGCCCGCACGTACGTGCATTTGCCCAACCCTAGAATTTTCAATTTAAATGAAAATAATAGAATTTTAAGAGAACTAAACTGTAGAATACTGGTAAATTTTATTATAACTACTTACTTTAGTTTACTTATATTTATTTTATATAATTTCACAATTTTTAAACTAAAATTATGTTTACAGACTTTTTTACACTGCCAATTTTGTCCCCCCCTCCCCTTGGAAAGCAAGAATAAGATTATGTAGTCAATAAATGGCAGGTTATGACTTATCAGCAGAATCCATTGAATAAAAAATCCCATAAAAACTGTTATGTTTATTGAGGAAAGTTTTGAATTAGCGAAATGATCTCAGGTGATTTATTTGAGATTAGATAGTAATCATTGAAGCCACATTGTGACGTCCGTCCGATTTGAAAAAAAAAAAAACTAATAAAAAAATAAAACAAAAACAAAAAACGCTCCAGGATTTAATAAAGTTTTGAGGTTATCTTTTTTTTTTTTTTACATAAACGGAATGTAACATATTAACTAGATAAGCATTAGTATTTCTGCTTCACTCCAATTTGCCAGGCTACTGTCAACGTCGCCTAAACTAGTCTATAAATGTTTTAGAAATTTGTTTAAAAGTAAAGATAAAGGAAGCCGGACCGAAACTTACGAAAAATTCATTTACAAAAAGGACTGGCAAGTGCTTCAAAGTATGAAATAAGGCATTAGGGAAAGAGCTTCTTATACTGTGTCAAACAGTGTTGTGATCTACAATGACGGTCCCATTCTTTAACTAACTTTGCTTCAGAATAATAAGGGGGGGAAATAGCCATGATTACAATATTCTCCTCACTCATTTAGACTTCAATAATAATTAATATTAATTTAACATCCATTGATTCATTAGTTTAAGTAATAAAGCCTGAGCAAGTAGCATGTTTGAACTCAACTTAGGGGAGAAGAACTGTTGACTCCATAATATGTCTTTGTTAATATTCTTAAATTGGTAGCAAATATGGTAAGTGCTCAGGTATGAACAGTTTTTTTTTTCTATAACTCTTCACCATTTCTCCATTTATGACTTACAAAAATTAGGACTACCTGTAAGGTAAGGTTGGGAGTTAGAGATAATAGAAATAAACTTAAAAATTCAGTGCTTTTTTTTCTTCTTTTTAAGTTTTCTGAATTAAATTACGAATTGTTCGAAGCTTCCGAAATTTAGGGTTACATACTTCCTTCGTATTTTTGGTTGTTTTTGAAATATTGACCTCTTCTTTATCCCTGAGGAAGGGAAATGTCATTTAGGCCTCTTACTCAGCGAGGGAGGATGGGGTGAACGTGGTGTGTAGAGGGAGATAAGGAGACCTTATGAAATGCAAGACATCACAAGGAAAACTCCGCCTGTTGAGACATAGGCAAACAACGGATACGAAGATGCAGTTTTTATTTTCTATTGTCTTATCCGTTATATTTTAAATTTATATTTAAAATTAAAAACTTCCGTTTTTTTTCTTTAAATATTGTTATATTGGTAAATAATGATATGATTGAACAATCAGTTTGATCTCTTCTGAAGAATAAGAGAGTAAAAAAATATTTGAATATTTAGGAAGAGGTGATAAAGATAGTTCTGGCTTTCCTGAAATTAAGGGATAAAATACTAATTTAAATATATAAATACTAATATTCATTTTTATTTAGATATGTGCTGGTTTGTTCATTAAGTTATGATTTTACAGCACATTATATAATTTTGGCCTGGTTTTTAGTTGGTTAAATGCCTTCATAGGCTCCGCTCCGGAGGAATGAGGTATCAAGTGTGGGATTTTACACACTTTTTAATTTTCTTGCTTTTCTAGCTCTGGGGGATCACAGCCAGGTTGGTTTTTGACCACCAGAAAGGGATCTTGCCTCACTGGTTGGGCTGTCGGGGGAAGGCAGGATTGGGCTGACTAGTCCGTAGAAGGACGAAACGGCCGTTCCCAATTCCCTCCCCGTAACTAAAACAGAGAGGCAATATTCATTTTTATTTAGATATGTGCTGGTTTGTTTATTAAATTAAAATACTAATTTCTTTGCTTCTTTTTGTTGTTTGGTTGAATAGTCAAATGAAGGGATTTTTTTGCCTCTAATCCTCGAAATAGAAAGAAAACTTTTGTTTTGGTTGGATGGTTACACTTACCCCTTCCCAAGGCCCCGCGAAATAAAAGCCTTTTTACGCCTGTGATACGAAAATATGAGAGTTAGATATCCCTCCAAAAAACATTTTGTTTTCATTTTGGTGGATTTTTCTTTATTCAAAAGAAATTGTAATTACTTTATTACAATAAATAAATTGTATGAAGTTAACTAGCACACTAAATTAGTAAATGAAATAGTAGCAATCAATAACATAATTTAATTGGTTATTTTCTTGGTAGTGTAAAGAAATGATATCCTGCTGTTTCTTGGCTGGTATTCAGGATCCCGTAGATATACAGAGTCTCTGAAACATCTCCTTATAGTTTTCACCGCCATCTTTAGTCTAATTTCCAATTGACAAGTGATCAAATCTCTATATATGTGTTTGACCTTCTAATTGTTAGATTAATAGTGTTTTCCGCAGTGAAATTAATTCAGAAGAAAACACATTGGTATCAAGAACATTTAATAACTACTAATATTAACAAAGCCATATTGGCTTCTACTGGAAAGATACACAAGCATAAGACAATATTTATATCCATCTTTATATCCATCAGGTTGTTTCATATATTAATATAACAGGTTATGGGCACAGCATGGAGAGGTCCCTGGTTCAAGTCTGGGTGTCCCCCATATTGGCTTCCACTGGAAAGATACACAAGCATCAGAAAAGCAGTGAATGTTTACATGTATGGCATAAACGACTAGGTCATCGTGATTTCAATGTAATCAAAAACATTGAAAGAGAAAATCTTGCAACGGGGAGTTTCAAATTAACATTTTATTTTTTTTTCAAAAACTGAAGCAATCTATTCATTATTTGAATAGGAGAATTTCCAATTAGCAATCCATATGACGTCATGCGCTAATAGAAAATATCGCGTTGCCTACTACGCAGCTAAAAGTTGAAAAGCGATAAGATTATCTATCCAATTAATTTGAAAAATTATAATAATTATATTTATTATTTTAAGAAATGAAACAAATTGCAAATAAGGAGTTGAAATTACTCATTAATTTAATTGTTGAAAATGTTTAAATTCAATTTTTTAATTGCTTAGAATAATTAATTGAGGGCCACATCGGCTTTGAAGCAGTAACTGCAAGGACTTCGATCAGAAATTTAGCGTAAGTATTCACCTTAACGTATGTAGAAAATAATTTTTCAGTTTATAGCAGTTTATCACTGCTAATCTTGGTTTTCGGGGAAGTTCAGATTTTTCATTTCGAGCAAGTTGTGAGACTGTTCGGAAAGGAAAAATCTGAACTTCCCGGAAAATGAACTGCATTCTAAAAAACCACTGCCTTTACCTGTAGCTTTAAGTGTTCTCCCATCTGCCATTTGTACTGATTCATCAATTGTTTGAAACTCTGTAAAAAATTTATATTATATTCTGATAATGCAACAAATTCAGCTTCTGTCGAAGATAAAGTCACACACAGCTGTTTACGACTACACCAAGACACTGTAGCTCTTAAAACTTGAAATATGTATGCTGTATTTGATTTACGATCTGTTGTATCTCCATCCCAGTCGGAATCAGCATATCCAATAAGTCGATTGTTCATGTAGTCTTGTGAGTTTCCTAGTCTTAATTTCAAAATTTCATTACAAGAAATAAATTAATGGATTAATTTTGTATAACTTTGAAGCTCTAGGTGGATCTTCTTGAAACTTTGGATGCATTTTCGAGAACTAAGAACGATTTAATATTTATACTTGAAATATTCCCCAAGTGGGTCCGTGTCGAGAAATTAACGCGAGAAGGGTCTTATAAAATCCTCTTAGAAAAGCACCGGAATTAAACAATGGATTTCTATCCTATTTCTGTTAATATCTCATTGTCTTAAACAATCAATATTAAACACTGAATCCATACGATTAAAATTAATCCGATTTAATCAATTTAAGTAAATAATGCAAATTTAATTCGTTTTTTGTTCAGAAAATGGATAATTTTAATAATGCATTTTAGAATTTTAACAAAGCTTTAAGGCTTTGATTTTCGTCTTTTTCACTATTTTACGAAAACAACAAAATATTAAAGAAATTTCTTAATATTAAAGAAATTTTAAGAAATACCATTCTAAGGAAAGTAGGCTTAAAGTTCTTTCGAACTTCTTGTTTTGTAGTTGAATACGGAATACCCATAATAATCAAGGACATGCATTTTATAGTCCGACCACGATAACGTGACGATTCGACGTCAGCACTAGCCTCTCTCAGAGGTTCCGAAGAATATTACGTTATAACTATAAAACAAAATTTAGTTTTAATTTTAGTCCTCCATTTTCCAATTCCTTTCGGAAATAATCTTCAACCTGTAGAATAATTTTTGAGCACTGCTCTGTATAATAGTCTGGCGCGACATTTTAAGAGAAATTAATAGAGACCTGGGGTTTGAGGCGTTTGTTTGTGATTGGCTGAAAATAACAAACGTCATAATCACGTGGGGTTTCTTCCGTTCGTCACGTTATCGTGGTCGGACTATATACTATTCTATTGCGAAGTTAATTGTATACGTTTTCCTTTTTGAATTTTCAAAATGGTGTCCGAGATAGACTAGATCAAAATGCGCTTTCTAATTGAGCTTTGAATTTTATCTCGTCTATTGCAAAAGGATTGCTTTTTATTCAAATCTAATAAGAGGTATCTTGAACATTAATGTACAATTTCTAATCTAGATTAGAATATTCAACATAACGTGAAACAAAAACAAAAATCATTGTTTATGAAAATTATTTATTAACTAGCAGCAAAGCCTGTCGGATGACAGGCATAAAAAAATCAGAAAAATCATTTTATTATCAACTATCAAATATAAAGTAAATGTAATCTAAATACTGTGCTAACTTGTGAACGAAGCTTCTACGGCAAAAATGGTTTTGAGTTTCGAAAAACCATCAGCGTAAACAACTGAGTAAGTATGCCAAATTTCATTAAAATGGATGCAGTGGTAACAAAATTATTTGGTTTTGAACGTACGTTTTATTAGAATTTCAGTTAAAATTTCATTGAAACAACATGGAATGACAAACTGAACTAATATTTCATCCAATTTGAGTACCCTTGATTCAATTGTACCATTGAGAACCTTGGATCTATCTTAATAGCTTAATTATATCGAGTTACAGACAGACGGACAGACAGACAGACAGACGAAATTAGCAAATTATATAAGTTGATTCGTAAAAAGAGTAAATTTTTCAGTTTCTCTCAAAGTGCTTAAATATCTTATCGTGGTTGTGGATGAAATATATCATTTTTTGATATTAAAAACAAAGATAATTTTCAAAGTTAATCAAAACTAATAGCAATAACAATAATTTCGAAGATAGGTCTGACATTGAAATTTATTTAAAAAAAAAATATAAGATAATTCAGAAACTATTTTTTTTGTCCTCTGTTTACTTTCACAACAATTCGTAGAATTTGATGAGGAAATGATTATAGTACTTAAATTTTATCTTATAAGAATTTCGTATCTACAGTAAACAGTAAAAAAAAATTCCTTTTTTTTTTCATTTCTCCTTCTTCCAAGAGGATTGAAAAAAAATATTTTTTTTTTATTAATAATTTTTTTATTTTAAGGCAAAATTATACGCTAGCAAATGTTTTCCAAAATTAAATCAGCACGCGACAACAGGAATGTCGTAATATATATTTTTTTTTCTCTGCCAACGTAGTACGAAAAAATACTCTGCAAAGAGACAAGAAAGTTAAGGCAGTTCTCCTCCAAATTAACAAATCAATAACAGCTGGGTTTTGAGCCGAGAAAATCTTGGGCACTAAAAGAAAGAATATATTTTACACTTATATGAGGAAGAAATATGAGTTATTTTAATGCCTTCACTTTCCTATTGAAATGCATTCAATCGAAGATAATTCCATCTTCACTTATACAATTAGTTTTGTGGGACAGCCAAGTTGCAGATATCGCGACAATGTGATCAATTGATTGGTTTTACCAATGAATCACACACTTACAAGGACACATCTACAAAGAAAGGAAAGGAAAATAACACTGGGAAAAAACAAACAGGGTCTTAAAATGCCTGATAAGATGAGATGTGTGATGACTCAGGAGGTATCTCAATTGCATTTGTAGAAATGGACAGATACCATTCCAAATTGATTGTTTATTAATTCAGAATATTAAATTGTATTGGGATACAAATGTTAATGTGATAGAAAAAGAAAAATACTGTTTCTGTATCGAAATTCCGAAATGGACTCAGTATGAAAATACAGGTTTGCAATAATGCGAATTTTGGATTTCTTATAAACTCTCCAAAGAAATATATATCCAGCGCCCCCACAAGGGGGGTGGGGGTGGGGAGGTTTGTGGTCTCTCAGGCCCTGCCATCTCTCCCGGCCCTGCCATCAAAGCGATCCTGGCTGTAGTCTTAACCGAAAAAAAAAAATTATGAATTAGCCTATAACTTTTAGAGTTTTTGTAAATTAATTAATTTATTCTAAAAATAATGCTAATAACTCTGTGTGGCGAGTTTAAAAAAGAGAAATACGAATTCGTGGTGTTTTTGCGATAGTTTTGGTATCTACGATTTTGACCAGAACGTAGAAGGGGAGGGGGCGTTACTGCAATTGGTACGCGGACCCTGAATTTGTCTATATCTGTCTTTACCTGTCTATATCTCAGTCACGATTTTGAAAAGAGAAAAAAAACTTCAAGTACAATGACAATATTTTTCATAGGAATTTACAGTAACTATAACAAGTTAATTATCCTAAATATATTAATGTTAAAACGATTGTTATAAGAAATTCTGTGTTTCATGTTTTTTTTAATAAAATTGGAATTTTTTTTGGTGGTTTTTTTTTTTTTTTTTTTAAATGTTCTGCTATTTCTAATCAGTAATATTAGATTTTGTTACAAAGAGTAATTGAAAAGAAAATCGTAAAATTTGTCAGAATTTATTAAATATTTCTAAGCAGTGTTTCTTGAAAAAAAAAAAAAAATTATGAAGAAAAATTCATGATTTTTTTTTTTTTTACGTACATGTTTTATTTGATTTAATTCTTTAAAAGTTGGAGTTGAAGATCATTACAAAATATTGCTTACAAGTGTATTTAGTGGAAAAGCTTTTATTTTAAATCATACATCATACAGACGAACTACGCACAATTATGCTATAGATCTAATTTAATTTTAGCTCCTATGGATTTAAGCACGAAGGAGGACTTTAAAAAATGGACCATAAGCTCTGGAAGATCTGTAATATAATATAATATAATATAATATAATATAATATAATATAATATAATATAATATAATATAATATAATATAACACAATATAATTTTCAATCATGGCTGTGTTGATGGAATTCCTGCATTACTAACTGACCGCACACGAAAATACAAAGCAGTTATAGCCATTCTGACTCCATTGGTATTCGGAGAATGAATGAACAGCAAACTGGAGAAGAAATAAAAAAAAAGGTCCGAAAAATAAGGAGCAAAGTAAATGTCAATTTAATGCGAGTACATATTTCTGGGAAAACGACGTTTATTAGAGATATTAAAATGAAGAGCCAAATTTGGGGGAAAAAAAGAAGATAACGAACAAGTTTTTATTACGTAATACAAGCCTTTTCGTCAAAGAACCCGGAAAGAAAATAATATGTGTTTTGTCTTAAATCTGTGTTTAGCCTGTTTTTATATGGGAAAGTGAGGCTTATGAAATCCTTCAGTCTTTGTGTGTGTATCTATAATGTGTATCCTTCCTAATAAGCTTTCCACAGCTGTTTGGATCTCTTTAAACTTTGTATGCCTATTTGTGGACCAGAGACTTTTCTATTTGAAAGCTTTTCCAAGTGTGTCTAGAAATTAGAATGAGAAGGCGATTGGGAATTTCGTAGATAAGCATATTGGAATCTAAACAATGGATTTCTATCCAATTTCTATTAATATTTAATTGTCCCGGGAATTTTGAGTGAATAGTAAATTAAAATGGCTAATCCACAGTGCAAGGTTTGAAATGATTAAAATTAATCCGATTGAGACAGTTTCAGTAAATAAAGCTGATTTTAAGTCTTTTTTTTTTTCAGAAAATGAAAAATGTTTACTGTTTGTATTCAGTGGATTTTGTAATTGAAATATAAAAATATATTTTTCTTTCTTTCTTTTTTTTTTTTTTTTTTTTTTGTCGTTTACACGACTTTTTTTAAACAAAAAAAATTGAAAAAACAAATAATAAATAAATAAATAGATAAACGAATCAATAGAAATAAAGTTTAACGTGCATATTTACAATAGAATTCTTTAACGTGCCGTAATAATAATTAAAATAGCTAACTAATTCGACAACTACATAAAAAAGTATTCCCCAATACTTAAAAAAACGTTAAAAAATATATAAAATAACGACGCACGTTTCGAAACCTCGTCAGAGCGGCTTCTTTCTCACGTTGTATTAAAAAAAAAACCTACCTTGAGCGATCCTCCCTAATTGGGATTGTTAGATAAATGAATTTGCTTCTCGAGATCCGGGAACGCCTCTTTTTCTTTGTTCCCCTGGCGTCGTTTATTATAATTATTTTGATTTCAACCGAAATCCCAAGTAGGGAGGATCGCTCAAGGTAGGGTTTTTTTTAATACAACTTGAGAAAGAAGCCGCTCTGACAAGGTTTCGAAACGTGCGACGTTATTTTATATATTCTTTAACGTTTTTTTAAGTATTGGGGAATACTTTTTATGTAGGTGTCGAATTAGCTGGCTATTTTAATTTAACGTGCATATTTTGATATTTTTTTTTGTTAAGAAATGAACAAAGACTAAAAGATTGGCACTTTTCACGGGCGGGAAACTGGGACGGTCGTTTCTGCCTTATTAGGCGTCTTCAGCCAATTTTACCCTCCTTGGTGCGAGCAACGGTTAAGGATTCCACCTCCGTAAAACGCAATTGATACCTCAACCAAAAACAATACACATTAAAAAATAAACAAAATAAAGGAAATTATGAAATAGCATTTTTTTATTTCTTTGTTATTATTAATATCTATATATATTATAAAGAATCTCAGAAAATCAAACCCATCTGTACATCTCAGATCTTACGGAAAAGACGAAAGGTAAATAAAAAAAATAAGTTTAATATTTCTTTTTTCAAATATTTGTTTTATCAAATATAATAAACTACACCCCCTTATAGCAAATGGGAAAAACTCCATAGGAACTGATGATGCTTTACATATTCTTCCGTAAATCATGAAGCTAATTCAGTAATTGTATAATTCTGTTATTTTTGTTTTAATTACCTGCACTCTGCAGCGAAGGTATAATTGAGCCATTCAGAATGAGAGTGGTCTAAGCCCCACAAACTACAATCGCAGTAATAGAACCCAATTGACCTACATTTGAAATTGCATTGTAATAATTACAAAATAAGCCAAAACTTTCCAGTGCTAAATAGATTTCTGCCTACTTCGATACTGTTTTGACGCGAAAAGTATGTCTTTTAGTTTATGTTATATTTAAATGCAAGGAAGGAAAGACAACTGTGATTTTTTTTTTTAATTTCAATTAATCAGAAAAGTTTAATTTAAATATAATTAATACGTTCTAGCTTTGAGTTGAAATGAAAAACTGTCTTTTTTGCAGCATCAAAATGCAGTATAGGAAGTTATTTCCACTGAGTTCACTTGGTGTATATCATTTTCTTTTTCAACATCTCTTGGCTGTTTGCCAACAGAAGGGTTCGCTTTCAACTAAGGCATTTTAACAACTCAGTCAAAACAACAATAGGAAAAGATAAAACTGATGAAATCCCGCAGTTAGTCACGAATAAAAAAAAATAAAGCAATTCTGACAGTAAAACTTCATTCAGTAATTATTCTACAATAAATAATTGTAACGCCATTTAAATAATAACTGATGGTATTAAACGACAGTTTGAGTTCTTATAAAGACCGAAGGATATATACTAATTTAAAATAAATTAAAAAATGATAAGTATTTTTTGTCTATTTATATGTTTATATATTTTAGTATGTTTATATTGTGAACTGCTTAATTGAAGTGTATTCAAAAATATATGAAAATATATACTCTTTATTTTATATATATCTAATTATCACATTTATTAAAGTATTCCATTTAGATCAGAGATGAAGTTACTTTAATAACAGAGGACAATACAAGATCCCAGATCTAATTACAATATAGTGAGCTCAAAGAAAGGATAAACAAAAACAAATAAAATAATTTAATGCTGAAGGTCATCGCTAGGTTCCGATTTGGCGCTGGTGTAAGCTTTACATATCTCTAGAGGAGTAGCCTCGATTCCGTGACATTATGAAAAATAGGGTATTTCTGTTTTTTGCCTTCCCTTTCTACAAACCCGCTTCTGGATTATGGGATGCTTATACTGCAGCCCTCTCTTTATGATCTCTGAGTTTGTGGATGCTTCAAATAGAACGGTAGGATTCTTAGTTTCACGGATCTTAAATTACTTATCCAACACCAGATGATCATGTTTAGCATGCGACAGGCTATCGCTGTAATATGCCATCATATCAATCATCACTGCCTTTCGCCAACACGCTGACAAACACATAAACACCCCCAACTGATAGCAGCGCCGAAATCGCCCCTGGTGATAACCTGGAAAACTACTTATTTCGCATCATTCTAGTACACTATTCAATCTAATGCACCACTACATTATTTCAAATCTAATTCAAATAAAGAAACAGGTATTAATTTTATAAAGTTGCTTTGTTGAGAGTACTTAACGTGCCCAAGCGTGATTACAAAGCCAAATACACACTCTGGAAGGATGAAAATTGTGATAAGTCTATGAGAACGAAGGAACGAAATCTTTTCACAGATAAGCTGAATTGTATTTATGGGTTTGCTCAGATAACGTAATCTAATTGCAATAATTGTCAGATATTTTTTTAATTGGTAGTAATTTTTTTTAATAGTAAAAAAAAAAATACAAACAGATTACAGAATTAAGATTGAAATAATTAAAAAAAAATATATTAAAAAAAAAGTTACTTTCTGGAATATTCTTCATTATCAATTGTAATATAGATTTCTACTTCAGTTCCTTGTGTATAGCATGTTTGGCCTAAATCCATTGATTAGATTAAAAGACCAATCAGAAACTTCCAAATATTTTATCCTTATACCTTACAACTTCCTCGTAAATCCATCTCATCCTTCTAATAGCCATTATCATATCCCAAAGCTGTACGTGAACGATTGAAATAGAAATTGAATTTTTAAATGATATTACGATAAAACACGTAATCAAAGGATTTTAAGGACTTTTTTTTTTCATCTAAATTATTTAATTTATTTTTAATCCATAAAATAAAAGTAAACTTCAGTCAAAGTGAAATTAACGAATATAATATAAATATAGTAGTATTTAAAAAGGCAAAACATGTTCTCTCGCTCATATCTTTATTATTTTTATTTAATCTTTTGCTTGATGGAAATGAATTTCAAATCATTTTTTTTTTCCACTGGATATTTTCGAGAGTGGAATCTGTTTAATGTTCAATAGGAAAATTGCGATTTTGATAACATTACATAAGAATCTTTTGGTGCAATTGCAGCCTGCGCTATCAATCACTTCCGTTGTCTCCTTATGCTGATTTGCCCATTGTATTGAAAGATACTGTCTCGCCCCAATGTTTGAGGGTCCTTTAGAATACGTCGCTTTGAGTCTGTAGATCTTGTTTATGTTCTCGCTGATCTCCGATAAAAGCATGATGGTCCTCTCCGCCATCGCTTTGTGACGCCAGACTTATAAAATGTTTATTTAATAAAATTGTCAGATGGCCGCGGCCGGGGTGGAGATGGGGATGGGGCATGACTGAGGGTATGGGGAGAGAGCGAGAGGGAGGGAGGGAAGAAGGGGGGAAAAAAAAAGACTATGAAAACCCCTATTCGAACCAAGAATTTTTTTTTTTTTCCCTCGTTTAATTCTCTCTCGACTGGCGACATTGAACTTCTTCCACAGCCATGTGACTGTCCCCGCGTCGGATTGGAAAAGAGAGAGGAGGGGAGAAACGAGATCTCGCGAGATGAACGGGAAAAGAAGAACACGCGGGAGTTTGTGGAGAGAAAAAGAACCGGAATTAAACAGGAGAATGAAGCCCTGATGGATGCCAGGCAAATTTCGCGGAGCCGAATGTAACACGACACGAGTGAGACAAAACAATACGACACAGATACTTTTTAAGGAAAAAAAAAAAAGAAAACATTCAAACAAAACCTATTTTGTAAAATTCAGCAGAAAAAAGGACAAAAAGAGCAAAAATACAACTTTTTAATTTTTTTATTCCAAACTTAACGGAAGACGAATGAAAACTTGCAAAATATAATTCGAGGTTCATATTGCTGGTTCCGTTAAAGACGCGTGGGCCCGTAGGAGTTGCTTCTTCAATTAAAAGCTGCTGCAGAGTCAGAGGTTCGTATCCTGGCGGCATTTTCTAAAGGCGTCACATCATTTAATTGATCGCCAACTTGTTGAGGGAGGATGATGTCACAGCGGTCGCTCGTGCCAAGCGCGTGCCGTCAGTTGACTGTTGCGTTTCTCCACTGAGACACAGACGGACGGACGGGGGATGATGATGATGATGGCCGAGAGACGACGGATGGTGGCGGGGCTCCTACTCTTCGCTGTCTTCGCCGGTAAGTTACTTCATTTTAATTATTTATTTACAGTAAAAAAAAAAAAAGGGAACAGCAGAAAAAGTTTAAATTTTTTAATTTTAATTTCTTATTCTTTTCAATTACAATGAAAATCTTTAGCTTTTTTTTTATTACTATTCTTTTTGAAAGTTGGTACTATCATCCAACTGTTTAAAAAAGTTAAATAATTACTTATTAGTTAATTCCTTCCTTTTAATTAACTTATTTCAACTTCTTATTTTTTAGAGAATATTTTTATTTCCATCGAAGTATAGGATATATAAATTTAGTGAACTACTTGTCTTAATTAAATGGTCGTATTACAATTTTTGTAATATTCTTTTATAGTAATTTCAAAATCAATAGGATTTTTTAAAAATAAAAGATTGTTAAAAATTATTTTAAGATGTAGGCCTAACAGAATTTTATTTGAGAGGTTTATTATTGTTAACGAATTATTATTATTATTATTATTATTTACTTTTGTTCAATTTGTTGCTTATTACAATATGTTTTATTATTATTTTTCTTGGTGATATGGATTGTACTAATGAACAAAAATTTTATAGTAAAAATAAAATATACGTACATTAAGTTTACTGTATGCTGATTTCACTCTAATACTGATTAAGTTTCAAAGGATTAATAATTTTGGGCTTCATAAAATTTTGGCTTAATTATTTTAAATTTTGTTGTGTTTTATTAACGTAATTTGTAAAGACTGAGTTAAAATTTAGTCACGAAAATGATAATTTGGAATTGAAATACACTACAAACGGAGGTTCTCGTCTGTACTCTGAGATCGTCAAAGCAGAATTTAGGGTGAAGTTGATTTCTTGGAATTTTTGTGGAGCTGTAATTCCCCTATTGTTATAACGAAGCACAATAGAACAAATAAAAGGAGAAACAATGAAAAGTTGAAGATAACCTTGACATCCGTTGAAATTCTTAATCAGAAGCGACTCAGTCACATTTACTAAAGGGAATTGTACAAAACGGCAGGAAACATGTTTTTACTATATTTTTCTTATTTAAACTAGACATAAATAAACATATTCAAATTGTAGATGAAGTAAGGATGTTTTCAATGAGTGATTTCAGTTCGTTCCTACAAACTATAAATCAGATCAAGTGGTATTAGTAGATGTGTTGTTTTACAGAATTGAATAATGAGATGATGAGGAACTTCTGATTATGCATACTTTATATTTACTGGTGATCGGTACCTATTTCAATCATCTATGAAATCGAACTAGCCTCAGGAAATCTATCGGCAGGTCGAACATTATTGTCCCAATGATTTCAGTGTCCTTATCCCTGTAATCTAAATCAAAAGGGGGATTCATAAGGTATCTTTTCTTATTTACTTTGTCTAAAAATGCAGAAATTATATGAAAAGAGAAAAATGAATGTGATTTGACTTTTACAAAATATTAAAAAAATATATTTTTTTTTTTTTTTGCTTAATGAAATTATAATTGGTAATTTACAGTCGAAGCCCGCTTTGACACTTTACAAGAGACTCTGAAAAAAACTGTGTAAATCGAGGCAAAGTGTAAAATATGGGAAATGGTTTCCACAAACCAAGAACATTAAGGTTTCAATGTTCACGGTTACATAGAATAAACTTTTTTAACAAATAGGGCTTTACTAAATATTGTAATTATTAAATATTTAATTTAGAAAAGGAAAGTTATCATACATATTATTTTAATCAATTTATATTCTCAAAAATATAAGGCTTACACACACATTTCAAATGAAACATGAATGCGAAATGACGAGGTAACAAGAATGAAGCCGAAACAGAACGAAGACATCGAGTGTCGAGACAATCGATATATCGAAGTTGCGATGGTCTCGAGAAGTTGCAATCACAAAGCAATGTTAAAAGTGAACTTGCAGAGGGAGAGACTGTATTTGGCCGGAAAAAAGTGCGCATTAAATTTCGAGCATTAAATACGGTATTTTGTCCTGAGGCCATTGAATCTGCATAAATTGACCGCATTTACGGCGAAATTTACGTTAGTAGTCGCTTTTTTTATCATTTGTCGCATGAACGACATCTTTTTCTTGTTTGTTGGCGGAAACAACGTAAATTGCGGAAAGTTTGATTTTACGACAGCGTAAATACAGGGGGAAAAAATATTAAAATAACAGGAAAATTGAAGGGACCGAGAAAAAAATGCTGTAAATGACGGGAAAACGTTGTTTGGGGAAATTTAAAAGCGGGAGTTTGACTATTTCTAAGTGCAAATAAGCATTTTTTTTCTCTTTCACTAAGAGGTTGTTTTATTCCTTCAATCTTTTAGAGATAGAGCCAGAGATATAAATATAATGAGATACAAATTAAATATTCATAGATTATCAAGCGGTGGAGGCTATCACAGGATCGTCAGGTCATGTTTGTTTGAGATTAGACGAATATGGAAACATTTACGTTAATTACGGTTAGCGAATTTCAAAAGAGAATTAAAAATAATCAACTAATCAAAGCAATAACAGGTAAAACATGCTAATCGTCTTATCAAACATTAGAGAAAAAAAATAAATAAATATACAATTAAGAGTTATGATAAGTTGTGAAATTAAAATAACTAATGTTGATAAGTTAATAAATTAAGAAATATTTGATGTTTTCTTTGATAAGATTACTTAGAGATTAAAATTCAAAATCGAAGTTTATTAACCTTTTATCGATTCACTTTTAAAACAAACTTTTCACTTATTTCGGAGAAAAAAAAAAAAAAAACAACAACTCTTTAATTAGTTCTTTTGGTTAAGAGGATTCTTAAAAACCATTACTAGTTAATTTTTCTCGGAATTTCGAAACAAAAGGGGGGAAAAAAACAAACAAACCATCAGATGCAGTTGTTGTGTAAAAGATTAATGTCATTGAGATGAAGTGGATGTCCAGTGAAGAAACGATCAATCAATGGAAAGAAAGCAGTTAATGGCATAAAACATTCAAACTGAACTCTCAAGTATTGAAATCACGAGGTTTATTTGAAAAGTTGCTTTGATTTTGTAAAATTAATTATCACTTTTTTTCTAATAAAGTATTATTATTATTATCATGCAAACCTTGGGTTTCCCCAGCAAAGACAACATGGCGGGTCAAGGACCAAAGCACATATTGCCAAGTGTAATAAAGTGTACAAGAATGGTTAGCGATGTGTAGTTATTATTATTATTGCTATTTACTATTGTTATATTTCACAAACCGGGTTTGTAGTATTTGTTAAATCCAACTGTGCTTCTATTATTAAATTACGAGTGATATATATCTGGTATAAATGTGTTTACAAGGAGGCATTCCTCCAGTAATGGGGGTGGGAGTAGGGGGATGGGGGAGCCCCCATTATTACATCGTAGCATGGAGCCAGCTAAATTCTGTTATTGCTTGCAGAGACAGAAGTACGGAAAGTTATTCTTTTTTTAACTATTACGAAATTATTAAGTAGACATTAGTAACTCTCCATAATTGCTATACTTAATATGTTGAAATAAACACTGACATTCCACTTGATCCTCTTATCTTCCATGAACGCCTACACCTCTGTGCGGGTCTTCGCCGCTTTTATGTTTAGACTCATTTAGGGCCTATTGGAATTATTGTTACTTTCCCGGAGACGCTGGTTTTCATTTGTTGACAGTATTTTTAATGGTAATAACTATTAAAAATAAAAACATTAAAATTAAAACGTCTCAACATGTCCAATGGAATTATACATAAAACTCGCAAAATAATCTAATGAAAAATGATTTTTTTTTTAACCACAAACTCGAAAAAAAATTGTTGTAAAAGCATTTCAAATCCTATTATAATTTTAAAATTCAAATGGATATTGATGATTAGTACTATCATTGTTTGCTTGTTAATCTATGCATATTGATAATTGAACTCTGTAGAAAGCTACATCAAATATGTGAAGGTTATCATTAATAATCTGTGGCTTCGAACTGACAGTTACAGTGTTTGAACTTCCTCCTTCGTGAAGATTAACAGCAATGGCGCTGACGGTCAAGTCCTTGAATGGTCGATTGAATCTGAAAGAAATATGTCCTGTTTGTATATGACAGCGCTCTAGTTAACACCCCACGATAGTTGGCATTTAGTCTACGATGAGAAAAACTATCAGTGTCCGATACTTTTCATTATTTTATAAATAAATACATTGAATCCTCATTGAATCCTTTTTATTTACACTGAATCTTCGCTAAAATTAGAAAACTGACTAAAACGGAATTTTCAACTATGACGACAAAACTTTTAATCTATGATTGCTAGATTGATATAGTGAGATAACAAGGAAGCAAAAAAAAAAAAAAAAAATACGCCCTCGACAGAGGGAAAAAATAATCTTCACATTATTTATTGTTATTTAGACCGAAATAAAATATCCTTTAACTATTACTCTTAAAGGAACTTCAGAATAAGCCTACAACGAAACCTTCCCAACTCATAATAAATCACAACATTATTATTATTATATTAAATTTAGAATACTATTTAGATTTTTTTTAGATTTTATTTTAAATTGTTTATTCTTTAAGTAAAAGTTATTCAAACAACTGATTGTCTAATTTCTTTAAATTGTTGCCTTTAATTTCTGGTTTAACCACAATATCTTCTTAATACAAACAGTAGATATTTTCCACTTTCTGAGAAAACTAATGAAATCTGCATTATTTATTTATTGTTGAAAAGAGATTAAATTTAATCATATCAAAACCACGTGCAATTATTACTTAATCGATTAATAATATCGTTAGATGCCATTGTTTTGGTTCTAATGCTATTTTTGTTTTATAGAAATTATTATCATCTTTATGCTCTTATTTCTCGACAAAACAGAGAATAATTTAAAATATAAAAAGCTAGATCATCTCTAATCCTTAAATACGCATTGCACGTTTCAAGAAGATCCAACCAGGCAGTGGTTCTCAAGTTATTAGGAGGACAGGGATTCATTCACAGACTGAATGATTTTTTTTTTTTT
>JAFIDM010000001.1:119428194-119467094 GCA_023159025.1 Thereuonema tuberculata | reverse complement strand
AATATTAAAAACAGATGTGATTTTCGATGTTTATTTTTGAAATGAGTTAACGGATTTGGATAGCACATGCTTTGTTAATTAAATCTTCAAATAGTTAGAAATGATCTTCAATATCTAGTAAGATCTGTAGATCTTTGATTCCCGTCAGAGATCTATCCGCGATTAAGAATTGTTTTTATATATATGTTTCCCCTTAACTCCATTGCTTATCTCTTACTGTTATTTTTGGATGTATTTTTTTTAAGAAAGAAAATAGAATTGCGTTAAAAAAAATAGGATATCACCCTAGGGACACCTGATATTTTGTTTGCAACGAGGAAGGTGTGAGCTGCAACAGCTGCTAAAAATAAGGCTAGGAAAAAAAGTCGTGGGTGAGAAAAGGATTTATTTTTTTTTCCAATCGTTCTCTATCTTAAATTATCACTCCATAAAATAGGAGTCTTGTAAACATAGTAAATCAACCTTTTTCAACTTGAAAATGTGTTTGTTATCAAAATCAGTGGATATTTATCGGTTATAACATCGAAATTAGATGTCATTATTATAAGCAACTTAGGAATGTCGTATTTTAAGATGAAACAGGTGATATCTACGAAAAAGGAATTAGTCATTTTTTTTTTTAATATTTTTAGATGCAAGGTTTTTTTTTTTTTTTTTGTTAAGAGCGATTAAAAGAGAAATCCTAACTACAACCAATAAACATCAATAAATAGAACACCCGAGTGTCCTTCTGGTCCCTTACACTTTTATTCCAATTGTGTTTTGTTTTTGTTTTTTATTAAAAAAAAGGAAAAGTGAATTTAAATTATTTCAATTAGATCTTAATGGGATATCAAATTCAAATTTAATAAATATCAATTCTAAAAGAATTGAATTCTAAATTCAAACTGTAGTGAATGTAGAAATATTATTGTATTTCTAATTTAAAAAAAAAAGAAATCTCTCCATATTTTGTGGTTCTTCAACAGATGAATTAGAAGGATTGATCCATTGTTTAATAATCAAATATTTTATTTTTAATCATTTCATGCTCAACCTTTTTCATTCTTTTTTTTTTGCAATGCTAAATACGTAGACTACTTTTTTTTAAAAAAAATCTTAAACTTTCATTAATACATTTTTATTTTCCTAAAAAACGTATAATTACTAAAAAAAAATACTTTGTGGGAAATTTGATTTCAGGATCTTTGACAAAATTGGAGAAAATAAATAAGTTATTTACTTTTTTTTATATATATTTTCATTTATTTTGTTAATTAATAAAAGTTTTCTGACGTAAAAACAATTAAGCATGTTTATTAAAACTTATTAATAATAAATTATTGAAGAATTTTAGGCCACATTATAATTAAAAATAAAATTTATGTACAATTACTGGTGTATTTTAATTGAACATAAATTTTATTTTTAATTGTGATGTGTGGTGGCCTAAAATTCTTCAATAATTCAATTTACACACGTTAATTACTTTAAATAACAATAAATTACATCAAGAACTAATTCAGTTAGTTTTGATGTAGTAGAATGGAAATCCTGAAAATTCGCAAATTATGATTGGTATTATATTTTTGATTCATTATCCAAAGAAACAATAATGGAAGAAGAAAGACGGTATAGAAGAATGAATAGCAGTATAGGTTTATTTCTAATATTCTAAATAAATGTAAATATGTAAGTAGCTCTGAATGCTTTCTTTAGTTTAGTGAAAGCAATAAGCATACTTAATTATTTTCCCGTCTCTTAACTTTAAATGAAATGATAAATGAAAATATAAGAAAAAAAATTTAAATAACTCATTTATTGTTTCCAATTTTGTCAACGATCTTGAAATCAAATTTCCCACAAAGAATAATCTACAATATATGTATTTAAGTGATTTTTGAAAAACCAAACCAAACCAAAAATCTATTAAAAGTAACTGAGATATTATTTCTATGTTATTTAATGTTATTTTCCCAATAACAGTTACATTAATTACTCCCTAAATTAGCCATTGGCATTCTATAAGAAAACATTTAATTAAAAACAATTTTTAAAAATCATTTTGTTTTGATAATTTCGATAATATTAGTGAGGTTGTATTATTTAATATGTATGTATTTAATGAAACAATAGCATAAGTTTAGTGAAGAACATTAAGAATATCATAAAGAAAGTTTGATTTTGGTAACGAAAAAAATGTTGAAGGCCACGTGATTTCCGATGGCGCGAAATGAAAATGTGACGTCATTCTGGTCTCGTTTCGTGATGAGAATAATTCGGGGGGAAGTGGATTAAACGACGGGTTATTGGGAGGAAGGGTGAGGGCTGAAGAGGATAACCGCATTAAATTGTGGGTTGAACGTAGTTTTTCTTATGCCGAAGTCATCACCTGCGTTCCACAGAGTTCGTCTTCCACGTCAATAAGCATTCGCGGCTTCTGATCACCCGCTGTCGGCGATCGACTCCAGAATTTAATCTTCCCAAGTTTTTCACTCCATCGCTCTATTCTACGCTCCACCCATCATCCGGAGGCAATGGAATGACCGACCAACCGAATATTTATCCATTTGGCGCCAGGAAATTCCCAACGCTTTGGTCCATCGAATGATAGCAGATTGAACCACAACAAGCGTTCCGAGAGTTTGTGATGGGATCACAACCCAAAGCCTCTCTCTAGCTTCATCAAATTAAAGTCATGAGTCATGTAGTTTTGGACATTTCTTTCTACCATTCACAGACACATTGCAACAGATACAGTTGTCTAATTTCATTAGACCAGAAATGACATATTATTACAGAGAAATATTGGTATCACAAGTCTGCATCCAATCAGACATACGTTAAAAAAAAAAAAGACATGCAATTAAAGTAGTTCAGTGAATTCGATGATACAAACTTTTTCTAATATATTCTTATAGTATGTATTTATATAAAAATTGATATATTGCTTTAATGACTATGAAGATAAACAACACGGTAACACTATTGTGAAACAGCAATATGATAAAGTTGTTAAAGAAGTTGAAGCCTACTTTCCCTTTAAACGTTACTTCCTTAAAACGTGAAACCGACATAAACGAAACGCTTGCGTTTTCTTTTAAAATGTAACGTCTGCTGAATCAATTTCACATTTCTGATAGAATGGACGACTTGAGGATAGGCGGGGCTTCGTAGTTCCAAAATATCCCACCAGGTTACTGCTTGGCTTGTGGGATAAACAAAGCCATGTGCTTTGTTTTAACTCGTGTCGATATAGAGGAAATATTATATTAAAGAAGGATATTCCAAGCGTTCACAAAATTATTACAATAAGGAACTGCACAGTACTGAACCATTCACTCTTGAAATATCAAAAATCGTCGATTTTTCGAGTAATTCACACTAAGTTGTATGTTTGTTTATCCCACATGATCCCACATTTACACGTCATACGTGACGTCGATAGGGGCGTAAACCTCAAGTGGTCCACTAACTTTAGATAACTTAAGTTGATGAAAGTTAATCATATCAAGGCACGCGCAAATCCGATTACGAAGTAACAATTAATATTCATCGTTAGATATCATTGTTTCATTTCTAACGTTTTTGTATGAGAATTTTGCAAACTTTTCGCGCTAATTTATCGACAAGGATCCATTTGGGAAAAGTTCAAATATAAAAGTATGTAAATGTGCATACGAAGTTTTAAGACGATCAATCCAACGGCTCGTGGTTTAAGACTCAATAAAAAACACACTCAGGTATTCAGACTATTAATTTTGATGAGCCTCAGTTTCGTGCGAAAATAACCTAATAACCGAAAGCAGTTGAAACAATGTAGATCGTACGAATTGCACAGAATACTTTAGACCCACTCAGTTATATGGGATGAAATTATCAGCAGATTTTGACTGAAATGATGAAGAGTCAAATTGTATCTATATTATAAATCAAAAGTTATCACGATTGACTTCGTGAAATCCCTTAGACCTTTTAGAACAACAAACTTTAAAGGAGATTAATTAGAAATCGCTGAATACCCGAGAATTTTAATACCAATTCTCGGCATTTGATCGAACATCTTAATCATTTTAATATTTTTAATTTAGCTACATATATTATCACGCGATGAAGTGAACTTCATCATTTGTTTATAGGTTTAACAGGATTATAAATTGTAAAAAATTTAGTTTTATAATATTCTGATATATTATAATCATTATATATCATAATGATATATCTTATAGACGGATAGACACCAGATGCTGACTCAGACGGATGTTATTTGTCGCATCTTTTGAGAAATAGCTACAGAAATCAGAGATTTCTCGTAACATTGTTGAAATGCGTTATAGAAAGCTTTAAAATATTAAGTTGAAGTCGAAGTGAACTTGTCCATTCGACTATGATCACGTAACTCTAAAACTAAAACTCTAAAACTCTTCAGGGGAAGATGAAATTTTAATATCAGGTTTAAAATGTCTAATATGAACTCTATTTCTGGTATAGAATGATTCCGTACGTAAATAATTAGAATAACCGCCGTTATTTGAACACTTTCCAATCGAAAGTTAGCTTGCCTATTAACTTTTTTTAAGAGTTTTCTTACTTAACGTCTCAAAAATAAAAAACACTAAAACTAAAGTATATAGTATGAAAATTATCCATTTTTCTTAAATATCTCTATTTTTTTTATATCAGTTTATGTCATGTGTATGTATGATCATTATATCTACAATGTTTTTATCTATCTAAATAATATGAGCGAGAAAATACTGCCCAGTTATCTCCAGTACAGTCCTCACTGCACTATCTTCGATCTTTTAATCATTTATTACCATTTATTACCAAAGAAAGAAATGCGCTGTAGCTGTGAATATGTATGACACAATTCATAACGACATCTGCAAGAAATAAATAACAAATGAAATGATTGAGATTTTAATACGACGATATTAAGTTTGTATCAGTGGACGATACGGGAATCTTTCTTTTAATCTTACAAGTGGTCACGTAAACTACAAGAAGCCACTGTAAGAAAAGTCCATTTACTCCTAAGTAATCAAATAAAGTTTAAAATTGACTTCTAAATTAGCTTTCGATTGAAATGAGGAAATGTAATGATCTTCCTTGCAATATTTCAGGATTTGGAGTAAAAATAAACTCTAAAATCTTTATCGAACAACACAGAGTTCCAAGTGGTATGCAAAGTGATAAAGAGAGTGGTGCAATTAGAAGATATTGTAGTTAGAAAGGAGGACGACATTAGGGACAATATTCAAGTCCTTCCCCTTATATTCTTGAATGTATTCAGTCCCATTTTAATTTCTCCATAATTGTATAATTTCACCTTGTTAATTTAAGAATGTGCGCATGGAAACAATTTTCATCAAAATACTACAAAATTGAAAAAGTTTAAATATAATATAATTTTAATGGAAACGTCGATTATCTTTGATCAAGATTAATAAAAAAAAGTTAATCAAACATACATGAGAATACACAGTTTCACAGGAGCTCCGAAGGTAGGGGTGTTAGTAGGATTTGTAATCCCCCTCCATCCAAAAATGGAAACAATCTAGGATTTTCGATCTGTTTTTTTATTTTTTTTTTGGTTAGCTGTGTTTGTATACGCCCCCTCCCCATTCCCAAGAAGGGTTTTTGTTTTGATTGAATGAACAACCATTATAACCCTCTCATTTCAAAATATAATAAATGTTTAGGTCTACAATTTACTGTAAAAGTATTGCACACAACTTTATTACTACCGTATTTTGAAATATGAAGTATTATAAAAAAAAAATAACTGATTTCGGAATGACCTGTAATCCTTGCAATGACAACGACAACGTAAGATTCCTCCTGTGTTATACTGCAGATATCTTCGAGTTAATAATAATCGAAAAGGAATTAACACTTCAGTGTAATAATCAGTGAACAGTAGATAGTGTCATTTATTTTGGGGAGTGGGGACGAGATGGTTCGAGGATAATCGACATTTTACTGTGTAGTAAAGAATAAGTTATAGTGAATAGAACAGAAATTGAGACTATAAGTAGCTGATGAAAGACAACATATAGTTCTTCCAAAAATATTCCAGTTCTCTCAATTATAATGCATTTCTAAAAAGATATTAAATTTTATTGCATTTTTTTTTTTTATAAACCCTAACTTTCTTATCCCTTTCATTTTTCATGCAAATCAAATGAATGACGATAGAGAATCCGGTTAAAGCTTTCTTGCAGTGGTCAATAAAGGGCTCAATTTAATACGTGAGGCCTAAGAGACCTCACTCTGATCACTGAAAGACTGCGAAGCGTCGTATAATATTGGTTAGTGAGTGAATATCTTAGCGTCTGCATTTCAGCTCCATATTATTACTCATTTATGTCAGCCAGTCGCTTCCAAGGCCAGAAGCAAAGTAGAAATTCTGCCATTAATGTCGTGCATAAAATAGTTTCGTTTCAATTTCCAGCTCTGAACAGCATTAGGTTTTGTTTTTTTTTTGTTTTTTTTTCTTTCCTACTTCAGCTTAAAAACAGAGAATTTTATTTATTCTTTACAAAGATAAATTCTAGTTTAAAACGCAAAATTCAACTTTATGAAACTGGTTTTTTTTGAACGGGGATTAATAAAGAATCTAAAAGAACTAACTATAAAATATGCGACAAAAATTAAACTACTTACAAAGAGACATAAGTTTTTAATACTTGAATTTCAAAAGGAACATGTTCCAAAACTGAACTTTGATTAAAGTCATAAATTTAATGTTTTATTCGGAGAGATAAAGTAATGGTAATAATGTGAATGGTATAGATTGAATTGAACGATAAAATTACCTTCAATTTTCTGTACCAGCTTTTGTGTTAAATATTCAAAATATATGAAAAGATGATATTAACTAATCTTCAATGATAAATTCAATCTGTCATCGTTTTAACTAATTTTCTTTGCAAAATACACAAACAAACAGTTTCAATTTGTTGTTTTAAGTAATTTTTTTAATAATTTAATTTTTAATTACTTAATTTAAAATATTATCTTATAAAAGATGCAGGTTTTTTTTTCCTGAATAAAAATAAATTCTAAATCTTCATTAAATCAAAAAATTGGCTTCATTTATTTACAATCATCATTTAAAAAAATAATCTATATCTCTTTTAAGTTCACAGCCATGCTTTCTCTGGAGTTTAAGTTAGACTTTCTGTTTCTTTCTGCTCTTTTTTTAAAAAAAAGTAGAAACATTTTGAAAAATTCTGAAATTTTATTTTCCAGACTGGCGCCTGCCTTGTTTAGGTTTTCACTGAAGTCGCGTCCCATTGCATCAATTCCGGCCCCACGTGATCCAGAAAAAGGATTTCCACAAATAAAAGCTTCATTTTCTATAAGAGACAAAGGTTTCTGAGAACACGAATTAGAAAAAAAAATAAAAATTGTCGTTAATTCAATGTTTCTACTCCAACGTTTCATACTCGTATTTGGTTAAGAAACAACTTTCTAAAACTTTCCAAAAAAAAAAAAAACGCCAATCCGACTAATAGTGTGGGATAAAATGTTTGCAAATGGATATCTAAAAATACCCCTAGTGCGATTCATTCAGAACTAATGCTCTGAAAGCAGAAGACATTCCGAACAGACAGCAAATGATGATTTCTTATCTAAATGGGAATAAGTAGGAATGGATCCTAATGCACCAGAATTTATGTTCCGTTAAAAACATTTATAAACAAGAAGAATTTTGTTTATACATCCTTACAATCGTGAGGATCATCTGAGATGAGAAACCCAGATATTACCATACAACAAATCGAATCGTAATAATAAATAAATAGAAGCAATCGGATGAAGCCATTTATTAGAGAGAGGGTAAGTGTTGCTTTTATGTTCCAATGCTTCGCTGAAAACGGTCTCCATTTTCTGATTACACCAGTTCTGTTCCGATGAAAAGAGTTTCTGTTCCCAGGGGTGAAGAAATCATGCCGCACGCCAAACAGGGACAGGGCGGGTTCACTGGTTTCGTTAAAGGCTTGATTCAGACTCGCAGCGTCGTTACAAGTTTGTTCTTCTAGCGACGATCCTCCTGACCTCAGGCGGCAATTAAGCCAACTGTTTCACCAATTCAAAAGGAATCAAAAGGGAATTGTTGTAGTGGTTAATTGGCGCCATTTTGAATGAAGCAACAGCCTCTAACCATAGAGGGAAGGGGTAGCTGCTGCCCCCTATAGAAATAAATTACAAGATTAATTTAGAAGTAAAAGAACCATAAAAGTCTGATACCATGAAGAGTTATGGTTTTATATCGAATTGAAAACAGAAATCATCATCGTTATTGAAAAAGTCTTTAGTAGATTGCTATCAGCCGATAATCAAAAAAAAATAATCACGTTTATGAGACGTAAAGATATACTTTTTTGTGTTTTGCAAATTCACTTAATTTGGCTAACTACAGTACCTATTTTTCCCATGTTAAATTCCATTTGAAGATCCTAATTTTTTATGCAAATCATCATCCTCTCTCCAATACATCAATTTAAGTCAGTTAATACTTAATTTAACCACCATTTTATCACAATTTGTTATATAGCTTTTCTATTTCAGATTTTCTCTTTTAGAAGGAATCAAATTTTTAATTTTGATGTTTTATCGTCCTTCAAGATTTTCTCACTTTCAAGATCTTCCTTCGTTTTCAAATAAATCTAATATTATTTTTCATTTGAAAATAAAAGCTATTTACTAAACTTACGAAACACTAATGGCGGTGTGCACCAAACTTCAGTTAACTTTGATGACTGCTATTTGGACGGAGCTAAAATTAGTGGGGGGTGCTGCTCCACAAAAATGTTAGCTTTTGTTTTAAAATTGTGTGAAAAGAAACAAACATGTATAAAAAGAAATTTATCAAGTTTCTGAATAAATTTTCTTTTTATACATGTTTCCTTTCACACAATTTTAAAACAAAGGCTAACATTTTTGTGGAGCAGCACCCCCCACTAATTTTAGCTCCGTCCAAATAGCAGTCATCAAAGTTAACTGAAGTTTGGTGCACACCGCCATGAGTTAAGATGACCAGAATAAGCACAGTTTTTGTTAAAAATAACACAAAAAAGTAAATAAACAGTCACAACAGTTTCGGAAATCCATTTTGTTCGACTTTCTTATTCGGGTGTAAGGAGACACCACTTCACGTTAAACAAGATGAATTAAGCAATAATAATGTTTAGATAAAAAGAATTAAAAAAGAAAACACTTCAGTAAAATCAGAAAAAACTTGAATTTATAGAAAAATATATATTTAATACATTTAATTTAAAGTATATATTTAATTTATATTTTCCCCTTGAGAAAATATAGTTTTTTTATATAGACATTTAGATTTCGCAGTTTTGAAATCCATGGAAATTGTAAAAAAAATCCCTTAAAAAAAAAGACAGACACTTTCTTGTTTTTAAGTAAAATGTTTTCTACGTTTTTTAAATATTTGTATAAATATTATATTTTTAAATTAGTATATTAATGTTTTATATAATAGTCTTCTAGAAATAAAATCAAAGCATTTTAATTCATTTCATGGTTTGTTCTTAATATAATTAAAAAAGTTGGATTTTTTCCTAATTTGTTTTTGCTACTGGCACCTAAATGTGGATTGAATGAAAGTTTATAATGATATCCAAATCCCCACAATGAACAAAAAGAAATATCCAGCAAATGTCATTTAACTAATTTATTAGGGATTCCCAGAGAAAGTTTATTAATTCAAACACTTCATAAACACAGGAAAGAATTTAGACAACTAAGAACCACTTAGTAATTTGGATCCATGGAAAATCCCAAAAATAATTTGAAATTAAGCTGAAATGCATAACGGACAATGTATTTCGCAGAATGCAATTTTAAGAAGTTGTACATCACTAAATAAGTTTTCACATGTTTCATCGAAGGGAATTTAGAATAGCTCCGTGATTTTGTCTTTTCAAAGTTTCATTTGATACATCAAAGACTATCTGTATTCAGGACCGTTTACCAATTTGAAGTGAAAGTATCTCTCTTCAGTTGTATGGGTGAATTAGCATTGGAAAGTGCTAGAAAGGAATCGAATGTTTTCAGAAAGCTTTAGCAACATTTTATGGGATGTGATTTTACTAATTTAAAAAATAAGATAAAAGGAATTTTTCAATTTAATGTTAATATTTTTAACCCAGTTATAGTAAAAAAGAAATAACTATCTACTTGTTGTAAAATTATGTTATTATTTATTGCATGTTCTTACCACAATTTTAAGTAATCATTCTTACAAACCTCTTTCCCACGATAAATTTAACCAGTAAAATCGACTGAGTTTATTTGAAGTGTTTCTTTTATGCCAGTTCGTTCCTCTCAAGGGAATCAAGTGCAAATCTCAACCCTCTTTTACTCGATGTCCAAAAGCAGGACATTTGTATGCAGAAGAGTCTTTAGTCGTTAATTGACACTTTAGTTGAAGAGAGCTATGCGCATGCGAAAGCGTATTAGCCTCGAATTAAAAATGAAGAAAGAAGAAGAATGATGGACGTTTCAAATCGATTTCATTATTTATGACTTCTGACTGGAAGATTGTCAGACAAATGCAATTAAGGGAGTTTCTGATTTGGGATTCAAATCATGAAAAGCATCTGCAGTCAACGACGAGAAGGAGGATTTGCCAATACGGTCAATCAGTCGATGTATAATGAAGTTAATATCATGTGTAGGATATAGCATGAACTGATTGTAATTCTCAACGTGGCAAATATTCAATTTTCTGTAATTCGACACTTGGTGTTATTCACTTTGCAAGATTACATGCCTTAGATTATTATAAAAGAAGGCTGAAGAGTAGTAAGAAAAAATAAGGAAAACCGCGTAATTATACCCTCTGTTAGAAAAATAGATATAATTTTTGAAAATAACAATTCCAAATTTCTGTTTTCTAAATTTGAATCTTCCAAGAAATTAATATTATTTCGCTTAAATGTATTTTTCTAATAGAAAAGAAAAACCAAACAACTTCTTATTCAATATTTCATTAGGTTCTATTTATTCATTCCATAAGAAAGAATGACTTCACCAGCGACTGAAACGTCATGAATTGATATGAAAACAAAACAAAAGAGACAGGCAAAGAAAATGACAAAACTTCCAAAATGATGAAAATTCTTTCGTCCAAAAAAATTAATCGTAAAATACCTACGCAAATCAGATACAAGTGATAATATTTTTGTGAAGAAATGAAGTCATGATCTTAATACTTAAATTTTCGGCAGAAATTAATAGCATTTAAATGTGTGAAACCAATATTGATTAGAAATTAAGTCATGCCTCCAAGAAACCTGCCTAATTCTTTCAAATCTTTCCTCCTAATCCACTATCTACGCCTGATTTCACTCCATTTCATTAAAAGAACCCTCCTTTCTTTTTTAACTCTTCTTTTTGACAAAGACCAAGCATCAAGTTTATTAGAGATATTGATTGCAGATTTGTGAAAACTTAATTCCGAGAAAATATCAATTGTTTTGATTTCCAAGAGATGCTTAATTAAGATCAGATTAAGCTTCAATTAATAATAAAAATCTGAATTCTTTAGATGCCTAATTACTTCCTAATGTCACTTGAGAGAGCGTTAGCTTCGGCTATAAACTGAATGAAATGATGAAAGCTTCAATAGGATTAACGAAAGTAATACGTTAGCCACAAGAACTTCAGTGAAATACTCATTTTAGATAAAATGAAAGCAAATCTACCGCAAAAATAAAACCACAAATTTTACTTTAGTCGTTTTCCACTCTTTTTCAATTTATCGAAACTCTGTCCCTGCTTGCATCGCTTCTAAATAATTTACTCCATGTGCTTTCCTGACTCTTATAAAAGCATTTCTTTTTATCTTGGAAACCAATCACAATTTTTGAGCAAAACAATATATTTACTTAACATTAAGAAACTTTTAAGAATTTACTATTGTTATCTTATAGTTTTGCACATTTTATACGAATGATATTAAAGAAATATTATAATCGTTTTCAATAGGATCACAGGATCATTGGACCATCAAAATTTACTTTTTGTTTAATTGATGTTTTTCATATGTTTTGATACTTTGTAAGGATAGAATCTCATGTTTGTAATTGGTCAGGCACTCTCACCTTTCTTAGACATTAGTTTCCAATTGTTTGGGTATCAACAGAATCATGAATTGAATAACAATAATAAAAAAGAACTGCTATTTGTGCCTCACCACCAGAAATTCCATCTTAGAACTTGAATTTTGATGTTGCCTAATAATTGATTACTGAGGCAAATGAAGCAAAGGGCCTCTTTACATATATTTGCATAAAATACATAGATGTGCATAACAAGAATTAAGCTACGTAAATCTGGACAGTTACCTATAAATGCAAGTATGAAATTGAATGTATATTCGGTGGAACAGAAAAAAATTAATGTTGCTTTAAGTAAACTGAAAATAAATATTGTATATTGTGCTTAAACAATTTTATAGTGCACACCAAAAGTTGGCCATCACATGTGACATTAAATGTATTTTATTCCGGAAGAAACAATAGTCTATCATTTGATCGTCACATATTATTTTCGTTCAATTCTCGATAATTTTATACTCAGTGAGTTGCCAGTATATATATTAAAAGATGAAATTCATAAGAATTCATGTCACTTAGGTAAAATAAGAAGCAGTTGCGGAAACGTTTAACAAAGTATATTTCGATCGTTCATCATCTATCAACTGATGTTGGTCATTGTTCAGAAACAATAGATTGAAAAGCGGATCTAATGGGTTACGTCAAGTTCCAGTCAACTGATACCTGAGTTCACCATCTTCGATTTCCTTCTGGATCCACGGAAATCTATTGTCTAAGAGAAACCATTCAAAGATCTAAAGAAGGAAGTGCGTTGGAATGCAACAAGGTTTCATAAAGCACCTTCAAGGATTCAAAGGCATTGCCCATTCATTTGTAGGACTTACAAGTGTCTGAATGCTGAACAGTGATTTGGTAATACACTGAATGTATCCATAAACAAATTGAGTGACTTTTGATCAATATTGTATTACAGCGTAATAGTTTGTATAGTATACATTACAAAGTTGCTTTATAGCAATTGTATACACAAGAATACAAGCTTGAATTAATCGTATTTGTTTTTGGAACGAAGATATGGGACCTAAGCTAATACGTTAAGTTTGGCTTCCTATGTAAATCCTGCCCTATAGACATGAAGCGGAATTAGTCTTTGGAATTCTAACTATGTATATTGGAAAATTCTATTAGGCCGGAATCATGAATCCATAAACTCACTCAAAATATATTTGTCTTAAATTTGCTTCAATTTGTACCGAATTTATATTAGAAGCTTGTCTGTTAAATTGTACCACACTGACCTTCTCCTTCAGTATTTCTTAGCTTTTGTAGAATTACTTTTTTATTGTTATTATTTGTGAAGAGTGTTCAATGGCTATTATCGACTACCGTAATCGCAGGGATGAATCGAAAAATAAGTCCTGTTATTCCATCTCAGACCGTGTTAATGGCGTCGTAACTTTAACGAGAATTTCAGGAATGTAAAATGTCTTTCGCCTAATGAGTTTCCGGGAAATGTCCGAGAGAGGTCTCTGTAGAGGCGAAAGTTCAAGCGCATGCGCAAGAGAAAAGCGTGAGACCAAGTTCATTCTCTAGCCAGTCATAAACATTTACGACTAACTACAATTTTTTTTATTATCTTGTTTAGAAAATTGTTTTATATTGTGTTCACAACATTTTTCAGTTCTTTTTCTACAAGTACTTTGACACATTTAGACCATCAACAAAGATAATTTTAATAAGGAAATTAACTAAACAAATATTTATTTATTATTTTGGACTCTTATTTTATCCAGAGATGAAAGACTTATTGTCTGGTCAAACTTTACTTTCGGCAATCGTTTTTAAGATTAAACTATAAGTATAAGCTTCCACATTTTGTCTTATTCCTCCAAAATATATGGACAACGTAAATATGAACTAAATTTTGTTTGTATGGATAGCTGTTAGTTAATAAACAGCTCTTTGTTTCTGAAGATCATAATACCAACACTAATAGTGGCCTAATAGAATGAAAGTACACGTTAATCCCACTGTTACCCACCTGACAATGGTCCACAGAAATCTGAGATTGACTGTATACAATCACATGACAGCCATGTAAGCAGGATAAGCCAATGTTTAGATAATGGATCAATGTTTAGATTTTCAACTTGGGAAGCACAATTCATTAATAGAAAACCAAGGAAAAAAAAGCTCCTGTTCATCTCATGCTAAATACAAAGATCCTTGATGAGTCCTATTTGACAAGGTAAAGAGAATCTTTTAATATCTAACGAAATAAGAATAAAGATTGGCAACCCTAACTGTAACGGATGAAAATTTTAAGATTATATAAAATATTTATCTTTCAAAGATAAAGAAGTATATTATTCAATCCTGTAACATCATTTGATTACAAAAGATTCGGTAAAAAAAAAGTTATTATTTATTCATTTTAAATATTTTCTACTTAATTTACATTACTACTTCTAACTATTTAAATATTTTCCAAAAAAACTAGAAATCTCCATTAAAGAAAATAAAATCGCAAATACGCCCTTGATTACAAATAACAGAGAGTATTTTCAATTTGCAATTTAGAAACAAATGATACTTTTCATTGAAGTTAGAGTTTTAAAATTTTAAGTTAAAAAAAAGGTTCCCCTAAATGTATTTCAGAATTAATAGTATATTTTTTCTGTTTCACTTAGGTTATTATCTTTTATTTGGAAAATGCATAATTGAAATAAAAAAAAAAAGCATGAAACAGCAAACATAGAAAAAAACGAAAGAAAGACAAGCATTCCATGTTTCCAAACAGAGAAGCCAATCAAGTTAATTAAAGTTTTCAATTATAAAAACTAATAAAGCTAATGGAGCCTCTCATTCAATTAACGCTAATGTCCTTTGTCAATGAATTAATGTTTGAAGAGAAACGGAAGAAAAATAATGAAATTATCACAATTCAACGTTTTCCAATTCAATTAGTCTGCATCATAAAATTCAATGTCGGTCAGTTGGTCAGTTGATCACAGTTTTAAATAAAAATAACTAGAAGAATATTTAGAATCTATTTTTAGAATTAATGAAACTATAAAACACGGGGTGTTTAAAAAGAGCATGTGTAGCTTATATTACTATTACATAATCTAATAGTCTTATTTTCTTGTTTAATTGGTTCAAAGTAATGGTTAGTAGGCCTAACTCCGCCTTTTCGTGATCTAGGGTAATTAATTTTTGTATAGATTTCTAGCTTTTCTAGCTAATTCAAATTTTAAGAAAAGCATTGTGTGTATGCACTACTATGTTACTCAATTCTGTATGATTTTTTTTATCAGTGCCACAACTAATGAAATGATAGGATTCAGATATAGATGACGAGTAGACCACCTCTGAGGAAGTCCCGGAGTTTTGCCTTAGTGTAGGCCTATGTAAAAGATTACGAAGTCTAATTTATGTGGATAAGCAATCACTGCTGTTGTGGTTATGTTGTAATAGGAAATGCCTAGCATTGCGTAGATGTATTTCCTAGCAATAATAAGTTTCCATTTGCAGGCAAAATAAAGAGAAATAAAATTGAAGTTTCTCCGGTTCATGTATTCTGGCACCATAGCATTGACGACAACTCTAAAGAGGGCCTGTTCCTTCTAACAGGTCTCGTAACCCAAAGGAAGGAGAGCAGATATAATTATTCGTCTTCAAAAATAAGTATTAAAAACTATTGTTAGACGGATTATAGGTTTAATGTCAATAAACAATTAAGACCATTTTTAAAAGACATTATCGTGTTCATATAGCAATTGGTTGGGCTTAGGAGAGGAATAGGATTGCTCAGAAAATAGTAATAGTAGAATAGGAATAGTTAATGGTTAAACTTGTGTTATGCATTTCAATTCAGTCAGTTTCAAGAAATGAAGTGAATATGTCAGTGGCATAATAAAAAAGGGTGCAGCAGGGACAGCTGCATCTGGGCCTGGGTGGGTGAAAGCTTACAGAGAATGTGTTGACACATTTTGACTGAAATGTACACATTCACAAGTGCTTGTGTGTATGGTGTACTTTCCTTTAAAGCAGAATGTAATATATGGATTATTTTATATATAGGGATTAAAAAAGAAGAATGAATAGTTAAAAAAACGAATGTTTTTATTCAAATGATCCCGGAAAGCAATTTACGCCACTGGATATTATATATCTTGAAGTAAAATCAACAAACAAAAATGCATATTTATTAAAAATATATAAAGTAAATCTAAAACAGATCTTACTCATTAATTCAACAGCTCCTTATGGAATAAATACAAGTGTAATTTGTAATATTTCAGTAACTACTTTTATAACATCAATACAGGTAAGAAAACACAGAAAGCCTCTCTGATTTAAATGAAAGTATCAACAGTTTGGAATGGGAGTAAATCTTAGTGAACAACGTCTTGCGAGTGGCAATCGCTGTTTCGTCAAAGAAATACGAATTCTCCATTTGGACTTGTCTTCCGAAGTGTTGTTTCTTTCACGTACAAAAAATACGGGGACATCACAGCTATTTTACCACATCTTAAAATGTCACTTGGCAATTCTTCTTGTGTAAAACAAGACTTAATAAAATAGATGTCCCTAATATATTTAGAATGCTTTGTAACTCTTTTTTATGTTTTAAAAGAAGAACGGACAGCATTTGTACATTTGTTTCTGTGTTTTATTGAGACACAAAAAGAGTGGAAGGGGTCGGTTAATTATGTTTCGCAAGGGAGGAAAAAAAAAACCAACTGAAATAAATTAAAACTCAGATACTATTTAAATGTAAATTTTGCTCTTTGTTTTCAAAATGTAATTAAATTAATTCCCTACTATAATTTATCTTCGACATAAGCGATGTTTAAAAATTCACTGAATTACATTATTATATATTATTATTCTGTATTCTTGTATTGTTATATTCTTTTAAGCTTCATTTTATTGTTTTATTGTGATAAAATGCAATTTGCTGAAGATAAAAAATGAAATTAATATTGAGGGTTGGAATTTGATTTGTTTTTAATTAGATGGAAATCAATTCAAAATTTTCGAAGGTTCAAATAACAAGAAACTTAATATTTAAAAATCGAACTTTAAACTGCAGAAATTACTGTTGAAAAACAGAAACTCTGAATGAATTAAATTGAATTCTTTAATTAAATCCTATTAATTCTTGTTTACACAGTATAACCCATCATTTTAAAATTCAGAATGAGATGTCAAAATATACTTATACTTGAACTGATATTAATATGTTAGGTATAAAATCTACTAATTAATCGGAATATGGAATTGTAAGCAACAGCCTCTAATTAAATTGAACTATTAAATGATGAGTTGTTTTGATAATAAGCTTATTTAACACAGACATAAAAGGTATAGCATTTTCTACTTCGGAACGAACGTTTCTAATATGTTCTCAATTTGGAATATTATAATCAAATCCTTACAAAGTGTCAGATTCCTACTCCGATGGATACTTCAAACTTGTTAAAATTAAAACAGTTTAGAAATTTAAGATGAATCAGATTTCGAATTTTTTGGTTTAAAATTACGAAGACTCCTTTATAACTTCAAAGAATAAAAGTAGGTGTGATATTTTGGTTTACTCTCTTTCGTTATACTTTATATATTTTTTAGCATATAATAAGAAAATGATTTCATTTTGATGTCAACTGCATTTTTAAGATCTTTAGATTAACATCCGCATTAAATGAAGAAATATAAAAGAAAAACATGTCACATATGCTACGTCTGTGTTCTTGCTAATACAGTGAAACAAGGAGTTGGTTATTTCTTTCTTAAATCAAAGTAGAGGCTGTGAAGTAAAACATTTGAGAACTGTGAACTTGAAATCTTCCGACTCTTCTTCTGTTGAAACTTTTATGTTAGTTTTTTTTAATGTACTTTTTACATTAAGATAAATCCTTTGAATGATGAAGGAATTACAGATAAAAATACCTAAGTATTATTTGACTTTGTGTCAGATAATTGTTTTGTTTCGTTGCAGTTTATGTCTTCCTTTCGCTAAAATTTATCTCATAAACGAAAAATCCTGCTGCTTTTTTTTTTCATTTTAGCACAGAGCTAAAACTCTCTGTTTAAAGAAAAAAACTCTTTCAAGCGAATAGAACAGATATGAATTCATGAGGGCGTAGAAACTGCAGGGGACGCTGATTCTCTTTTGTCGCCTGATACTCTTTGATATCTTTTGTCGTCTTATGTAAAAACGACAGTCTCAAAAACTTCTCAGTGTGTTATGGTTTGGAATGGAGTCTTGGAGAGTCTTGGAAAGAGCGTCAACCCACGTGACAGTGTACTCCTCAATTTCAACCCGGAAACGTAATGTAAACACCTCCAGTGAGAGATGTCCTCGTATCCATCAGGACAGGGTGAGTGAATAAACACTTGAAGACAAAATAAATGATATAAGAACGAAGAGGTTGTCTCTTGGAAGTCCTAACTAAGCCATGTTTTGATTTACGACAACTGTTTGTTTGGTTGGTTGATTTAAATGACGGAAAAGAAAAAAAAAATAAGCGTACATTAATCCTAGAACAGTAAAAAAGCCTCAAAACACTTGTAAGACATAGAAAAATATATTTGAATTAATAACAAACTATAATATGAAGATAAATATATAATGAAAATTAAATTATTTTTAGATATTGTAAGTGGTTTCTATTAGATTAAGTAATTACTTATCAATTATTATTATTATTTTCATCAAAAATATCACAGTGAATCTAATTTAAAAATGTATTCTTCAATCTTCGCGTATGTCGGGATAAAATGCTGCTTCTTTGGGTAATATAGTTCAGAGATCATTGGAAAAACCATATCAGGGTTTTTCATTCAAAATATTATTGCTTATATTATTTATTATTACAGCAAATACAAACAATAATATTTATTTTGCTGCAAGCTATGATTTAATGTAAAGAAACATCAATTATCAAGATTGTTGACACTAAAGCAAATTTCTAAGAATACCCTTAGTTATGGTTGCATCTAAGTGATGAAACTAATTCATTAATTTACAAGGAGATGACGAGATGAAGTATATTCTAAGGTTCTACTTTTGTTGTCAAATGATCCTTTTTTTTTCGAGATCGAATAATAGCCTTAGCATTACTTAAACGAATCAGAAGAATTTTTTTTAGAAGAGGTTGTTTTTGAATCTTAAATAAGAATTCGGGATTATTAACGCTTTTACCCAAAACGGTGGGGTGCGGGAGTTCAGTGGCTTTAGGCGCTGCACTGCGGACTGAAGGAGCCCAAATTCAATTCCCGGCGGCAATCGGAGATTTTTCCAACGTTATTTCTCCTCCAGACGGACCCTAGAGTTCAGCCAACCCTCTGTCAAATGGGTATCGGTTTTCTTACTCGGGATAAAGAATGGTGGACTAGGGCTGATCATCCGACCTCAATTAGTCCCGTTGGTGGAGAATCGCTGGGCGCCTAAACCTCCCGTGCACCCAAGGACCTGTATGGCCTGTTGCAGTACATTTAACCTAATAAGATTACTTTACCCAAAACGATTCCATCAAAGATTCAATTGATGCAAAAAAGTTTCTGATAAAATAAATAAGAATTTGGATTGGATTGCTTGTAGTTACTTTTGGTTTGCGTTTTCTGAAGGTGATACGGATTGTAATTTCACAGATTGCATTGAAATTTGAAGTGTCTTTAGGAAAAGGAAAAACAAGACAAAAGTGTCCATTTTTAAAGCTTCGCAAGCAACTGAAATATTTTAATGCCATCAGTCTAAAATATGAAAAAAAAATTGTTCTTAGAATATGTATTTCAGAACAAACAAGGAAATCGTAAATATGTTGATGCTCGTATTTCCACATTGTAAATAATGACATGGATAATTTGGAAATAATTCGATGTACTTTTAAGCAGTTCTGAAATTAACAAAAGTCATTATTTTAGAACGACCTCAAACAAAAACTGGTTACAGTTGATGGGAGAAACAATTTCTTCACAATCAGCCATTTCTCAGATGTAAAGAGCATCGTGCGAAGCTAAATCCAATTAACAAACATATCCGAAAATCTCATGCATGTTTCATGTAGTTCATGAATTTCAAAATAACACAATATGATGAATTAAAAATTTAAACAAAGTGAGTTTCCAATATGAGGAACATAAGAAATGAAAAATTTTTGAAGAAAATGTAAAATAAATTTTTTTTAAAGAATTTTTTTTTTTTTTTTTAGATTTAAAGGAAACAAATCCTGCGATAACAGTAACCTATCAGAAAAAGCTTTTAATACCTCATGCCAATATCAATTGCTAACTGTTAATTAGAGTAGAGCAATGTTTTTTTGGCTGCCTGTCATCCAATTAGCGTTATCAGCAAAGAACTAAAGCATCGTCTCTTGTCTGACGAGAAGACGTTCTTGTTTTTGCCCCGTGAACATGTCATATGAGATTAGTAGACTTAAAAGTTTTCTAATTACTTAATACCACGCGAATTGAAAGCTTCTCTTCCTAGACTACGTTTACACTAGTTTTTTATTAACTTCTTTTGAACACGTGTCAATCTAATTATTCTTCCCCAAAAAAATGACTTAACGGATCTAATAACTAAAACAGACACTAACAATCTTCTAATTAATACAGTTTATTAAAAAAGAAACGTCAAAAGCAAATACACCTGAGGCTTTAGAGCTGTTTGATAAGAGATTTTCTATAACTTAAGATCCCAAATAAAAATCGATAATTGAAAATGATAGGTGAGCAGAAGCGTAACTAGAGAATTTTTAACAAAGGGCAAAGTAAATTGGAAATGCAAAGTAGATAGGAAATCTCATTTTGTCGCATATATGCATTAAAGAATGTGTCTTGAAAATCACTGTTTTGAAAATAATGCATACAATGCCAATAATTTAAAAAATATGTTATTTAATTTTTTTTATATTTAAAATATGAAATAATTACACTAATACGTATTTTTTCCTGGGGTAGGGGGCATGGCCATTCTGCAGTAGGCCGTCCCCCCCTCCCCCCAATAACGCCTATGTAGGTGAGATCAATTGCATTTTTAGTTTAGGAATTTTATTTATTGATATTTTTTATTATCTTTAATTATTTTTAATAGAAAAATATTCAAAGTAAAACTCACAAATTCCATTCAATTTGATACTACTATGATACCATTATGTTGCTTCATTGGTTTATAACTGGAACAGAAAGACTGGAACAGAAATAACTGGGCTATTGTATGGTACACACACACACACACACACACACACACATATATATATATATATAGAGAGAGAGAGAGAGAGAGAGAGAGAGACCAAATTAGTAAAACCATTTATGAAAAATAAAAAAAATAAAAAAACCTATTAATATAAAGTAATGTACATATAGATATAGTATACAATAATTGTTTTATTTTTTTTAGTCATGATTTTCTAATTACATATTTACTTGCCTTTAGTCCACGATAATACATTTAAATGTACCTAAGTTATCTAGACTATACTTCCACATCCTAATTTCAGCTGAGTTCTATTCTTTTTATAATATTGTAAGAAAATTAAATTCGGAATTTTATTTAGTAATGAAAAGAAAAACAAAATAGGCTTGGTATTTTTTTTTTGATAAAAATGTAAAAATTAATATGCAATAAAAAACTCATATCAAGTCTATTTATAAGTTCAAAAATTATTTGGAGATGGGTGGAGAATGATGACTTTACTTAAGGAAGTTATTTCCTGCAAATCAAAAATGATACGAAGATTAACTAGAAGTGACCTAAACTTAATGTTTCTAATCTTGCAATTTTTTTAAGTTTAAACGTATTACTTTTCGTTTTAGGTTTTATGAATGCTCCACGATTTCACTGTTTCTGTGTAAGACCAGCCTAAAACCCTACGTAAATTCCAGTTTTAAAAGTCGGAAACTGTCGGGAACGAAATCAACTTTTTAGTTTGAAGAAACTTTTCTGCTGACATTGCGATAAAATGGTTCAGTTCAATTAAATAAAAAAATAAAAAGAATAATAAAAGCGCGAGTTCAGCTGAATCACGCAGAAAAATGTTCCTAGCTTAATGGAAGAATTGTTGATGCTTACATTACTTTAATCCTGTGTGTACATTTCTCACTTCATCCATTCTAAACAGCCCAATTCAACATAGAAAGAGAACATCTCGTCTCCATAGCAACACAACTTTTTCTCAACTTTGTGTGTGTGTGTGAGTTTTTTCTTCAGTAAAAGGGTCAACCGCAACTTTTAGTTATCCTAAGAGTTCTGGGGAAAATATTATAAAATGACTTTCTTTCATAATTTAAATTGATGTTAATAAAATAAATCTACAACAATGTGAAACAAAAAGGAAATAAAAACTAATGCAATCAAACAAAAAATAGGTTTTCTTTCATAAGTAAAATCATGAATGTAAGGAATTAATTCATCTTTTCTTCTCCTGATTCTTCCTTTATGGGATTAGGCTTATAATAATCCATAGTTTATTTCTTGATCTTTCTAAATCTGTTATCGATTTCTTTGAGTTCTTCGACATTTCTTTTCCTATCAAATCTTCAAATTGACCTTAGAAAATTAATCTCTGTTGCTTATATTTTGCAATTGTGTTATCATCTAACTTTCCTAACTCATAATATCTTATATATTACTCGTAAGTTTTCAGTTTTGCATAGATCTTATATGGAAAAGCAAAATAAAGTATTGTAATTTTCTTAATTTTCCTTCGCCTGTCTTAAATTGAATATTGCTTCTGCTACCTTTCCATTCTGTGGAGATTTTAATTTCAGTGTATATTACAAAAGCTTGTTAATCGTAATCTTATTAATTAAGCTTATTAATCATCCTGAAATCTCGTAGGTGCCCACTTGCACGAATTCTATTGCTTTATTTCATCAGCTTTATAATTTTTAGTTTTCTTTAAGAGCTTCATTCTCCAAATAATTCATCGTAGTATTAAATTCTTCTATATTTGGTCTATACTTTCATCAAGGATCCATAAACTTTGTAATGATTTTTAATATATCGTCCCTATAATTACTATTATAGTCGTACTGTATTTGAACTTTATTATTATTCGTTTTATCTAGGTTTAACTTTTCGTTAAATTTACACGCTTTATATTGTTTAATTTGAAGATTCCCTTCTCAACTCATACTTATACAATAGAGAACTACGTATAAATAGGCCTACATTCAGAGTTCTTGTATATCTTTTAACTAATGCTCTCATTTTATCATTTATTTTCCTTCTGCTTGTTATTATTTCATGTAAGTTTCATCCCTAGGTTTTATTAATATTTGTATTTCAAGATCGGACGATGTTACTTGTCTTTTCATTTTATTTTCTTAATTCTAAAATTGATTTCACCGTCTTTTCAAGAATCTCTTTGATGTTTTCTCATTCTGTTTCTATATCTTCTATAAGATCTTTTTCTTGCGATTAGAAGTTTAGTCATCTTTTAAATAATTCATTTATTGGATCTTCTTGGATTATTCACTTTTTGAATTGTTCTTTTATTTCTAAGCCACTTTGTTTGGAAACAATAGCAAGAAACTTCAGAATTTATAATAATTTAATAAATTGTTCTTTGTTGTTATGCAATATTGCTTCTTATCCTTTCCCAATTTCAAGGAATCATTTTTAGTAATTTTTTTATTTTTTTTTATTTGTTGATAGAATTTATCTGATATATGTTTTTTTCCCTCCTATAGAACGAGTTGCTGTTATATTCTATAATTAAGCTTACGTTTTTCTCACTTAATCTTGAACATTACCAGCATTTGTCTTTCATTTGTCCATTTCTAAAAAATAATTCCTTATTAAATTTATCATTATCAGAATAACTGAAATAGAGGAAGAATTAAATGAGGAAAAGTATATTCAGCAACCACAGTAGAAGCAAAGACACTTAAGGCAGATGTGATCTGGAACATTCTTTAAATTCCAGTCAATAAATAAATAAATTTGGGGGAAAGATATTATCTAGGATATTTCAAACGTTGAACTTTCTAAGTGATTCAACTTAAGATACTGTATTATAAGTGATAATGGGTGATACTATAGGCATACACATTAGAAACTGAGCTTTTGAAAGGCAAGTAAAGCCATTATGCTAATATCAAGAGCAGTTCCGTTTCCTTTCTGATAAGAATTCAACAGTTCTAAATATATACCAGCAAACCATCCATCAAAGTCATCGTAAAGTGAAAAAATTGCAATACCCTACAACTGATATGATTGTCAGAAGAATCACCACAAGAGAACAGGTCCATCAATGATTTAATCTATCTTTGTATTAGAATTTTCTCTAGAAATGATAATTCAAAGGAAGCCAATATAGAAATTTCTTAAAAATACTGAATAAGAAAATGCCGAATATTTGGAGAACCACTTACTCATGACTATGCAGTAAATAAATTTATATTTACCCACAATTTTACTTTAAGGTCTTTTTTTTTATGAGAATGGAAATGAAAATCAGGGTTTTTCAGAAAACAGCTCATATATTATAATATGTAAAATCCTCTATTTATTGCACCCGTTTAAGAAAACGCTCAGGAATGAAGGAAGGCGCGTCCTTGAATGGAAAATCAGCGAAAAACAAACATACATTTTTTTTTTACAAAATTGGAACAAAAGAAAAAGAAAAAGAAAAATTAGATAAAATGTTACGATAAGTAAAGTTTTTTTTATTTTCAATTAAAAAAGCAAGTAAATAAATAATAAAAAATATAAAATAAAATAAGTTATGAATTAGATTTTATTAATTGGAATGAATTAAATTTCAAAGATTTGAATTTAATTTGAATAACAACTTATTATTGTTATTTTTTTTTTAAATAGACCAAAGTAAATGGGAGAATTGACTTAATATGTGTTAATATACACAAAAAAAACTTCAATCTTTATTACTTAGTTATTGTTTGTTATTTTTATTAATTTTTCTGTTCTACTTTTTATGTTTATTTGCATTAATATTTGTTTTCATTTGTCAAAAAGAAAAAAAAACGAGGTGGGGGAAAAAAATGGACCAACAGACGGCACCAGTTAAATCCGGCCTTGAAACGCCCATTCATCAGAAGTACACTGAAAATAAGTGAATGATGATGTGACGAATTATGGCTGACACTTGAAGAGAACTGATGACACTTTGTTGTCGTATTCTGCAAATTTTCATAATTCTATCTAATTACTGAGCATGCGTAGTCTCACTTTCCACTTGAACATTTTTCTTCTGTTTGTCTGTTTGTCTGTTTGAAAGTACATCACGTTAAAACGGCTGGAATGTTTTCCATAAAATTTGATACATAGCTTATTTCTGGCCCAACTTAAAACGCAGGCCCATTTATTTTATCCTTAGACTCATCCCATCTCAAAACTAACCCTCAAAACGGTTGGACGGATTTCTTTAAGATTTAATACAATGTTTATTTATTATCCAATGGAAAATATGATCACGTTTATTTTGGTCTGCACCCGTCCCCCACTCCTCGAAATGGGCCCCTAACGCTGAGAACTGAGGACGATGTAAACCTCAGCAAATACATTAAATTTTCTAATATCATTTAATAAGTTAATTTAATGTAAAAATAAACTTATTTTCTATTTGTTCTTAAAAAGAAATTTATTTATTTTATTTCTCTTATTTTTTTTTCCCCATTCCTTCCAACTTTCATTAATCACGCCGCAATTCAGGTGTCAGTATTCCCTCTCTGGGGAACTCCTTATTTGCTGGTGGTAAATGAAGTCGTAAAACCACCGTTATAACGACAACCGCTTTTCGGCAGCGACAGCTATTATCGCAGCAATGTGGACGAGGAAGATTCTTGCTATCATTGCAAGAACTAATTAAGTTGGCTGTGTTCCACCCACCACGAAAACAAATTGAATTAGAAATGAAGGGACAATTATTCGGAATGGATTTACTTTCCCGCCACAATTTTCCAGTCATTTCTAATCGAATCTTTATGATTTGTTAATATTTGTGAACCAAACAGCGTAGATAATAAAAGACGTACTTCAAGATTTTAATTAGGTAAAATGACATAAGACAAGTGGCTAACGAGCTGTCAAGACAGAATGCAGTAAATTTAAACAAATAAACAGGTACTTACATCCAACCCCAAGGAATTTCACCTGCTTCTAATTGGTACTTATTATTCTATGTTACGGATTCAGTTAAAGCAAGGTGCTACAATTACAACTTTCCCTAACAATTTTTGTAGGATCTTCTTATTCTAAGAATCAATCAATAATAATACAATCGGAATCAATTATATAATACAATTAAATATAAGAATTAAAATGGATTTTGCTTTAGCATTTATTGTTTTAAGTATGAACCTAAATCAAGACATAAAGGAAAAAAAGCACGTTCGTTTTTCTTTAAAGTTACTTTGTGTAATGCATAAAACCTAATAAATGTTTAGAAATTTGTAAAAAAAATCACTTTGATTCCCCAAAAAACTCATGCATTTTATTCCAGGGATAGAAGAAAAACAGAGAATAAAAGAACAAACCATTCAAACCTTGTGAGGTGATCGAAAGAGATGGTACTGAGTGTAAACGTAATTTCATTGGGATTATAAATTTTTCGTATTTGTAAGTGTTACTGGAGAAGTAGAATACCCTTCATCCAAAAAGCACAAATTGATTTTTATTTTAACGATTCGAGTGCTATGATCAGAGATCCTACTCAGATTTTAGATTTACTTGAAAACATTAAATTCAACTTTACTATCTAGATTTATATTTTTTTTCAAACTTGTCAATAGTTTTGTGTAGTTAGTTTAATGTGCAATGAGTAAAAATTAGTGAATGACGGAAAACAAGCGAATGGACAAAGTGGACAATACTAAGAAAGACGTATATACAAGCATGATTAATTTACCACCGACTGTTTCTATCTCCTACGGGAGATCATCTTCAACACGAGATCTTGGCACAAGCCAAGGGAATGACACAAACACGTGGTTGAGGGGAGAATGGAAGAGCTGCATCTCTTCCATTTATAGAATACTATTTATAGTAGTATCTTTTCATTCATATTCATCTAAAAATTAATCTCTTTTATTTAATAAATTATGACCAACGTTTTAGGAATTTTGAAACTTTTCGGCGTCCCAGGATACTTATTTCCTATTCTTTCGTAACTTGGATCAGTTCCCTCATAGTAAATCTGAAATCCTCTCTCATGAATGGAATTGTGATGATTGTTCTAAAGATGTTTTAAAAAAAACTGTTATTCCACAAAAACTCTCCCAACGTGGAATCTATTAAATAAAAAAAGAAAGTACCTTAGTGGAATTGAAAGCATTGAGCAGAAATACTTTTATAACATCTTTATTTTTCTAACATTGAACTTCACAGTTAATAAAAATTATTTAAAATAAGATACAACAGCAACTTTTCCTACATTTTTAAGAGAAATAGAATTGAATAAAATTAAAACAATATATGAATACATCAAATTTCAAAAATAATTAATCACAGTTCTTAAGTAACAATACATCAAGATAAAACTGTAAACTGAATGTTAACAAAAAAGCTTTCATAAAAATCTTTCAACACCAATTAGATAGCAAACAACTTCTACACCATTCAAAATTTCCACAAAATTTTAAATCTGCTATTACTGAACATTTAAGCAAATTTCCAAATCACATTATTAATTGGCATAACATCAAAACTTTAGATATTGATAATAATTATCAGAAATTAAAAGTAAAAGAGGCCTTTTATATTAAAAAATTTTCAATCGACTTAATTAACAGGAAATTTAAAATTCCTACTTCTGAATTATGTTGTGATGTCTTTAACGGTTTTCTATATGCTCATTAAAGCTTTTTGTTATCTTTTAGTTTAAGTTCATGAAAGCTTTTTGTTAACATTCAGTTTACAGTTTTATCTTATTATATTGTTTCTTAAGAATTGTTGTTAATTATTTTTGAAATTTGATGTAGTATATTTATATATTGTTTTAATGTTATTCAGTTCTATTTCATTTGAAAATGTAACAAAAGTTGCTAAGAAACATGTTGCATCTTATATTAAATAATTTTTATTAAGCCTATTATCCTATGAAGTTCAATACTTAATATTAATGGGTTTCTTTCAATTATTATTTTTGTAATAGTTATGTTTTGGCTTGCGGTATTAACTGGAAAAGAACTACAATGCTTATAATGTTTAAAAAAAAATTCTTTAATTTACAATTATTTCAAATAGATTAAGTTCTTTGTGTAGATTTAGAAGGGCAATCACTATTAATTCTACTTTAAATTTGTCGTCTTATTTTAAAAACATGGACAAATAATATAATAAGCCTTAGTTATTCGTTTAGATATCGATTTTATTAACCTCGAGAACGTCAGAGGCGGTTACCTTGACATTGGAATAGGAATATTTTTTTTTTCTTTCTTTTGGTTAAATGCAAAGTCAGTTAATAGAATGCTAATGCAGATCTAATTCGAGATCATCGGGATTAAGGGCTTTGATTCTGCGAAGGGAAGGACGGAAGTTTGAGCCTGTTTTGATTAACCTTTGCACATGTATTTTCATGGTTCAGCAAATGACGTCTATAAATCTGGCAGCAAATCTTTATTAGATGCTGTTCTGCTTAAGCACTTCTTGATAACCCTTATAAAAAGACAAAGATTACACTTAGAAAGGGGAGACACCAGCTGCTGTGGTTTTACAAGATATGCCTTTTATTATATTACTACAGTGTATCTTAATTGGGGAAAGGGGAAAAAAAGATTTTTTTTGGTTAATAGAAGAAACATTCTTGGTTGCTAAATGAAATAATCATCACTAAAGAGCATTTATTTTTAAATTAAAATTAATTTGCGATATATAAATCATCAAAGACCTGCTTAAAACTCTCTTAAGAGATAAAGGATGAGAAAGAAAAAAAGACTAGAAATGTAACATGTTCGAAACAGCTGTCTCCGGGTCCTGTTAAATACTTAAAAGACTTATTATCTTATAAGAAACCAAGATAAGTGATATATTAATTGAATCCTTTACTTTACGTTTTCGTAAAATAGCATGACAAATAAATTCCATATTTCTTTAATAGCAAATGGAATTCTTTAAAATTCATCTTATAAGGACAGTTTAGGAGTATTATGTAAAGGTTGTTTAAGAATAAGACTTAAGACGTAAAGTTTATTCAGCTTAATTTCAGCTTAAAGTCCAATTTGTCTTAAGAATTCAAGGGAACTATTGTTAACCAAAATTCTGAAGTTAGGATTTATGTACAATTTATGTAAAACTTTTTTTTCGTAGGAGACTCTCCGATAATCAGTAATTTTCGTAAATATGAATAAATTCGGTCGAAATAGTAAAAAAGTCGTTTCAGAGTATATTGAATTATAAGTATAACGTAAAAAAACTTGTACATGTAAACGAACTTTGACATTCAGAATTAGAACGACGAAAAACAGAATGTTTCTTAATAATAAATGCACTAGCGCGAAACACGACACTCTATTGTTTGACCATTTCACAACTTAAAAACTAATAAAATTAGCTGCATCACTAGCTAGGAGTACTGTCAAGTTAAGATTGAAAGTCTCATTCAAAAAAACAAAGGGACTCTTCTGTTATGATCCTACAATTCATTCCATTAGAAAGAAAAAATTGTAATTGAAATTTTTCCATTATCTAAAAAATGATTTTGGAAAATTTTTTACTAAGATTGTAAATTAGAATATTTTTCGAAACACTATAATAAACAAAATCTAATCCCAAATTTTAACCATTTAACAACTTGATTAATTGTAAATTTAGAAAATAAAACCGTAATCTAATTAGTAAACTGATCGGAAATGCCAGATCTAATGAATTTTTATTATTTTTCAAGACCTACTTAATTTTCAATTTTAATTATTTTTTTAAATTTCGCCTCTATTAACCTTATCTTATTCTCCTAAATTACTGCAATTCATTGAATGGGATTGCAGTTATGCTTAGATGCTGCTTTTTTTTAAAGGAAATAAAAATTTTTAATGCCTAATGAAAGAAAAAGTGATTTTCCTGGCGTCATTATTGAAGATACGATCGATTCTCAATCTTTTTTTCTTTTTTAAAACATCATCATTAAAAGTTAACTCCAAATCTACAGCTAAAAAAAAAAACAAAACAATATGCCTTGAAGATTTGGAATTTATCTCGGATTTTGTAGTTTTCAAAGAAATTGATCTTAAGATAATCTGCTTCATTAAACTTATTCAGCAAGTATCTTTCATCTCTAAAAAAAGAAGCTACATATTTTAATATTAATGATCCTCTGTTATTGTATTTCGAGTTGGTTGTTATTTGGCATTTATTTTTAATTTCTTTTTAAAAAAAGGTCAGTCACGATTGGCTTTCTTTCTTTCTTTCTTTTTCTATTCAAAGAAAAACCCAACAGAGAAATGCATCCAATACTAACGAGATGCATTCATCAATGCAAAATATCAAAGGAAAAATAGTGTTGGGGTGAAAGGTTGCCGTTTCTCATTGAAATTGATGATAGCAATCACTTCATTAGACGAGCCAACAACACCACCAAGAAAGAGAACAAGGGGAAAAAAATCACCACTGGATGATCATTATTATAATCTGACGTTCATTGATTATCTCAATAATATATATATATCAAGAGATAAATTATCGTAGGCTAAGGTTCTGAAACACAACTACTTGACCACGTTAACAAGTTGTAATTGACTAGAAATGCTAACTAACCAGTCCCCTGAGGCATCTATTTATTCAACGTCCAATTAAAAGCTCTACTTGTTTTATTGACTCTCTGGTGGATCAATTAGTTAGTAGCTGTACGAGAGGCGAATACATCATGAACTTACACTTTTGAGTTACATCCCAATGAAGGGATGTCAAGAAACCATTCGAAGAAGAGCTTTTTTGTCCAATTCTTCTTTGGAATTGGTAAGAAGGAAGCTTTGAAAAATTTTCAGTCTCTCCCTGGATCTACGGATACATAGATAACGACTCCAGATAGAAAATTTTAAGTTTTTCTTTCCGAAAAGACAAATTCTCCCAAATGCACAGTTCAAATGCAAGCAATAAGAACTAATTGAATGTTTTTCAGATGGAATATCTTGGCTGCTTTTAATGGCTATTCATTTTTCTTGAACTTTTTTCTATTTAATATATTAATTGTTACACAATTAATTGTTACCTGGCTTCGTTTTTTTAATTTAAAAAAAAATGTTTTAAAAGTTTAGCTAAGGTAATAGTCTTGAATAAAGTTTAATTAAATTAGTATCATTGAAGTAGTTTAAAAGAAACTGTGGGGTGACAAAAAATAAATAGGTCTATTTTTAAAATTCAAAGTTTGAGAACCACTGAAATAATTCATCAGTTGATTCTGTAGCATCTAATACAAAAATTCACACAGATAAACATAGATAAGTAATTCAAACCTTTCAATATATTTTCTCCTATGTATTACATATGAAAAATATACAATATTTCGTCTGTACTAAATGTTTCTTTAGTAACTAAATTGGCAGCTTTGATAATATCAATAACTAATTTATCAATTCTTCGGATTAAAATAAGAATTAAAATATCTATTCTACGATATCTTTATTTTTTAAAATTAGTTTGCTATATAGATGGTAACACACTATCATCATTTGACAGATGTTAGCCTAATTAAAACAATCTTTTTCTATTTTTAATTAGTAATATATTGAATCTAATTTTCCCTGGCATTTAAGTTGTTCGATTTCGACATTTTTTTTAATGTTCTTTGTATCAGCTTCACAATCTAACATTGCTTACATACAATTAAAATTCTTTTCATTTTTTTCCCTCTCTTAACTTAATTGGCACAAGTTAAAAAAAATCTCTAAAGGAATCTAGCAAGCTCAGCAACAACTGCCCTAAGCAATTGTTATCTACTGTGGCATTGCAGAAGCCAGTCTGGTAGCTCTGAAAAGCCTGCTGTTTTGGCGTACAGCGGTAGTGGTTAGAATGACGAAGAAACCGATAACAGTTGGTTTTCAGCTATATTCAGACGGTGGCAGAAGCTACTATCAGCTCATCAGGGCTCAGTATCAGCTGCAGAGAAACGCATCGTCGTAATTCACACCGTTTTATCAGCGGAATGAGAGTCTCGTGCCGTCACGAAATGGCTTCGCGAGGAACACAAAACTCACTATTCTCAGTCGGTTCTGTTACGATTCCTAGATAGCTTAACTCGTTGCTATACAGCTCCGATTCGCTTCTTGTGTAAGTTAATAGAGTCTTGGCTCTATCAAGGAGAATAAAATTGCCCATCTCTTAGTGGCCCGTAATTTATTGAACTCTGTGTTGTTTTTCTTTTGATATCAGTTATTGGGTTATGGAGTCCTCTAGAACTCATAATTATCTACCCATGACAATCAGACCAGTCTGCTTCTGGTTCAAGTCGAACTATTCAGAACACATGAATCGATGAAAATTCGCGTTTTTGTGTTGTTTCCTTTTTTTCAAAAAAAAAAAAAAAAACACACATACACACACACACACACACACACAAAAGTAGATTTTAAAATTTCTTATATAAGGTCAGTTTTGAAGTCTAAGATTTGGCTTTTAGCTAGAATAAAAAGAAAAATATCAATCCCATTTTTTAATTTGTTAGAAAATAATTAGTAGTGAAAAATTTAAAAACAAAAATTTTTGTTTTGCTTTTTTCTTTTGTAGTATATTTTCAAAGAAACTAACTTTGTTAAAACGTAAGATATCTTTTCTGTCAAATAAACGAAACAAAAAAGGAGAAATAGTAATTTATTTTTTAGCCCTATAACAATAATAATAGCAATTATATCTATTTTTTATACTCGCTCTATCCATGAATTTGTTTCATCTTGGTCCTCATACATTTATGTCTGTGCATAATCCATTTTTAAGTTTTTTAATTTTTTCGCGTCAACCATTTTAATAAATTGTGTTCAAGAGTATGTTAAAGTTCAAAAAAAGGTTTTATCTTTTCCAAATACAAACATAATTCCTACAGGATAAAAAAGATAATTTCCTACAGGAATTTATCCGCAATTTTTTTCTCTGAAGACCAAAACTAAGTATGACTATATTGAATATTACAGATAAATCATACTTAGTATAAGTTATCTAAAATAAAAGGAAAAGAAATAAGAAGGAAGAAGGAAAGAAAAAAGATTGAATATTGAATCGTACAGTTAAAAAGTTTTTTTATAAAATTTATGTTAAACGAACTGTTTTGAAATCGATTTAATAAATTTAAATATCTACGACTTCCTTGAATAGTATTTGTTTGAAAGCATTAGTTTTATGAAAACTTCAAAAAAAGATAAAGATTAAATAAATATTAATTAAAATTATCATTCTCATTATGATAATTAAAATATACCTTATTCTGAAAACATTAAAAAATTAAATTTATTTGGATGATAAAAGGAATTTGATACAATATGGAATGGTTTTCTTTGAGACTGATCATTGCCAGATGGCTGCTCGAATAGAAGCCTAAAGAATACATTTTACCTCCGTGATATTTTGTATGGAATATCCCTGGGGATTCTCTAAAAAGCCCCTTCCTGCAAAACCCCTCCACTTGTTTTGAAAGGTCTTTTATTTGCTGAGTGATGCAATTGACAGACACCAGAGAACTCGATTTGATAAAATCCAGTAGGTGTAGGTGGAGTCTTAAATTGCTAACTAATGAATAATGACAACAATTACATTAACTGCAATCTGATAAATGAAAATTAGCAAAGTGGGTCAAGTTTTAGATAATTGCCATTGAAAAAATGAGGGATTTTAAAGCTTAAATATAAACGGAAAAGATCAGAAGAAGGTTATTTTCACGTAATTGTTAATTACAAAAAGTTCTCTTAGCCTTTTATGAAAGCTATAAAAATTGATTTTTGAGTTCAAAATATTAACTTTATGGGATTTTTTTTTAAATTTCACTCCAGATTACCTTTGACTACTTGTAAAAAGTAAAGAAGATGTAAATATCTGAAAGCGTAGCATTAGAAATTTTTGCGTAAACCCCCAAAATATTTAAACAAAATAAATAAATACATAAATGCGCTAATTTAATGATACACTATGTAGCTCTTCTATATAATTTCAAGTTTATAGAATAAGTAAATGAAATTGATCCTTGCTTTAAGAATATTCTCCAAGTAGTTTCTGCTTCTGTGGGAAATTGTTGGGGACGTTATCCTCTAAGAAGAAACAAGTTGTTTATTTGTGTAAAGCAATGACGGAAGGACTTTTAGGAAAAGACGTCATTAAGTGAAGCGAGGGAATTTCCATCTATTAAAGCCGAGACGGAGGGTGTCATTTCTCATCCCACCCCCTCCTGTTCCTCATTCGCAGGAGATTAATTTCCCGACAGCCTCCTACGCCTCCCTCTTCTTCATCTCCCCCTTCAGATGGTAGAAATATCTTCGATTGAGGGATTTGATTCCCTTTCTTCCAGAAGCTCCTTAATTTCTGCAACAACCCATCTGCATGGACAATTGAATCATCCTCCCCCTTCTCTCTCCTCCATTTATTTCTACCCCACTATCTTTATTCGCTTGTGGTACAGTCGTAAAGAGGTCCTCAACATTTCTCCCTCATGAAGCTACTGGTAATGGAACACACTTTCTTATATTGAATTCCTTGTGAAAAAGAAAAAAAGAAATGGGACGCGGCGAATATGAGATTCTTCTACTTTTATTAAAGTTTAAATGATAAAAAAGTGGATGGCAATCATAGAAATCATTCGTTATCTTTACGTGTTTCGAAAGCAAATAAATTCAAATTTACTTTATTCAAATTTATTGGCTTTTAAGAATCCACTGTTATATTCAAGAAACAGAATCTATCTTCAGCAGATGTCTTCATTTTAAATTGAAATTTCTTATCTAACAAATAACAGATAATATAAAAGTCGTAACTTTCAAAGTATAGAAGTTATTACAAATTTTTTCGTCAAATTGAGGTCTATTTTACGAAATAGTTGTAGGACTTTGCAATCTTCTGTGATGCTCAAACAAAATAGTCCAATTTATATCTTGTACTTGAGCTGTTATCCGTGGCTTCCAGCATATATAATAACTTTTATTTTTTTCGCTCGTACTTCAAGAAAAATAAGAATATCAACTTTTTTTTTTTAATTATGCAATGAAATCTAAATGTGTTTGTGTAAATCATAGAAAAGGAAATTTAATGATAGTTCAACTAAAGCAGAGGAAGGATATGTGACGTCATTGAAATAATTCGTCTTCAAAGAAATAACGACTAAATATTTTTAAAGAATCAGTTTAGTTTTTACTGCTTCCACTTATCAATCAAAATCAAATTTCTTAAGTTTGCGGGGAATCGAAAATTATTTCATGATTTTCCAAGAAAACTGCAGGATAGATTATATCAAATATATTTGTTATTAAGCACTTGCTAAGATTTTGCCAAAAGAAACGCTATAGATATTATATTATCCATTCTGTGAGTATAAAAAATTAATACAAAGGACCAAACACACAAAAACAATAGAGATAGAAATAATAAATAACTTCATTACATGTTGCGAAGGTACTCTTCCTTAGTCATCAGAATATCACCTGATGACGAAGGAAGAGTACAAATAAACGGCCACCACACAAAGACTACTTTTTTAAAAAAATGCATTACAAATTTAAAAAAATGCACAAACATTTTCCGGTCGACCAGCGACCCTTTCTCAAGTGACAGTTGAGATTTATTTATTTCTAACGCTGTAGTTATATATTTTATTTGCTTATTTGTCTTAATAATGTGTTACCTCAATTAAGAAAAGAACAAATTCTTTGTAAGAGTCTTTGTCGACGATCGCCAACAAACTTAAAACAGCTATTTTATAATATCATTGCAAATACAAGTTTCTCAAATATAGATTTCCTATTTTAGTTAGATGAGTGGATTCTCGCTAGCTTACACAACTTCCATGAGAGTAGCTTTTTCATATTCTAAATTATCTATACAATCTAGTTGACAATCATGCATTTCAGTGCATTGGTGGGAATAATTTCAGTTTTAAGCCTTCTTTAATGAGTAAACTATAGTTATGTGGCCAATATTGTTCAGTCTCTACTCTATCACAAAGTGCTGTTATAAATGCGATAGGTTGATTTAATTTCAGATGGAAATGTAGAACTACTGTCACTCTTACAAAGTACAGTATACTCCTTTTTATCAGGTCTCGCTTTAACCGGTCGCCGCTTTACCGGTCTCGGTTTCTCCATAGGGTTAATCATACTTCCTGTGTCAAGGGCCATCCTAGAGAACAAAATTCGGAGAAAGATAATAATTGAAAGGATGCTTTCTAGCTTGTTTCAGTTAGTTTTTGGTTTAAGTGATTATCTTTTATTGATTGTTCGAAATCTCATTTCATGTCTGCTTTATCTACGTGATATATTATATTTTTATTACATTGCATTAATGTTCCTTTATTTTATGACAAAAAATAAAGATTATCAAATAGTCTACATGAAAACAAAGAAGTTTTTTATTCAATTTACAGTCCTGAAATGATGTTTTGAATATATTTTAGGATTAACTAGCCATTCGATTACCCGGCCAGAGATCCGGTCCGCAAATGGCCGGATACGAGGATGTCTACTGTAGCAACAACTGGCTTCTGCTAAAAGCAGATGGGAAAAAAATGAAGCTCCTTTAGCATGGATAAAGCGAAGGGTTCAGCCATTGTTTACATCTCGACAATGTGATCAACAGCTTGAAAAGTTAAATTAATGTATCTTTTATAATGTAAAGCCAGAAATAGATCTCTTACTTAATTGAGTACCTAATCAGATGAGTAATGAGGAGTCAAAACTTCATCAGACAGATATATTGGAAAGAGATTTATCGTATAATATTTCAGAAGATAGTTTAATATAAAATATTGGCTTTAGGAATTAGTGATAGGTTTTTAGTTCTGTTTTAAAGGAATTCCTAATTTAGATTTACAAAAATCTATGTTTTATTTTAAATTATTACAACTATTGATAATATTAATAATTTCTTTAGGATCATTTTTCCTTGTTTCTTTTATTTATGTAAAATGGGTAGGATCTTTGTATGAATTATAACTTAGGTTTTCATTAGCTTACTTATATCACATTTTGAGAGACTAAGATATTCTTGATTAAAATGTTTTATAAGGTTAGATTCAATATCTGTAACTTTGCTCACTTTTTGAATTTTGGCTTTAATAGTTTTTATCAATTTTATATATAACTTATAAAGTAAAACTCATAAGTAAAACCTATGTAAGTAAAACTCATGGAAGAAAAGAATTTATAGTAGTAAATTTATTTCTGTTAATTTCCTGTTTTAAAACGTTTTATAGAATATATCAATAATATTATCATTGTATAGTTGATTTAAAATTCGTTTAATTCCTCCTTTTTTTGATAATTCTTGGATGAGGATACCAACCTGAAAGGATCCAGGCTGGTATTTATTTGATGTTTTATACGTTAACAGCTTCTTTAACCTTTATTATTTGTTAAAGTATTACTATGAGGAAGTAGGAAGGTTGTCTTTTATAGTGAAGATAAATGTTAGAATAATTAAGTTTTTCTATTACAGCCTTCCTTGTAAAAACTTCAATGTATTTGATATATTTATGGTTATCTAAGCTCCTGTTGAAGCTCCAATTGCAGGTTCAATGGATTTCGCAGGAATTTTACTGAAGATGGTGGGTTATGGACTTCTTTGAATAAATCAAATTATTTAAATACATTCATTAGAACCAGATGAATTGTTATTGGTTTAAGATTAATAGAAGGTGTAAATGTAAGTTTAAGTACCTGGAAGACCTAGCTTTGCTGGGTAAAATAAAACAGAAATAAAATAAGAACACTGTAGACAATCACCTGGTTACTTAACTTCCTTTCGATGAAATTGACAGCTCCGCAGTAAATACACGCAACGTTGAAAGGAGAAAAGTTTTAAAATTATTCTAAAGTGAGCTTATTATTTTATTACACGTAAAAACGCACAGAACATGAATTTATTAAGAATAAAATAAAACGAAAATAAAGTAAGAACACTGTTGACCATTGTAGGTCAATCATTTACCTCCTAAATGAATTTTCCTGAAGTTGAGACCTAGCTAAATCGCTTTCTCGCATCCTAAAATATTCACCCGGTTTCATCAAAATCCTTAGGCCCGTTTTCAAGAATTGCTCGCTTTATTGTATTTGATATGTTTACAACAGTGAGATATTACATCATTAATTATTTACTCATCCGTAGCTCATATAGGAATAGCTTTAGGGTATATTATGGTTTGTTCGGTTTGAGGGTTTGTAGAAAGATTAATTGTAATAGTAGCACATGGACTGTGCTTATCTGGAATATTTTGTTTTATCAAATATTATCTATGACTATTTAGAAAGACGGAGATTAATTTAAGAACAGGTTTGACAGCAATTTTTCCTAACTTATCTTTGTGATTTTTTTTATGTTGTGTAAGTAATATGGCCGCCCTGCAAGAACAAATTTATTAATGTAAATTTATCTATTAAGCAGAATAATTTTTTTGATCAACAATAACTTTTTGAGGAATATTTTTTTTTATCTGTATTTAGTACTATGTACAGATTAGATCTATTCTCATTAACTGGCATCTGCTGACTATTATTATCATCACAATTCATTAGATATTGATCTTTGTTTCGTTACAAACAAGATTTGTTAACCAACTGACATGATGTATTAGTTAACATGATAAATTGCTATTACATTAGAATCAGAAACAATTACAATATAGGAAATAACGTTAGCAAAATAAGAAAAACAATTACAATATAGGAAATAAC
>JAFIDM010000001.1:119323351-119395516 GCA_023159025.1 Thereuonema tuberculata | reverse complement strand
TTTTGCTTTATTTTTTAAAACTTTTTTTTAAAACTTTCTATCGAATACTTATTTGTTTGTAAACCTTTTGCTTTATTCATGCTTTATTCTTTATAGTATGTTTAGATTAACAATGCCAATTTTGATATATATTAGGCTTATAAGAATGTTGGATGCAATTATTGAAATGACAATCAAGATAATCCCAAAACTACTGAGAAAATTGAGAAATGCTACTACTTGTGAAATCCTAATGATTTTGGGACAAATTTGGTCCAGAAGTGAGGAGCTCCCGCCAAAAATCAGTACGATCCGACTTTCGTTGCAGGTCTGTAATAATGATGCATTAACAACTATTATAGGATATTTCATCTGAAAAAACTAAAAGCTTGACTATTCAGTTTCTGTTTCAGGCAACCATTTTAGCTAAAAATTTAACTTCACAAAACGTAGCGAAGAAGAGTTGCATTAACTTAAAGCATATTTCATAACAAGGTCGAATCTGCTGGATATCGAATGCATGAAAGGATTTAACGAGAATAAATCCGAAGGCTCAAATAACAAAAAAATGAGTTGGCCTAAATTTTTTTCCCGCTACAATTTATTTATATTTTAACCTATAGGAGTGGGTGAGGAAACAGGAAGTAAAGAGAAAATCAGTGACCATGAATGTGTTGTTGCCAAGGAGGAGATCTCAATCACTGACAACTCAGTGCTTTTCCTGGAAAAACCAAAGACAACAGCTGAGTTGTTTACGTTCTTGTCATTTTCCATCCGCGAACAAGGATATTAGATGCCGGAGACTAATTTCGGACGCTAGTGATTACGAAATCATTCAAATTCAATTTCTGTTGAAACTTCTGTTGAAGTTTCTGTTGAAACTTCTGTTGAATCAAAAATATAAAAAAAAAAGTTTAAGAATAGTTACTTAAATAAAAAATTAGGGTAACAAATAGCGTTTTGGGATTTCCTACAGAAGGCCGGTTTAGATGCGCCATCTTAGTAAGCAATAGTAAGGGCAATGTAAGGGTAGATTGCCAATGAATAAAAATAATTCGATCTCACACGTTCCATATTGACTTCAATCAGACGAAAATTTTACACTTCTCAATTGACTTCGTAACTACGTTTTATTTATGAAAATAAACATTGTTTATATAAATAAACATTTATATAAAAATCCTTTTTTCAATGCATCGAATAAGCGAGAGAATAGTTTAATTAAATATTTCATTTTTTCATCTTTTTGTATTTCGTTGTTTTCAGTTTCGACAGTTTTCGTTAAATCTCGATCAGCGTCGATATGTTTTCGAGATTTCAATCGCTAGCCGCTTCAGATTTTCAGGCCTGAATTCTGTTATGATTTTGGTTAACATTGCAGCTTTTTCTGGAACATCCACGAAAATATAGAGAAAAAAATTATCTCTGCTCGTGAAAATCAATTTTATAGTCAGTAATTTTGAATAAACAGGTACAAGACTTCAAGTTCTTCAATTTGCCATCAGGAGCGCATTGAAAATAGAACCTGTTCTATATTAGAGCAACAGAGGCAATCTCTTGGCCATCACCCGATGGCAATCCGATGACTTACAGATTGCGTACTGAAATGGCACGTCTAAAACGGTATTGGAAAACCTCCGAAATTATTTAATGTATCTAAGGTTATTTATAAAAAGACTGTGTGTGTATGTGTATTTGGTAGTTCTCTTATGAAAAAAAAATCACATAAAAGAAACTGAAAAATCAACCAACCCCCCCCCCTTTCCTTTGCTCTTTAAAGCGAGGCCCATGATTAAAGAACAGCCTGTTATAAAAAACTTAAACCATTACACATATATTCTTCATATTTTTTTCATTTAATCAATATTTCATAGAAGTATCACCTTCTACTTTTTCAGTTTATTAAATATTACAAAAAGAATTACATTTCACGTTGATATTGTTATGCCATTCTTATAAAATATCAAATTGACATGAAGTTTTCTTTATAATATTTAATATCCTGAATAAGTGAAAGGGGATAGTTCTACGAAATATTGATTAAATGAAACTATATGATGAAGGAAGTATGTGTAATGTTTTAATATCTATTACAAAAACATCATCGTCTGGAAAGAGAAGAGATGGAAGCACAACAGATATGAAATAGAACTCAAAATCTTCTCAAGATCTTCTGTTTGAAACATTCCTAACTTCGTAGTTTATTGAAATCGTAGTGTATTTCTCCTAAGTCAATATCAATTTTAGTGTAGACCTATCCCTCAGCAAATTTTATAAAATAGAAAATAAAATATTAAAAACAAATTATGTTTTGAATGAAACTGATGTTGTATATTTCATGAATAATTTTTTTGATAGAGTTGAATTTGCTTCATGTTACACTTTTAATTTGTAATTAATGTTGTTGTTTTTTTTTTTAATTTCAGAGATGGTCTGGAGTCAAGTCACTCACCCTAACATTACTGTTTACGGCGAATATGTTATATTTGAAAACGGATCTGATATCGTACTAGAATGTAACGGAGTCGTTTATCCATTAAAGTGGACTGGTCCAATCCCTATGGTTAGTATTCGATTTTCCCTTGTATCCCATCGTCTGACCAATACACGTCTATATTAAAATAGCTTCACTCTTATGTCTGTTTACTGGAAGTTTCTGTGAGACGACTGTAGTCGATTAAAAGAAACCGTTTCTTCTAACTTTTCAGTCGAATTTTTTTCTCAAAAAGTTAATAAAGAAGAATTGTACCTTTTTTATGTAACCTACGTTTTTACATTTAACTTTTTTCTTTTAATAAATTAGGTTAAAACATTTGAGGAAATAATTTTACCGTTTTTTCTTTGTTTCTTTTTCTTTTGAAGGAGCTCTTTTTCATCGTAGTAATAATATTCGTAAAAAAGAATAAAAAAAAAATTGTTTCCTCCTTAATTTTTAAGACAAGCTCATATTTTACCAAAAAGTGAATGTAACAAAAAATTTGATGATTTAATGTTTTTTTAACTTTAAAATTAATAATACGAAAGAATATTTTTTTGTAAACTCCGCTTCTCCATTGTATCTTTACATTACGGTAAGAAAATAACACTTACACATTAACACGAATTATCGAGGATCATGTATCTCTCTCTGCTATTAATACGTAAAAAAATACAAGGTATTCTTTACATTTCATGGCTACGAATGATAATATTTCACTAATATTAACACTGATGTATCATTCGTTGTTTTGTTTGTTTTTCTTTTCTGACAAAACAAATATCGTTAACTCCGTGAGTTTGTCCCGAACATAATATTTTTATTCCATTTCCATTTCGAAATTTTTCTAAAGATGTTGCTTCTATAATAATAATTAGTAGTAGTATCGTATTATCATTACAGTCATATTATTCTGACATTCTGATTTCCTGCTATCACCAGTTGACTTACTATACCAACTGTTTTTACTAGGGTGAGGAAAAAGTCGCTTAACACTTCCTAAAAAATGAAAAGGAGCTTTTTTGGGTAACGTGACAGAAACATGTTAGGTCTAGGGGGAAACCATATCGGTGTGTGGAACCGGATGGCCGCCATCTTGGATTCAACTAAAATTTTAAAAATGGAAATGGGGTCATGCGATATATCAAGTTTGGCTAGAATTTCATGAGAAATGCAATGATGAATTTTTTTCAACCTATCTTTAACCGTTGAAAATTTATGCACGAATGAATCTAATCAATATCTTCTCTTCCAGGTGTGAGAAAATAACGCTGGAATGCCTCTAACGATTGAGGAACTAATTCAGATCATTTTGTTATCGTGGAAGAGAAGTTCATTGCAAATGATTTTGACCAACGACTTCCGCATAGAGACCTTTTTTCACATCTAGCAGTTGCACAATTGCTGCTAAAGTTCCGAAAGACAGGATACTTCAGAACTGCCACCGACGAAGCAGCCACAGCAGTACTTGCTTCATTTGCAAAATCCCCAAACCATAGCTCTTGCTGATTATCACAAGAATATGGTGTCAGTCAACGATTAATCGTTCGGATCTGAATTGATTGGCAATGTCACGGATCTTCTCTCCCCAGACATAAATATGATCTGGATTCGTTCCTCATGAATTAGAGGCATTTGAACGTTGTTTTCTCAAGTGCAAGAGGAGACATTGGTTAGATTCATTCCTGCGTAACTTTTTAACAGTTAAAGATAGGTTGAAACAAATTTCAGCATTGCCTTTATCGGGAAATTTTAGCCTAAACTAATGTAACGCATGATCCAATTCCATTTAAAAATTGATTAGAGTTGAATCCAAAATGGCGGCAAACAAGATGGCAGCCGTCCTGTTGACGCACACCAATATGGATTCCTCCTAGCCTAACACTTTTCTATCATGGACAATTTTACCCAGAACAATACCTTTCCATTTTAGAAGGGGTGTTAAGCGATTTTTGCCTCACCCTCTATATTATTCTGATGTTCAGTTCGATTACTAAACAATGAATTGTTTAGTCAAGTGAAGATAATCCTGCCTTCAACGTAATCGAACTTAAAACTTGCAGTTTTATTACATTCTTATGCCTCTTCTCTTAAAGTGTAGCATTGGAAGCCATACATTAGGGCTATTTCATTTGCCATGTCATATTGACGGCTAATGGATATCGCTGATTCTTTTTTTTTACTAGTTCAGGATATATCTCAGTTTTTGTATATTGTTGATCCTTAGTTAATAGCACTGGTAGGTGCGTTTTTGTTACTATATAGATGGTCTCCGACTTACATAAATTTGGAATTACGTAAAAAGTCCATAGAAATTAAAAAAAATTATGCAAAGAACTAATGTAAACAATACATCGTCCGATGTATTGTTCATACTAGCCTCAGTAGCGAGACCTTGTTATTTACAGTGATTTCTCCTGGCTGATGATCGCCAACGAGCGTGAAACAGCTGTTCCAGGATTTCACTTGTAAATAATTTGGTCTCATCCATTGTTATTTTTTAATATTTCAAACTAATGTAAATATTTGAGGCAATCGCTGCTACATTCTCCGCAAGCGACAGACATCATCCGACCATAGTATTGTATCTCATTGTGTAAAGACGATTCCTATGCTAAGGTTTTGAACGTTTTCTAGTTTTTCAACCTATCTAAAACTCGACTTACGTAGAGATCTGCGCTCTAAAATACTTACGTAAATTGGGGAACAGACAGTATTAGTATTATCTTAGATTCCTATCCTAATATATCAGTTTCGATGGTTATTTAATTACAATTCCCTTTTCATTCTGAACATTAAATGAAGTTTCACTCAATTTATTTGCTTTTGAAAGCTTTCTTGTAGTAGAATTCCGCTTTTTAAGTATTATGATTGCACTTAATACAAACATACTTTCCTAATTTGAATGTACGAAATCTAAATGATGATCGTTTGATACCCATTTTTTTTTCCTCTTAAAGTCATGGGATTGAATAGCTTCATCAAATTTACTTAGAAAGAGGAACTAGATAAAGGAAATGGAGTTTTCCTGGAAACTCATTTGGATAGTGTTCGAAAACAAGATTGTAATTCATCTGAAAGAGAGTGTCGTTGCTTATAATCTTATTATCATGCAGAACCGAACATCAGAAAAGCCATTCATCGTCAGAAATGCGAAAACTTAAATAGAAATAGAGGCGTAATTGGATGAATTCATTAAATTATGAAGACTTTTTATCCAAGTAAAGTATCTATTCAAGCATTGAACAATTAATTATTTCACATAAATAATAATAATATATAGTCAAAATCTTGTAAAAATCATTGGTAAAATATTTAAAGAAAAAATTGTAAGCCATCGTAAAACTAAAAACATATCTAACAAGATACCAGGAATACCCAACAAATAGATAAGCACTACATAAATAAGAAATGTAAATTCTTTGAAAGTTGTGAGTAACAGAGATAATATATCACTGTGATAATGAAAAACGTTTTCATTAATGAAATGAAATGGAAACCGTCACAGTGCGTTAAAATAAACATCCCCAAGCTAAAAAAAACCGTGTGGTTTCCCTGGTAACTCCCAAATGGACAGTCAGGCAACAGGTCAAATATTTATCTTAAATTCTATATTTTCTTTGGATTTTTATTTGATTCTTTTTATTTTATTATTTATTATCTTTCCTTAGAAACTCCAAAGTCAAATACGAATATACTTTTTTCCACACTGAGGAAGAGAACTTGATATCTTCAAACTACTTTATCCATATCTAAATATTGTTGTATTTAAAAACATTATGTGCATTCAAATTCCATGTTTTACATTATTCCATATTTAAATATACATTACTCTATGATTTAATTTAACGAACAAGGTAGGGATAGCGATTAGTAAACCAATCACAATGCTTGGCAACGGCTTCTGATACGTCTAAGAAAATATAATAATGCTATCTCAAAGTTAAACCATAACACCTGAAAATTTCATTGCTCCTCAATACTTCATTCCTCCGTATCTACCCTTAAACTGCGATAATGTTCCCTAGTTATTCCAGAACTTGTTCATTTTGTCATTTTGTTTAATTTATGTTGAATTATTGCTTTAATTTCCTTATTATTATAAATGTGATTGCTGCGAATGCAAAAGGCGCAATTGTTGCGATTATTGTGATTGTTTTGATTGTTGTTAATGATACCTGTTCACAGACGGACAGACAAAGCCGGAATATAAGGCTTCTAATACAAGTATCAAGGGAAAAGGGAAATATACAGTAGAGGGAAGTTGCCTAATATGGGGAGGTTTTTTTTTAGTAGCTCCTAGATTCAGCCTAAATAGAGGAATATTCCGAAATTTTGCATCTATTGCTTTTAAATATATATTAGATGGTATTGTGATGTATTTCCATCCATCTTTACCATTAGTTTTTTGTGTTGACAAATTAACAGAAACATGAGATCTCCCCATATTGGGAACAGGGGGTCCCTAATATGGGGAGGTAAGGGTTCTCAATATGAGATAATGTTTTATAATGGTAAAATTTCGATTATTAATATTCTTTTTTTATTTTAATGGTTTTTATTATTCTTCTAATCAAGATCAGAAGACTTATATTCCCGTTTTGTCTGGGAACAAGTATCAATAAAATCTCATTAGCAACAATGCCAACAATTGCAACAACAACCGCAACAACAATCGCAAAAATTATTATGAGCAGCAATGACAACAATCGCAACAACAACCGCAACAATAAACGCAACAATTGCGTCTTTCGCAACAATCACATTTATAAAATAAGGAAATTAAGGCAATAGCAATTATATTTTCATAGGCGATCAGAAGACGTTGCGAAGCATTATGATTGGTTCACTAATCGCTATCCCTACCTTGTTTTATTCTCTTTTATTTGAAAATTTGTAGCATGTAATACAATAACATCATTCTAGACTAAGTTATAAATTAAAGATAAATATTTTATAATTATGATTTTAATTTGAAAATAAAAATAAAATATAATTAAAAACATGTAAAAAGTAAAATAATAACGGAAATAAAAAATTAACACATTCTCATTACAAAAAAAGAACTAATAAAGGTGGAATATAATGTTTAGCATATTATAACGTATAAAATGCTAATACATAATCTACCATATTAGCGACACGATATCTCCCCATAATAGGCACACAACATTTCATACAAAAGTTTTATTATTCTTGTAACATACGTCAAAGATTTTAGAAAAACCACAACAACAAATGCTTATGAAATTGTGATTTTAAAAATGTAATTAATAAAATACAATTGCTTATCTTTCAAAAGAAACAATGAAACACAACAGAACGTAAAAAGTTTTTAACACATCGACTCTCAATACAGTAATGGCGACCGGAATGAGTCTAGTTCTTCATGTATAAGGGGAAATGACTTAACTGTACTAGTCACAACATTCGTTGATAGAGTGCACCTCTTGCTTGGTAAGATATTAGACCTCCCTATATTCGGAACCCTCCCCATATTAGGCAACTTTCCTCTACTGTTTAGTTTCATAGTATTGTTATTACTTTGAAATAATCATTTCACTAATTCTTTATTACAGGAGAATAACTCACGCGTCACAATCTTGGACAAAGCACGGTTTGATGCAGTTCGTCGCTATACGTCCATTCTAACCATCAGCCCTGCTTTCACTCAAGACACTGGTCGTTATTATTGCAGTTATCAAAATTATTCAATTGCCAGTAACACCACAGACGGAACTTACGTTTATGTTACAGGTACGGTCTTCCTGTTCCACCATTAATTTCCTAATTATATGGATTTGGAATTATCCCTAACTTTGTTAAACAAACTTTAAAAATAAAATAAAAAGAACATGTCTTGTGATTGTTTCGAGAAAACTGTTGATGTGAGTGTTAAAGTGCTCATTACGTTTAAAACAATCACAAAACAATCACAAAACAATTGATGTGATGATTAAATTCATAGGAATTCAGTTGTCTTTTCTTTAGTATTTCAGGTTTTCAGTAAAATTACTTCTAATTTTTTTTCACTAAATTTATATTCTTCATTAATTTAATTCAAAAAATTTATAAGCGGAATGTAGTAATTATACATCTCACAGCCAAAACAAAAAAGCTTTTTTACCAATATTCATAATTATTACTACTGTATTATCATTATTAATATTAATTTTCCAAAGATATTTTTCTTTCCAAGATTTTTTATATAATACGATTTGCTTGATGGTCCACTTTACTTATATTTTTTCTTTCTGTAGATCCCAAAGAACTACTTCTTCCTTTACATAAACAATTTATGCCAATTTATGCAGTAGACGAAGCAGCTGTGATACCTTGTCGTCCATCCCATCCCAATGTCAATGTCAGTCTATTCAAGTTTCCTGACGAACCGGTAATTTTATTTTTTTATTAAGTGTTTTTTTGCAAAAATTGTCGTTTATCTAAAATCGTTTCTTGGAATTAATAGAACATAAGCTGATTAATATAATAACTGAACGCTTCTCAGTTAACTTTTTCAGCTTACAATTTTCTTATTAACTTTTACCTTAACATTCAAGACATATTTTGACTTCTTTTCAGCCAATTGCAGTTATTCTAGTGATATGATTTGCTGCTTCTGTGCTTTTCTTGATCAATTCCTTTACGAAATAGAAATAATAATATAATTAACAACTAATACTAATTGGTATTTGAATAATGAGACTTGTTCGAATACTTTCCACGAAAATAAATGTTTTCTGTTTTTAATCCTGTTTGATAATACTCAAAAGTAAATGGAAGTTACTACAGATATAAATGTACGAACACTAAAAGATATCACCAATTGCAATTGATGTTACAGAAAAATATAGTGTAGAGATATTGCGTTCACGAATATCATCCTATTATCTTTTATTCGATTCTGAAACATATTTACATCACTGTTTTCTCTCTCTCTCTCTCTCTCTCTCTGTATATATATATATATATATATATATATATATATATATATATATATATTTATTTATATATAGAGAGAGAGAGAGAGAGAGAGAGAAGCTCAATATAAACGCAACTATCCAAATAATAAATTAAATAAATAGTCTAGCCCTTTGCTTCTAAAACGCTCTTAGAACAGGAAATTATCCAAATGATTATAATGATCCCAATAAGTGATTAAAATTCGGATGACTACATTTCTTAATTTACATTGTTTCATAAAGTAATAACTGTAATTTTCCCACTAACATTTTCTGTCTTTCTAACATGCTTTCACTTTATAACATTTTAAGAAATGTGTGGCAAATCCTGGTAAATGTGTAAGTAAATTCTATAATTCTTCTATTTATTTATTTATTTATTTATTTATTTTTATTGAAAAAAAAGTTATTGCAATATTTAATTTTGTATGCAGTATTACTTTCGAAGTAATTTTTTTACTACAAAATAATTTTGATTTAAATCCAAACAAATATTTATTTTATTCCTAATACAATGCACTAGAGCAAAACTTTGATGGATAAGACATTTTCCTTTTAGAAACGCTTTTGAAATTTGCTTTCTTTAATTTTTATAATAGGTGCCTGTCGAAGTGAAAAGAAAGATTTTGAAGTATGATTCAGAGAAAGGATTTCTACTTCGTTATCCTTCCAAATATTTTGATGGAAATTTTTTCTGCAAAGCTGAATACAATGGAACTAACCAAAAAAAAGAAATTCATCTGTCTTGGAAAGGTTGGTTTCTTTTTCAGTTTGGGTTAGTTTTTGGCTTAGAAAAGGGGTTTTGAATGAAAACATCATCTCTGCTGAGAGAGCATTCATAATGTTTATATTCGAACTTCCTCCCAAAAAAATGAGATTGTAAAAAAGAACATTTTTTTTTTTTTTTTACAAGTTAACCTTGTAAACAACAATAACATGGTACAAATGACCTTTAAATTTTAAAAGCTTAATTACTGAACATCTTTTCTTTGTAAAAAAAATTGTTTATTCATTGTGCAGCCCTTTGTTTTGTTTTTGAAAAAAAAAACGTTTTTAAAAATGATATTTTTGTTTACGAGAAGAAAAAAACGAGTTTTTGGTTTAAGCAACTTTTTCTGAAAGATATTGAAGTCCAGAATTGTTATTATTTAATAGCAACATCTCTTCTATTTCAGAAATAACAAGTTTGGAATAACTACGAGGATCAGCACTCTTTACATCCTTCTTAATTCATGTCTTTTTGTATATGAACGTAACATATTTCTTCAACAATAGTTGAACGTTCTGTGAAACATGGGTCCCGCTGAAACTTAAGTCTCTTGTACTTTGATGGCTTTGTTCACGTAACTCTAGCTGATAGAGATGATAATCCCAGAACAGGTCTCTTGAGTGTTGATGAAAGATCTTTATTAAATAATTCCTAAATGTTCAGTGATCTCTCACCAAAGATCATTCCCATCAAATAGCCGTGGGAAGAATAATCACCCATCGAGACTAACTTGTGAGTTAAGGTTTGCTAAGACATTCAGGGTTTGGGAAACCCTCTCTCCAATTTTACAGAGATGAACTTAGAACATGTCTGAAGGAGAAATTACCTCTGCCCGAGATTGAACCAGGCTCCTGCATTCCGGAGACCAGCAGTTATACCAGTATTATCCGAATAATAAATTGCAACATATAAATTTTATATATTGAGATCATATAACAGGAGCAAGATGACATCTGGCTTATTACAATCATGCTAATTTTCAATTAACATTTTCAAGTAACATTTGAAAATGTAGCTACAATTCTTAGCAAAAATCTCAAAACCTTTTCAATTAATTTTGTAATATAAGCGTGCAATATTGTTGAATCCTCACCGAATATTAATAAGCATTCAATTACTTTTAATTTCGAAGGTTAAAATGGCCCATAAGAAAATGTAGTAGTCACGCAAAATACATGGATGAGATACAGCGAAACCATTATCGTAATGCTTAGCACAAATATCTCATGGGTGTGTCTTATTTAGTCACCATTAATACTATAACAAAAAATTAAAATAATAATAATAGATATCAATTACTGTAAGAAACTAAACAAAGACCAATTGGATTACCAGATTTGAAACAAGCATGTCTCAACATTACAAAGCAATCATTATAGGCAGTATCTTTTTTCGTATCAATAGTAGAAGAAAAAAAATCAAAAAGACAATTATTACAAGATGAAATATAAGCCTTAAGCAACATATTTCAACAAAATTACCAATTAGGAATTGATGAGGGCATTATATTAAGCAAAATAATTCATTAAATCGAAAAAAAACAACTGCATCAATATCCAGAACAATGAAGTTCAGGAGTTAGATAAATTAAGACAATTATTATAGGAATGGTTTATTAACAAAGAACTTCACTTTTTTAAAGCAAGTGTGTTAGCTTTTTTAATCGTCCGTAACTGTATCTCACCCTCACCTTTATTTTTAAGCAATTCTAAATTCTTATAGTCAGCTATGCTTAATATGTCAAAAGCTTAATTATTCGTACAACGAAACAAGTGAAGTTTCATGTAAATCATCTCTTTCTTTAAAACACTTTTTTTTATTAACTTTTTATTTGTGTCCGAAAATGGATGTAAAAAAATCTCACAATTTGTTGCTCTGTTTCTTAGGCGATGACAGTAACTTAGAACCACCGAAAATCTTCCCAGAAGAACTTGAAAACATCATCGAAGGAGATTCTTTTGTTCTTCAGTGTCACATGAAGGTTCCAATGGGAATAACAATAGGAAAAATGACATGGGAATATCCGGAATCAGTGGTGCGTATCTATTTTGCTAAAATCAATATTACTTTCTAATTCCAAACTAAAAATTTGCAAGTCAAATTTTCAACAATAAATAAAATTTAATTTTAAATGAAATTTTGCATTTGTTTTAATTTTTGCCTGTTTCTAGAATCGTTGTTATTTTTATTAACTTTTTACTTTCCTTCTTATAAAGGATATTTCCAGCATTGCTATGTAACTTTGAAAAATATTCCAACAGGCTTTTTATTTGTTTCAATAGAAAGACAGAATCCAAATAAAAGATGATACTAAGCCTATCAAGAATATCGAAAATTACATCTCTGATCTTACTGTGAAAGACTCGATTCCAGAGGATAGCGGAAATTACACCTGTGTAATCCAAACACATTCTTATTTTTCTTACCGAAGCTACGTCTATGTTAATGTTGAAGGTAAATAGTAAGAACTGAACAACTTTTCTTTGTAATTCCTTAGTAAAAATATTAGCTGTGATCTCTAATAAATTCATCTACTTTTTTTTACAGTTAAGTCCAGACCGTCTTTCATAAATACTACTTTGACTGGAGGGACAATAACCCAAGAAAAGGGTCATAACCAAAAGTTCTACTGTGTTGCAGAGGGAATACCGAATCCCTCCGTTACGTGGTACAAAGATCACACTCACATTGTAAACGATAGTCACAGCTCTGGGATTCAACTCAGCGACAATAACAGCTCTTTAGTAAGTAGTTCAGTGCAGTACAATCAGTGTTTCCTCTTCCTATCCTTTTAAAACAAAAGAGCTGTAGTTAGGGCTCGGATTTTTACATTTTACATTTTTACTTATTACATTTTTATAGTTTACATAAATTTTTACATTTTACATTTTACATTTTTAGATTTTACATTTTTTCCCTAATTTACTTTGTCATGTAGATATAAACATGTCTGAGATTGTGAAGTAATACTGTATTATTGTATATTTGAACGCTTATTTTGATCCCTTTTTAAGATTTACAGCTTATTTTGGAAATAAGGGCATATTTAGGAATATAAAAAGAATATGTAAAAATTTAACGTGTGTGAAATTAATGTTGTAGTTTTAAAATAGGCCAGACACACAATAATTAAAAAACGTAAAAACACATTAAAATCTCGACCAGGTTTCGATCGGATCTACCATTTTTTTTCAAGTGAAAAAGATCGGCAGATCCGATCGAAACCTGGTCGAGATATTAAGATTTTTGTGTGTTTTATGTTTTTTAATTATTGTGTCTGGCCTTTTTTAAAACTACACCTTAAAAAAGAACATATGTATCGTATTTAGGGATATATTTCAAGTAAATTATTAGGAAAGCTGCTTTATTCTGAAGGCCAGCGTGAGTATGAAGTCTTTTTTGGAAGGTTGTTTGGGTAGATCTATTTTTTTTATTTTTTACTTCCTATTTTGTCATAACTGCATGCATATGTCTGTCATATATCTGCAGATCTTAGGTCATAAAAATCCGGGCCCTAGTTGTTAACTTATTAAAAATTAGACTTTCATATTATTGTTAAGATTCCCTTCAGCTTCAAAAAAATGAACTTTCATTTCAAAACCAAAATTACTGATACGAAGAGCAGTTCACCATTTTGAACTTTCAGTGATAGAATATCTATCTAAATAGTAGATTTACATATTTTATTATAAATACAACTTCCATTCACACACTGCCTTGTCTAAAAATGTCTGATATTCAATAGCATAAATGAAAATGAAAATTGGTCGTATTTCTATTTCACAGTAACATGCCTTATTTACTAGGTGATTGTTCGTGTAACCGAAGAGCATAAAGGGGTATACAGTTGCCGAGCCGAAAACTCAGAAGGATTTGTTTTGGCAAACATTACTTTAGAAGTTACCGATGGTAAATATCTTTATTAAAACTTTGATAAATTCCAATTCACTTCTTTTAATTAGATCTTGGATGATATAATTTGGACTTCGTAAAATGTATAATAGAGTAAATACGAAGTCAGTTTTTCCTTTCGTATCTACAGTTCCAGCAGAGAGCATCAACATGATCCTTACAGATTAAGTGCTTCTTCAAGTGCTTCTACAGATTAAGTGCTTCCTTTGGTGTAGTTCACACAGTTGTATTACGGACTTGCACAATGTCTCGAGCTCATGTTTTGTATTGTGCTATTCTCTTTTGATAATTTTTTTTTACAGCTTTAACTTAGGACTTCATGAAAATGAGGTGGTGATGAAATAATAGCTAATCTATCATCTAAATAGCCTCAAAACGAGCAGATAAGCATTCTGCAAAAATAATATCTGCTTAAAATACTTTTTATTAACCAACCATTTATACGTTTCCAAATTGTGAATATAACAGTGAATATATGTACTATGCACTGTTAATTCTGACAAAAGGTATAAATCTTCAAAAGCATTCTTCTGCATATAACAACAGCTAATTTTGTGCTGATTTACTAAACAAAAATCTCCGGTTAAGATGACTGCTCATGGATCTTGAGCATCTTCAATCCTTCTGTCCTGGTCTGAATTTAATCATGATATGACCACAGCTTACAAAAGCCAGTAGAGAATCATCAAAAAACAGTTGCAAATCAATACAATGTACTGGAAGATGCTTCAGCTCTAAATGTCAGGGATTTTTACGTAAACATTTCAAAGGATCTGAAAACGACTTGAACTGTAAAAGGACCATGATGATGTTCATATTATGTTCATATAAGTTCCCATTCAGTCATCTCGGAAGACAAGATACCTCTTCTGATTTCCACTTCTTAATCTCAAGGAGTTTTTATTCCTAAAAAAAAATCAAAACCTTTTTTGTTTTACTTTTCAGCACCGAAATCCCACATGGCCACTCTGAGCAGCATCATAGTTTTAGTGAGCGTCATCGTCGTGGTTTTAGCAGTGTTCCTCGCTAAAATTATTCTCAAAGAAAGGGTAATGATTACACATTGTATTACCAATTTACATTTCAATAATAGAAAATTTTTCTCTTCTAAATTTTTTTCTTCATTATTTTAATCACAACATATTCGATGTAAATCATTTTCTAAACATTGTGAAATATAATTTACCATTAATCTTTTTCTTACAGAAACAACGCCGTGAGTTAGAGTATTTGCAGAAGATGTTATTCGAAAAAGGTGAACCAGTAAATCTCGACCCAGATATTCCACTCACAGATCAAGTGGAGTTGCTTCCTTACGATAGACGATGGGAGTTTCCTCCTGACAAACTTAAATTAGGTGAGTAAAACTAAAGTGATAACTCACAACAAAATATCACCTTGAAATTGCTTAATGAAGACTGAAAAAATAAAAAGTAACTTCTGAAACCTGAAATCAAACCTTTGCTAATGATTAAGGAAAAAACAAACAAACGGGCATTTTTTCTTTAGCGATTCCATTAGTCCCTATTCTCCATATATAGTCTGCTCTCCTGTTCCTAATCATTCACTGACGAGAACCTGTTAACAGGTTGAAACCTAGATTTGGTTTCTCTATTAAATGTTTTTAAAGATTTTTTTTTGTTTTTTAAAAAAATTTTTAAAAAAGTTTAAGCAAATGTGTTAGCCTTTGTAAATTCATCCGAAACGGGCATTTGTATTGCATAACTTGTCCTTATTTCTTGCAAGGATAAAGAAATAGGATTTAATCAACAGGACCATAGGTGAAAATTAACGTCGTCAATCCATTCCTCAACATATGTGCTACACCCTTAGATAATTGTATTTTTCTAACTTTGTAGCTTCCATACTATCAATACATTAACTTAAGTTGAATATTTACATTAAATTAAGTAAAATAAAAGATGAAGTAAGAGAACTGTTAAATTTAAATTAAAATGAGTTTTAATTTTGCATTACAATTCTAATGGAATGAATTCGATGAAAAGCTACTAAGGCTAAACAAAGTCGTTCAATCATATTATCAATTTTTCCTTTCATCAATGATCAAAGAACGATCTAAAATGTAACCAAAAGATATGTATTGAAAGACAATTTCAAGATTCATTAATTGCCAAAAATTTTTACATTTCTGTATTCAATCGTTAACGACGATTACCTTTTTCGTAGCCCATTAAAATACGAACTTCACAAAAGATGTTTGGTCTTTAATTAAAAGCTTTTCAACAGCAATTCATGTAGTTTTTAAGTTGCTATCGAATTTGATTAAAGATGAAACACTGAAGTTTCAGATAAACTCTCAAACACTAATGACATTCCCAAATTCTTTGGCATTCTAGCAAAGCGTAGATATCAATGACGAGATTTTAACTCTGTTCTCTAGGAAAAGTCATTGGACAAGGTGCTTTTGGACGTGTGTATATGGCGCAAGCATATGGTTTATATGACAATGAAAATACCCCAGTGACGGTAGCTGTGAAAGTTTTAAAAGGTAGATAAAATATTAATATAAAAATACTGTTTGTCTTATATTTATAAAACTGCAAATAAGCTTCATAAATAACAAAGCTTCAATGAAAGTTTCATTTCTTTGTGTAGAGAGAACAGACCTGTCTCATCAAAAGGCTTTGCTGCAGGAACTGAAAATAATGATTCATCTTGGACGTCACGTGAATGTACTTAACTTAATTGGAGCCGTTACCAAAAATATTTTGAAAGGTAAAGTATTATTTTTAAATAATCTAAAAATTAAAATAGTATTTGAAAAAAGAAACAGAAGAAAAGCGTACTATTGATTAAATATTATGATATCTAATTGGGACATCAATTCTTTCAGAAACGAATGAAATAATCTTTTTTAGATATTTTATTTTTTGATTTGCTAAACTGTGATTACCTTGAAGTTCAAACAGTCTACTTAACTATATATATTTTTTTTCTTTTGCAGGAGAAATTATGGTAATTGTAGAATACTGCAGTTTGGGAAATCTCCGTCACTTCCTCTTAGATCATCGAGAAGTTTTTGTCAACCAAGTCGACCCTCGATCAGGTCGAATAATGCCAAGCGCTAGTTTTATGTGGCTTATGGATGAAGACATGAATAACTGTACTCCTTGTAATACAGTCAATAGGTAGGTCTCATTGTTCTAGGTTATAGTATTTCAAAGATTTAAGCGATCTCTAGTACCATGTCTACATTTAGACTTCGATTTTGAGGGATTCATGATCAATTGAGACCAGGATATTATTGTTGAGATTTCTGTTAATGAATTTGCTAATTTACTTGAAGTATTGGGTTGGCCAAAAAGTTCGTTGGGTTTTTTTTTTACGTATGTTGGCTGTAGTAGCGCTTAGGTGTCTTTAACATCATTCGACACCATTTTGTTAGATTGTATTGTGACAGCTGTCATATCAACCTGCATTTAAAACAAAAACTTAAAAAATAATTGGTTTGTGTCATCAAATTAATATTGAAGATGGAAGACAAATACGCACGCAAGACCGCATGTTTCGTTGATGACCAAGCAAAAACTGTTACAGCTTGACTGGGAAGTTCTGATTCATCCGTCTTATTCACCAGACATTGCACCTTCGGATTTCCATTGATTTCGGTCTTTACAAAAATTCTCTTAATGGGAAAAATTCAATTCCCTGGAAGACTCCAAAGGCACCTGGAACATTTCTTTGCTCAAAACGATAAAATGTTTTGGGAAGATCGAATTATGAAGTTGCCTGAAAGATGAACGAATTATCTCCTAATTTCTTTCCCCAAGTTTTGGGAAATTTTCATACTAAATGCATTTCGTTCAATGAATATGAACAAAGAATTGCAATTATAGGATTATCCGATGACTACTTTATAATATAAAACTTTTGTACTTGTTTGAATGTATGTTGTTGTTTTGTACTTGTGTGTAACTCGTTTCAAAGGCTTACTTATTTGCAAAAAATATTTCTTTCCTTTTACGTAATGCTCTTATTTCATATATTCATTATTTATTCTATAAACGACTTCCTAAATTTTCTGAAACGGCAAAAATTCAAAAGATTTTTGATTTTGATTTTTGTTTTTCTAGTTATGATCAAAAATTATTTCCGGCCCCTTCCACTATCTGTGACACCTCAATTGACACAGAAATGACCAATTTGAGTCAACTTGAGGAAGTACGATGCGATGTTACGAGGGAATCAACGGACGGCTCCATTACAGGATCGGAGAGGAGGAAATCAAAGAAGAAGCGCACCCTTACCACCTGCGACCTTCTCTGCTATGCGTTTCAGGTGGCCAGGGGCATGGAGTACCTGGCCTCCAAAAACGTAAGTCTAATTAACATAGAATTTGCCATGTTCCAAGACCTGTCAATCAAGCGAGTGGGCGACTCCATTATTCAAAATGAGAGAAATAGGATAGTAAGGGCTAACCAAATTTCTTGTTCTGCATTGAAACACTTATTAACTCATTCTTTCAAGTGTTTTATGTTTTCGAATTATTTTCGAATTATGTATTTCGAATTTAAATTACTTGATATTCATTCTATCTATCCATCCTGTAAATGGTACGATGTTTTTTCGAATAATTAACAGGTCTTCTGAGATGGCATGTCAACAGTACAGTTCGGAATGTGGATGTGAATAATTGATAAACTAGAAAAATTCAACGCAATGCTTTATTGTGATCAAAGAAATTATGCGTTATAATTATTTTTTTTCCAAAAATCTGATAATTTGATAGATCAATTTAGTCATGGACTGATAGCTCTAATTTCGATAATACTGTTCTGAAATCCATAGGAAAAGTAAAATGAGTGAAAATAAATCCTACTACATTGAATATTTTGCTAAATTCCAATTTAGAATATCTAGGGTTCCCAATGGGAAGCCCAATATCAGGGACTATTTGTAATTTATATCTTAATTGGCTGGAAGACAAAGATATCCTACTACAATTTTTGTTTTCAAAAATAACTATTCAACCAAAACAAAGTTGTGTTGAAGTTTGACTCTTATTATCAGCTTTAATTCAAGAAAGCGAAATTAAATCTGAGGCATATAAACTATATTAAAAATAGTTAAGTAATCTGTCTTTCTAGCAAGTGACACTGATGCAGGAACTTAGTCTAGATTTACAGAATCTTTCTGTAGATTCAGGGCTTGTGATTGCTAATATTGCTTCCACTGCTGCAATAGTATTAAAATCGGTCAACAACTATAGAAATCAGTAATAATCAACGCTATCATTAAGGCTTATTAAGGAAGTGATTTTCTTTACGTCTTATTATGAAGTAATTATTGAATAGAGTAAGTTAAACATTAAAACTATAGCTTAATAAGCTTGAAATCATTATTTTCAAGTTGAAGCTAAGTAAGCTAAGAATTGTATTTAAAAGCATAGAAATTCAGCTATTAAACTTTTAATAATAATGTCTACAAAGTTATTATTTGGAAGTAATCATCTTTTTTAACTTTACTGAACAAAAAAAATCACTAAAGGCATCTTCGGCTAACAAAATCAATATAATAAAACTGAGGCATCGTTAATTATTATGTTTTTATTATTTCCCTGTTTCTGTTTTTATTATTTCTCTGTTTCTGTTTTCAATGATTCCTTGGTAAGTGGCTTTCACTGAAATGACCTATTCTCTTCAAATAAAACGGACTTTTATCTTTCTTCAACAACAAAAAGTAATTTCTCTAATCTTTACAGTTGGTCCATCGAGATTTGGCTGCCAGAAACATTCTTTTAACTGAAGGAAATGTAGCAAAAATATGTGATTTTGGATTGGCCAAAGATCTCTACAATAAATCTGTCTACAAAAAGAAGAAATGTGTAAGTAACTTAAAGTCAATGACTTTTATTTCAATTTACGATCATTGAAAATTCTAACGAATAATTTATTTCATCGTTAAATTTCTTTTGTCAAAGTTTCTTCCGAAACAAGTACTTTGGTCTTTCCGAAATAACTGATACTTTTCTTAAAAATATCATTCTTAAATATCAACATATAAATTTGCCTCATACTGTAATATAATACTCGTCCTAATAGCTTATAGTAAATTTAAATTTAATTCTTTTCGTTTTACTGATTTTTATTTAGGGTCCTTTACCAATTAAATGGATGGCTTTGGAATCTATTAAAGACAGATTATTTTCATCTCAAAGTGATGTGTAAGTATTTATTTTGATCCGGTAATGCAAGACTATTTTAATGATAACAACGAAATTTATTTGTGGTTCACTATATTCAAAGTGAAGCATAAAAAAATTAATTAACTTGCACTTTTTTTATCGCATTGTAGAATACACAAATTTGATGCTTTAGCTCTTCTTTTAGCGATCCCTGTAAAGGAAAGTGGGGAGGGGGGAGGCTCTTACAGTCATTCTCTTCATCCATCAGCACCTCTTCAGCCCAAACAAGTCGGACAGAAACCCTTATGACTTGTAGAGTTCCGGTCTACGGTCACTTCCTGTCTCAGAGGAAGTAGCCGAAAATGAAGCATGCTAGGTGTAGTGTACACTATGAAACCAGTTTTGTTTTTATAGACAAGCGTTAAATACATGTAGCAAGCACCCCAAAATATTAAAAACCTGTACACCATATTACATTAATGTAATATAATATAATTATTTTTGTTATTTTTCTGTAATTTTTCTAGATGGTCGTTCGGAATTGTGTTGTGGGAGCTTTTTACTTTAGGAGGAAATCCGTATCCTGGAACTGAATTCGATGAAGAATTTTTCCAGAAATTGATGAGTGGCTATCGACTGAGCAAACCTGACTTTGCTAGTAATGACATGTAAGTTAAACTACAAGAAGTAAACTTACAATTTAAAACTTAAATTTCATAGAAAATTAACTTAAATGGTAAAGATATCCATATTTACAAGAAGGAAAACCCTTCATATATTTCTTAAATATCTGCTATATCTTAAATACCTGTTATAAGATCAATATATGTTATTTAAAACTTCCAGCATTTTTTTAAACTTCATATTATTTTATTATTAGTCGTACTTATCATTTTTTTATTATTATTTATTTCGCTGTTACTGATTTAGGAAAATAATAAGATTGAAGTTGATATTAGCAGGCTTAATTTTAATAAAACAGTCAATGTATAGGAATCATTAGGCTAAAGAAAATTTCATAATAAAATTATATTTTATGAATCCATTTCGTACATGTAAAACTATATTATGTTGAGTGAAATGGATTCCAAAGACGGAAGCTCGCATTCTGATGTATTTCCTTTATCCTTTTCCTTTCTTTCTAATGCAATTTTTACAGTAAGTTGTTTTCCGTTTTTTTATTAGGTTCTATTTTGAATACTACTATTTATTTTTCATTAGCAAGTTCATCGCCATCATCTACACCGTAACTATTTTTATTTCATAAACTTCTAAACAAACTTCTGTGTAGGATTTCGATTATACACGACTCATTATAAAAACGTTAAAATATTTACCTTTAATCTAGTTAAGTAGAATTCTAAACCCTAATTCGTGACCATAATGGTGTTTAGCTGCATATTAATAAAAATGAAAGCGGAAGTAAATATTTTTCTGAAGTGAAATATACACAGAGATGACACTGAATCCACTGAGCTTTAGCGGACATAAAATGTGACACATGAGCATCAGAGGAAATTTATTTGTTTTGTCACAACGAACAGAGGACGAGAGACGGGAGTTAAAGCGAATGAAATATGTCACGGGGTGTTCTATCGAAAAAAACAATACACAAACTCATATTTAGAACGAATCTAAAATGTACAAAAAAATCTACATTCACTTTTAAATTAAAATAATTAAATACATTTTTTGTAAATACATTTTTTTATACATATATTTCATGAAATTCGCTTAACATCATTTTCAGTAACGAAAAGAATTTTAAGTATTCTCCCAAAATATTAAGAACATAGTTTGATTAGTATCTACAATTTCTGAATGTTCAACAAAATATTTTTACTATTAAAAATGTAATGAAGAAATTAAAAACTAAAATATGATTGTTTAATTTTACATTACCACTCTTTAAATAAGTCCCTAGATCAGCTACATTGCTTGAATATTTAAATAAAATAATAAAGATATTAATATCAATTTTTCTTTAAAATTAAAATAATTCCATCTAAAAATTTAATAGCATTTATCTCGGGCTTTTGACTTGAAGAGAAAAATGAAGTATACTAAGCTATTTTTTTTATACAATTCACTTTATTTAAAAAAAAATCCATAAAATAAGAAATAAATAAATATTAAAAAAATAACCTTTCAATAAATTAAAAACTTTTTTAAATGAATATCATAAAACTAATCTTCAAAATAAGCAAATATAAAAGCAACATGTTTATTTCTATTGCTAATTAAGAATCCAATGAATTATTGATTAGCATATTAACTAATTTCTAATATTAAAATTAATAAATTAATATAAATAATTAAAGGGGAAAATGACTTAAAAAAGTCACTTCTTAATTCTAAGTAATAATAAGAAAAATCGAATGAAAAAAAATTAAAACAGTATTCATTAATTAATCTTCATCAATGAAAGCTCCGCCTGAGTTGTTAGCTTCCCTGTAAAACTTTGTATTGTTTTCGTACAGTTATGCTGTTATGAGAGATTGTTGGAAACCAGAAGCAAAAGACAGACCTACATTTACTGAACTTGTTGATAGGATAGGAAGTCAACTGGACGAAGGTATTAAGAAGGTAGGGGAGAAAGTTATTTATTAACAATTCAAATACAATGAGTAATAAAAAAATCTATTTTTTTTTTTTTTTATCATAGAAAAATTATACTTAAAATTTGAGTTTTATCGATTAATGATAAGAATTTTAATTTTTTTATTATTTAATGAATTTCCTGGAATTATTAATATTTTTTCCAATAACTGAAATTAAACTGTGTTTTCGTGTAATCTTCTAAAATTAAATTTTATTATTTTCATTTATTGCATTTCATTTTTGAATATTTAAACTTCTGACAATTATTTTTAATAATTTTATTTTTCTTAGTGTAAGAAAAAGACCTGAATTATAATAAATTAAGATTCTTAAAATCCAGATAAATATAATATAAAAATAAAAATAAAACCTTTCTTTATTTTGGGAAAGATATCTTGTATTTTATTTTTATACATTTCTGCTACAATACGTTTTCTTTCAAAAAACTATAGAAGTTACTATAGAAAGTTAGGTGTTTGTGTATTTTGTTTTTCGTTAATTTTCGATGTTTCCAAGACTAAAGCAGCTTTGATTGAGAAATAGTTAAAGATTTATTATAGATTAATAGAAAACTTGTTGTTGTTAGTTGAATTGTTTAATAATTTGCCATTTTCTTTTCCTTAAGTATTATGCGAATCTGAGCGTATTGTATCCTCTACCTGCTACTCCAATTCCTGATGGCTACGTCTCAATGAAGGGAGAAGAAAAAGAATCCCAGGATCAATCAAGTGATTCAACCGTTCCCATTATTTCTACTAAGAAGCAAGAAGTGCGCTACATAAACTTCCCTGAAAATCCTCCCATCGTTGTAAACGATTACTTGACTATGGACAGTCCCGTATCGAAGGTGGCACCAGCTCTCAACCCAGCACCCAAGAATGGCTTCGTCAACGAAGCGAACTTCTATGTCAATGATCTGGACCGTCTCCTGAACGACGAGAATCTCGCCCTCAAGCTACAGATGACAGCCGATGCCCTGCAAAAGCAAGCGGAAGAAGGTGACTGCATTGCTCTCACTTCCCTTCCGCCAAGTCCCGACGGAGAACCCCATTACCGAATCCCTCTCGGTGGCAAGTTCGTGGACCCGTCACGACTCCGGAATCACTCCGATTCGTCTAGCGGCATTGTGTCTGACATCGGCGGCCAACCTTACGAAGGGACCTTCATCTGAGGCCTACTTCCGGTCTAAATGGATTCCAAAAAAAAAAACTATTTCTATTATTTAGACCAATTTGGAAGTTTTTCTTTGATTTTTCAGTTGGACAGATATCAAAAATTATACTTCTGAAAAGTTATAATAAGAAAGCAAAAAACGAAATTAAAATCATTAACTTTGTAAATGAACTAAGTAATGATCACAAATTTCATTAAAAACTTAATGAACTTCCAAAATAGTTAGAAAAAAATTTCGAAAATTTCGGACAATGAACTTACGAACAGCCAAGAGACAGAATGATATAATTTCAGTAGAGTTAACAGTTATTCAAATATTCCTGTAAGATCATTCAAAGAATGAAATGGGAAACGTCTGTTTTCCAACTAGTATGTAATATATGGAAGCAAATAATTTACATCTGATAATGCGTCTAAATGAGAGAAAAATCCCGTAAGAGCCTCAAACCACCATTCTTTAAATCTCAAAAATAAAAAAGCAAAAACAACAAGCAAAAAATTAATGATGTACATATTTGGTTGACTTATTTTGCTTTTAGTTTTCGTGAAAAATTAATATGATTTACAGCAGCTTCATATACCGTGGTTACGGTATTCGCAAGGGAACAATGCCAACTAAAAAAAAAAGCAATTTACAAATAGAATTAACTATTCTTAGAGTATGATATTCAATTTTGTTGAGTAAATAGCAAACATTGCAGTTTTCAACAAAAGTTATTTTTAAGATTTTAGGTAAAGAATTGTAATTTATTCTGGATTTCTTTTATATTATTAGAGCTTTGGACCAATTGGTTTATTTAATAAGAGAGATTATCTTATTAATATAACAGTAATACAATAACGAAAAGAGAAAAATCCAAGTCCTAATATTACTATTAAAACCTACTAAAACTTTAATAAATTTTTACAATACATTTTACTATTTAAACATTCATCCTGGCACCTTCAAAACCTAATTTATTGTAAATTTTATATTAGATTTAGCAAACGTTTGTATTAGTTTAGCATAAAATAATAAATTTTATTAGCATAAAAAAATAAATAAATTCTATAATATCTTACTTCCAATATTAGTCATTAAATAATTAAATAATTCAGAACAATAATTGAACAATAATGCATTTCATATTTATTGCTCTTGAAATTATCCACTTTTGGTGTAACCAGTTTTGATAAAGATAATATCATTTTTTCAATAGAATTTAATGTTCTCCGAGCATGTGTTGCAAACTCAAGTAAATCTGCACAAACTTTATTTAGATTTACTATCAAAAAATCTGATGTAATCCCTAATATAAATGCAATCCTAATTTATTTACACAATTTTCTTTAATCTAAGCACTCTATTTTAATTCTTTCTCGACTATAAGATATTAATTTCTGATATCATAAATAATATTGAAAAACTCTTCAATCTCTTTACTTGTAAAATGTGTGTTTTTCTTAATTAGCACATTTGATACGTTTTATCCACTTACGAACAACGATTCATACCGTAATCTGTAGAGTTACTGGATTTTTCTCCAATTACCTAAACTTACGAGTTAGTATTAGTTCCATTGACGTACCTGGTTTTTTTAATGTGGTGTTTTTATGTCTTCAAACGCTTATACGTATCAAGATATCTGACAGTTTAAAAAAATCGGATCAATAATCTCCGATTTAATCCTCTATATCAAATCTATCACTTGTATCTAATATTTTTATGTTGTGACGTCATTGAGTGCCTTCTTGTTGTCATGACAACTGGATCGATTGTCGAGCAACAATAATTGTGCTGTGAATGGAAGTTTTTCTTCTTTTCTTGTGTATTTTCATTAATAAATGTATATGTAAAGAAGTCATCCTAGTCTAATATAGGAATTTAAATATGAAATTCAACACTGCTTTTAATTAGACCATCAATGTAAAATAGGATTTATTTATCCTGTTTAACAGTATCCCATTTAAATATAACTATTAATATATATTTCAAATATATTTGTTATGTAAATTATTATCAAATTTGTGGTTTAATTTCGCATTTCACGTTTTTGATGATTTTTATTTGTAATTTGTATTAAAGGTGATGTTTTACTTTCTTATAAATTTTATAATTTATTTATAAAAGATATTCTAATTGACTAATTTATCATTAAAATTTAAAAAAAATATATTTAATCAAACACTGTAGGAATGTTACTGCTAAATTGTGCATCTCATATTCATAGAAGATTGTTTTACTTTTCTTTATTCTAATTTTGTTCTTATTTAATTGCATACATGAGATTCCGCTCTTAACTTTAAGACTTGGATGAACTTGTCATAACTCTTATTTTTTGATTAATATTATTCTAATCATTATGTAGTGAAATGTAGATTAGTCAAATTAATATTGAAGTAGAGAAGTACAGGGAGTCAAATCAAATGGTGCCGTACAGAGACAATGGAAGGTGAGAGCGATTCGAGTTTGTTAGTCATGTCAGAGGGGCTTCGGTTGAACGTCGTTTGATTCGTAGGAAGAACGAAATTCGCGCGAATGACGGAATTCCACGACGCCATTGTTGCCGTTGGTGAAGTTGCGTCTGAAGCTAATGCCTGGTGTTTTATAACAACCAAAGCACGATCTCCAAACTATTACTTTTCTTGTTTTTGTGAGCGTAAATGAGTTTATAAAATCCCAGAAAATGGCAAAGCTTGAAGATGTTAATAATAATCGTACTGTAAATAAATGTAAATGTTAAGGCAAGCTGCAAACAGAGAGGATTTTCGCGAACATGTTCGCGAACATATTCGCGGCAAATATATTTCATGTAGATTCCATGGCATCTTGAAAACAAGCTCAAGACATTTTTGGGAGTTACTCGTTTTAATTCAACTGCGTAGATAGTCAATGCATAATTTTAAAAACGAATAGAGTAGAGTTTTTTTTTTGTTTTTTTTTTTTGCCGATTTCTCATTAGAATTGGAACCGCTAAGTCACGGCAAAGTAAAATGGCGCCAATGACCTTCCGTAGACTACTCTGGAATGAACGAATCGCTTTCACTTCTAAATCTGCTTTGAGCTGCAATTTTACCGCCCTCAGTTTATAATTTTGATTTTTTTTTTAAGCTTGAAAAAGCTGGAATTGTAATTAATCATTAAAATGATGGAAAAGGGTCTTTAAATTTAAGAGAAAAGAAACAATTTAAGATAAATTCGTTATTATTTAGAATAAGTGAATAATATTTTTTATCAAAGGAATTAGAAATCTGAAGCTTTTAAAAAAATAGTAACTGTTATTCAAAACCACTACGAAATAAACTGCTTTTTTATTAAAATTATTAAACAAAATATGGTAGAAACTTTCATCTACATGTCAATTTTTGTATTCAAACTTCAGTAAAACAAAAAAGTATAATTATTGTAGGAAATTAGTAGAATTAAAAAATAAAATGAAATTACAAAATTTAACCCTAAGCAATTTTATAAAAAACAAAAAAAAAAAGTTGAAGTTTCCCTTCAGAAAAAAAAAAAACAACTAAATAAATAAATAAAAATAAAACAAAAAATAGAGCGGCAACAAAACGAAAGGTTTAAAACTTCGACCTGAATGATGTATTATTTTATATTTACAATTTTTACAATTTATATTTTAATTTTATGATTTATATACATATTTCTATATTTTTGGGTATATGTGCAATCAAGAAAGCAATGTAAAAAGATATATTCTATCATCTTATAATATTATCCATCATAACTTCAGTCTTTTCTCTTTATTATTTTCTTTTTCCTCTTTTTTCTTTGCGTAATAGATAATATAATATTTGTTTTTGTTTTTGGTTTGTTTTTTTATCCAATCTCACAAAAACTTCGAAATAAAACTAATAATGTTATAAAACTTTCATTCTATGTAAATTTCATAAAGTGTCTTTGATTTTTGTTATGTCCGAATATCTAACATTATGAAAAATGCTTAAAAAAAACAAAAAAAAAAATACTTGTATTTAGGTATTGTTACAAAATACTGGATTATCCAGATCTATTACCAATAAAATATCAAAAGAAGTGTTGTCCGTCTATTAATTGAGTTCATTTAATCTTTAACTTCTGCAATATTTTCAGTTCAAAAGCATTAAATTATATTTTATTTACTTGCATTAATTAAGATAGAGATCTGGTGTAAACTTCTAGGTCCCGTAGGTTGTGAAAATGGAGCAGTTTTTGATATGGAACATGGGTCCGGAAATGCACCGATTCCTTTTTACCCCTCCTGTCTTATTCACTGCAATAATTGGAACGGTTTGTAATGTTTTACTTAATGCAGGACAGTAGATTGTTGCGTATACCATTGTTGTCGTTAGCACAATACATGATAATCACGTGAAACCAGTAAGCTTAAGAGGACATATTTTCACGGGATGAATCAGAAGTCTTGTAAACATGATGCAATGAAATACAACAATAACCTCCTGTTAAGTTTACTGGTTTCAGTGATCATGATGTGTTGTGCTAACGACAACAGTGGTATACGCAATAATCTACTGCCCTGCATTAACTAAAACATGCCAAACCGTTCAAACTATTGAAGTGAATAAAACTGGAGTTTTAAAAAGAGTGCGTTTACATCCAAACTTTCAACAGACCTTTCTATTATCGGTTAAACAATATTGTTTGTTCAAATTCTCATTACATTTCCTTGATTCCATCTTCACTACTTCTTCAAATAAATTCTTAGGAAAAAATCTCTTTCATTCTTTCATTGAGTATAAATTCTTTTCGTAAGTTTTATCTGGTTATATAACAAACTCCATTGTGTTTCTGCCATTAATCTTTTAGCCTCTTCATTATTTATAAATAAAGGAATCTTCTTCATGTCCAATGGTCTCGGTATCACCCCATAAAATTTCGAATTCCTTAGAAAAGTTCATGTGACTCCCATTTAGCCAATTTTATGATAAAATACTGAAAGATCATCAAAAATGCACCACATTGTATAAAATTCATATGATGTGAATATAAAAAAGGTTTTTTGGAAGTAGAGTACATAAAATACTGAAAGATCATCAAAAATATATGTACTCTACTTCCAAAATACTTATTATTAATCTGTATAAAATTATATTTTTCTTGTATTCAAAGGACTCCTTCCGTCCTTCCTTCCTATACTTCGTATTGTGATATTGAATTTCCTTAAACTCTGTACATATGTTTCATATTATACGAGAACATCGTTTTCCTTGAAAAACATCTTTTGATTTTACGGGGTTATAGCGAGACCATTGGATATGTGAATATAATACATAATTTATGTTGAATTATTGCTTTAATTTCCTTTTTATTATAAATGTGATTGTTGCGAATGCAAAAGGCGCAATTGTTGCGATTATTGTGATAGTGTGATTGTTGCTGAGCTGTATTATAAATGTGATTGTTGACAATGCAAAAGGCGCAATTGTTGCGATTGTTGTGCTTAATGATAATTTAATGGGATTTTAATGATAGTTGTCCATAGACAGACGGACAAAGCGGGATTATAAGGCTTCTGATACAAGTATCATAAGCCTAAAATAATGAAGGGGCTAAAAGATTAATGGCAGAAACACAATGGAATTTGATAAATAATATGATAACAGTTACGAAAAGAAAAATAAAAGGATTACAAATAAAGGAATCAATACTCAATATAAGAATGAAAAAGATTTTTCCTAAGAATTTATATGAAGAAGGATTGAAGATAGAGTCAGAGAAATATAATGAGAATTTGAAGAAATGAAATAGCAAGAAAAGAAGAAAATTAAGAGATAGAATGAAGTTTGAAAATGAGAAAAAGACTGGAAAGATACTAAAATGATTCGAATTATATTGTGAATTTGAGCAAAACTAAGTTAGGCACAGCGGAAATACTAGGGCTTAACAAAGACTTAGACTTTAATAGCAATGCAAGTGAACAAACAACAAGATGACAATGTTGTTTGTTACTTATTTTTTTTTTAACTAAATTGCATTTTTTGATTTCTAATTGTTGTTACGCATAATATAAAGGATTTATTTTCTATCTATGCGCTACTTAATTGTTATGATTAATATTACATTTAATTCTAAATTTAAATGATCTCAATTTGAACAAGAAGTTCATGAGGTAACTTAAAGCCTGCTTTCCTAAAATGTTGTTTCATAAAACTTTCCTTTTTAAAAAAAAATCGTAAAAACGATCCGAACGAAAAGTTTGGATTTATTTTTAATTTATAATATCTGCCGAAATCAAACAGTTGAAATTTTTCATTTTTTAAAAAGAAAAATTATCAGATTAATTTTAATCGTATCAAAGCGAGCGCAAAGTAGTGGATTACTAATTGAAATTAAGACATCGATAAAAAACCTACATGGTTCTAATGCTTTTCTATAGGAATTTTTTTTTCTATATTTAAAGGAGAGGATGTCACGACAAAGACCCTATGGAAGACATGTCAAACATAAAAGTTAAAAAGTCTCTTGTTCTTAAATATTCATGCCACGTTTCAAGAAGATCCATCGAGTGTTTCAAACGTTATTAGGGAAGACGCACATAGATTTGAAGAGTCTCATTTTCTTAGGTTAAAAATTAGAATAAATAAGTAGATAGCAGAATGTAAATCGTGCATTTAATTCTTATTACTGACGTGTTTTTTGTTTCTTTAGGTAAAAAAAAAAGCGATACAAACAAGGAGAGGTGTAAAGACTATGTATAGAAATTCTAATTCTGACATTGCTTCACTAGAAGAACACAAAACTAAATCTATCTCCTTTATTACACGAAAGGAAATAAAATAAAAGAGAATGGATTTCATTCCAGTGACAGCCTTCATTCTCTGTGATCTCGTTTGACCAGAGGCTTGGAAGCAGAAATCTAGTTTTATGATGGTTGGTTGGGGAATCTGTTTCAGTGCCTTATATTCTCAGCTGCAGCTGGCGCACGAAACTCAAAACAATTGTCGACGTTAAAGCGAATTAAGAAGCCTCTCATCTTTTTTTGTTCCGGGACAAGATTCAAGAACGTCCTCGAAACGGAGAAGAAATAATTTGATTCTTAGTCTTGCGAACGGGGCCTGACCTCCGATGGTCACGAGGCGGAGCTGTGGCTCGTAGTGGGGGTGCATTGTCCTCCTACTCGACGGCGCATTGTTGCTGCTCCTGATTTATTCAGCAAAGACAACTCATCCATCCATTGCAAATGGGCTACAGAAACCACTTAAGAGGGACGCCCGATTTGCAGACGGTTCCCGGATATCCGGATTTCCATTTAAGTTCCTCCGCAGCGAAGGCAAAACAAACTGTCTCGAGAGAGAAAAGCTGATCGTCATAATGCATATAAAAAGAAATTGGCATTTTTTTTTTTTTTACATTTTCCTTTCATCTCTCAAATTCAGAGAAAGAAGATTTCTTTGTGAAGAGATAAGTAGAATTATCCTCGCAATATTTACTTCTTTCCACAATAAAGGAACTTGATTGCAGTTTATTCATCGCAAAAATCCATAAAAGTAGAAAGAAAAACAGAAGCAATTCCGTATTCAAATTTCGAATTTCAACTTTCGTCGTAAGAGCAAGAATATCCCAAGAATGTTGAAATAGAATAAAGGATTTAAAAAAGCAAATAACTATAAGATAAAAAATAAAAGTAACTGATAAGATGAGAAATATAAACAAATAGAGTAAAAATAATAGAATTTTATTAAAAAACGTCACTGAAAAGTAAAATTAAACAATTCAAATACAATATAATAGAACCTATAAATATTATATATACATATACATTAAAATGTGATTTTTTTTTTTTTAATAAATCCTTTTCTTTCTTTTTTTTTTTTATACTGAAAACTAAGTTTCAGTCAAGACACAACTTAAGATAAAAAATTATAACGTTGTCAGGTTGAGCTAGTTCTGTGGTCCCAAGTTGGTCAAATTCGTTAAAGGAAGGAAGGAATTAAAAATTAAAACCATACATACATGATCTGGACTTTTTTTTTTTTAAGTACTAAAAAGGTAAAAAATTAAAAGCCTACATTTTAATTTTTTTTTTTTTTTTACATAATATGAAACAAAAAGGAATTAAGCCGCATTATATTTTTAATTTTTATTTAAAATCTCGGAAACGGTTTGAGCTAGAAACACGAAATTTGACATGAGAGTTTTAAAGGAAAAGAAATTTTTTTGACATGAGAGTTCTTTGTCAAAATCAAAAATATCCATATTTGACGAATTTTTCGATATTGGCATCTTAGGGGGAGGGGGGGTAAATGGGGTGGCCAACTTTCTTAAAAGCGCCTCTTATGCATCTAGCGGCGACAATTGGAACCACAAAAACATTGTTGTTCAACAATTGGAACTAAAATATTATTGTGTAAAATAGCAGCACAGATAACCTGGTGGCGACAATTGAAACTAAAATATTGTTCTGCATATTAACCTGAAGGCAAAAACTAGAATTATGGGTTGTAAACGGGAGGGCAGTGAGGGAATGAGTAAAAATTGCTGAAGGATTCTTCTACGGAGTTTTCGTTATGAATTTTTATGAACTGGGGAAGTAATAAGGGCTCAAAAGATTAGAAAAGGGTGGTAAGTCTTACATTCTCCGATCTCTGTATTAATTTCATATCTAGGGATCTCGAATTACAAAATTCAAATATAACATTACTTTGTACCTATCATGTGATTTTTATACCAACTGGAAAGTATGGAAATGATGTAACAATTTAAATTTGTTTCTCCACCACATCAATGTTACCCGTACGAAGAACGGGTATTCTGCTAGTCCTTAATAAAATAGGTCTTATCGCTGACATAGATAATCTCAAATCATCTCCCCGTCTTCGACATACTCTATTATCTGAAATTAATTTACTTCATTTAGCTCTGACATGTGTTCCGAACAAAAACATCATAAATGGATATTTGAAACGTCAACTGTATTTTTATCTTGTATATTCTGTGTATTGTGCATTTGATGTTCATATCCTTTTAATCTCACATGTATTTTCGATATTGGCATCCTACGGGGTGTAGGATGATAAAAGGTAAAATGATTATATGTCGTTTAAAAGCAAAAAGTTTTGTATTTGTATGTCGTTTGTATGATTACTATATTTTCCTATTACTATCATATAGAGAGAGTAAAAAAGAAAAAAGGTTTACGTTTAAAAATGAGATAGTCAAGATTCTGATTCCAATGGTTAATGTTCGTTGTTAAGCTTCCCACATACTTAATTTATCATTATTTGACTTACTATTTACTTTCGTGGGCCCGGTAGCCGAGTGAGTTAGGGCGCTTGGTTGCGGGTTGGAGGTAGCGGGTTCGATTCCCGGCCTCGGCGGAGGCCGGGAATTTTTCCACGCTCGTTTCTCTTCCATACGGGTCCTAGGGTCTACCCAGCCCTCTGTAGAATGGGTACCGGGTTTCTTTCCCGGGAGTTAAAGGCAGGTGGGCAGGAGGGCAGGCGGGCAGGAGGGCAGGCGGGCAGGAGGGCGGGCGTTAGGGCTGACCTCCTGACCTCAACTTCGTCCCGTTAGGTCACGAAAAGATGGATCCTAAGCTTCCCCGAGGGTCTATAAAGACCTGTTAGTGGGATACTGTAACTTAACTATTTACTTCCATAAGGTTTGTAATCCCGCGGTTTGCAAGCAATATTTTTGAAAATTGTTTCTAACGTTATCAAAACATAAAAAAATGGATTTTGAAAAAAAAAAAAAATGCTTTCCTTTCCTGATCACGTATTTTTATTTGGTTCAAACAATTGGACAAAACATCAAAGATTTCATTTAAAAACCAGTGTTTGCAAGAAAAAGAAAATAATCAAGACTGAAAATGGAGACACTGTAAATGTTTATTGAATCTTTCTTCGATTCATGCAAATGTTAAAGGAGAACAAAAATAAATCATAGGAAGAGGAATGATTGAAATTGAAGATTTGGAAAGTCTTGGTTATGGAACAGTTTTATATGTTTTAAAAAAAACGGAGGAAAAAAAAAAAACGCAAAACAAAACAAAAAGTTCATGGAAGAAATCGAAGCCTATTTTTATTAAAATCTTGCCTTTTCTATTTTTCTTTCTTTCCTGCTTTTGTTTTTTAAATTTGATTTCACACGAAAATCCTCTGTTTATTTTCTTAACTTATAACTGTAATGTAATATCTGAATAAAAAAAAATAACTAATTAAACTCTTTACTTAAGTTGTCTGAATCCAATTAATTTTAATCATATTGTAGGTTGCGCAGACATTAAGAGGATTAAGAAATGGATTAATATCCTTTGTTTAAGATATCGATAAAAATTCATTCTTTTGGTTACGAATACTCTTCTGGAGCTACTTTCTCGATAAGAAGCCACGGGGAAAAATTTAAAATTTAAAAGTTAGATCCTGTTATTAAATGTGTATATTAAGCTTCAAGAAGATCCATACATCGGTTTAAGTGTTATTGGAAGAGGCAGATGCACGAGTACACATTGACTGACTTATGATCCTCATTTTCCAAAACTAAAAATAAAACAAAGAAAAATAAATCATAAAAAAAATTATAAGTATATAAAATGATACTGAGGAAATTAGAAATGGAGAATATATCAAAAACAATGAAGTAATTGATTAAGTTTATAAAAAAAATGCAAATACCAATAAAAGTTTAAGTAGGTGATGCAATCATAGGAAGTCAAACGCAGAATTCTGCAAAGTCCAATACAGGCATCCTTCCAAAGGACACGACTCTAAGGTATGTCAACGACTTCATTTGATCTTGCCAAGGCTGCAGAAAGACGCCTCCACATATTTCAACTTGGAAGTAATGGCTTCCCCTAAAATCCTAAGACCGTCCATCACCAACGAATTACTTGAAGACAGTCGATTTCAATATTAGATTACAATCAACGTCATTGATGACAATGATTTCCAAGGCAGTCAAAAACAAGGAGGGAAAAAATAAACAGAAAGTATTTATAAATGAAAATTTGCTCTGTGATTTAGATGATAATAAAGACACAAATTCTGTAGTTACTTACAAATTAGCAAAACAAAAAATCTTCGTCGAATTCGAAAAGGTAAATCTAGTAAAAATAAAAATGAAAAATTGTGATACACATCTGCAGATTGCCTTAATTCTTAGTTATACAGAAGAACTTTCTAAGTCACTTAAAATTCATTTCTTAAACAATTTTTAACTTTAATAAAAAATATATATATTAAAAAAAAAGCTATTAGAAAGTCAGTAGCTTCTTCGTCGTTACTTGTCAATTTATAGTGATATTTGTTAGGTGACGTCACATGACTATTCTCATAAAAGACACAGTTCTCGATCGTAGAAAGCTATAATCTCTGTAATTAATTTTTTCACTTTCCTCTTTCTTCTTTATCAGTGATAAATTTCATAACAATAACATAAAAAGTGCCTCCGATTAATTACTTTACAATCTATTAACTTATAAGATTAAATTTAAACATTCTACTTAGTGAATCAGTGAAAATAGAAAAGCTTAAGTCGAAGGTTATACAAAACTCAACTTATCAGCGCCATTATTTCAGTGGTGAAACATGGAACTAGCAAGGCAGGCAAACACCTAAATGAAATCGTGGGTGGTAAATATCAGAGAAATTACCAGAAGGTGCTGCCATCTATCAATTGTTTTCAGAACTAATTCCTTAAGGCCAGATTTAAGAAGATAAATTTAAGACAATAAAAGAAATGTAATATATATTTCTTTCAATATAATATATATTTCTTTCAATATAATATATATTTCTTTCAATATAATATATATTTCTTTCAATATAATATATATTTCTTTCCTTCTGGCTACACTATTTTTTTAAATCTTCTACTTTTTTATTTTTAAATTTTCAAAACATATTCCATGCAATCACTATCACTATTTTCAAAAGAACGGGGATTTAAATAAAAAATGAAGTAACGTTAAATGTAAAAACAGAAAATTTCAGTTAATTTTTTTTGTTCGAATTTTACTTGGAAATTTCGGCAAAATTGTATTTAAAAAAGTAAAATATTTAATTTGTGAAAATTATTAATCCCTGATTTTATAGTAAGGTTTACGAACAACATTAGATTCAAAACTTATTTTCACACAAAGTGTTATAAGAAATTTCTGGAAGAATTTAAAGCCTACAATGTCGTTCTTCTTTCTTCTTTTTCTTTGAGTCCTGAAATGGTAAATGAAAAATCAAAATTTAATTACAGACCTATGCACTTTAAATATTTTTCATGTCCTGAAAAAGAAAAATGCTTAAGTTTACATTACTTCCTAAAGTTGTCTAGGATGGATTAATTTAAATCATATCAACCACGCGCAAATTAATAGATTGCGTAAAAGGATTAATTCCCATTGCTTAAGTTATCGATAAAAATCAGCTGTTTAGCTTCCAATGCAGTTTTATGGGGATTTTTCGTCATTTTCTCACGCTAATTTTTCGACACAAATTTCAAATATAAAAGTTAGCCGTTCATAACTATTAATACCAAGTTTCAAGAAGACTCATCCAGTGGTTCGAAAGTAATTGGCTGTAGACACACCCACAGACTGAGCAATTTGATGGCCTCATTTTGATGAAAAGTAGGCTAATAATACACATGAGGTTGATCCTGATGTCATGTATCACGTGATTAAGTCCATGGGAAGAGCTGTTGTGGGACAACAACGCGAAAACACTGGGATATAGTAGTAGGCTACTGGCAAGGTAAGTCAGTACTGCTAAATTCTGCTGATTCATATTGTAGTAGTTTGGTAAACCTTTATTGCCCAAATTTCCAACAATTAAAAAAAAATCCATTTTCCTGATAATAATAATCTTCTCTAATCTTCATTACAATATTTCGAAATATCTTTCCGGTTTTTCTTTATCAGGTTGACAAAATAAAAAAAAATATATATTATTATTTCTTCTTCAAAATTATTTTGGAATAAAATTAAACAATCATGAATAGTATAAATAACAAATAACAATCATAAAACGTTACATACATATGTTATACAATCCATTATTATGAATAATAGACATAATAATAACATTCCTTAAGTCAGTTATATAATAATAGACATAATAATTACATTCCTTAAGTCAGTTCAATATTTAAATATTTTTTAAATATTCTTAGAGATATGTTATTTACTTTTAAATTCTTTTCTTTATTAAAACAATTTTTTAAATTTATAAAACAAGATTCTAATAGTCTGATTGTCTGATTCATCATTACATTTATATATAATTTTTGCAATAGGGTCCGGATTATGATGGAATATAAGGGCATGCTATGCCCAATCAGATACATTAGGTTGGTTGTTTCTAAAAGCTCTTATGTGTTCTGATAAACGTTCCTGTAGAGTCCTGGATGAGCTTCCGTAATATACTTCGTTACAGTCTCTACATTGTAGTTGATATGTAATACCCATATATAATAGATCATCTCTTGATGATTCTTGATTATTTTTTAATTTAAATAGCTTATTATCTTTAAAATGAATGATTTTTACTTTACTATTAATGCATTATTCTTTAACTTCTTTACTAATTTTTAGTCCAATTGGGAGACAGATGTTATTTCGATATTCAACTTGTATCTTGTTTTATATTATTATTTTATAATCTATATTATTAAAAAAGAAGCATTTCTGTGTGCATAAGTCCGCAACTATTGAAATTCGCACGCGCTTTGTCAGGCAATAGGAGTTTTCTTCCATAGTCAACTTTCTCCATAACAATGTAAATACGCACGCACGTTGCAAAGCAACAGGAGTATTGTTGCATGGTCAACTCAACTGTGCAAATTTCCGGCTGTTACAAATAGATTTCAATATTGCACGTAGTGTTTTTAATTTAAGCTTTAATTTGATTTTAGATTTAGTTTTAGCATTTCTATTCGCAATGGTTTTAGTTTAGTTTACTTGCTGAAATTTGTGTTTTTGAACAAATAAAATATTGTTTTCCTTTACAAATGCTAGGCTTCCGGAGCGAAGCAATGGGTAACCATCTAAAAAAAATATTGGAATATTTCTGAAATTGCAATGATATTTTACTTAATCTTTAGTAACATTTTTGTTTCTGATACAAAGACTACTGGCATTTCTATACAACGTCGTTTTACCTAAATTTCAAATAATATACAGATTTCATTTAAAATACTATCGAATTGATTTATGAAGACTTCTAGAATACATCAGTTTGAACTAAGTTAGTCGCCTTTTAATGAAAGTCTTCCACTATATACAGAAGCTATAAAAGTGATTTTTTTAAACATATATATTATATTATATTACATTATATTATATTATTACAGATAATACAGATTGAAATTTATCTGAAAATCTTTTCAATTAAAATCAGTCAAAACTGTTGCAGTGCTGTATAAATACAGTTTTATTTCTATTAAGAAGGAAATAAACCAACAATTATTTATCTCACAAGGGCAACAAATTTCCCAGAAAGTAGCTTTTCTGCTTCTTCAGGCGTAACTTCATTTTCTAATTCGTACGAAGCAATTTAAAAAAATTAAACAAACATAGGATAATTTAAACAAACAAATATAGGCAATGTTTGCAATTCCTGAAAGGCTTCATTACTTTTACAATGCTTTTTGAATTTTTATAACAAAAATGGACTTATTTCCACATCTTTTTGTTTATTAAAGCAATCAAAACTATTGATAACATATGCTTCAATTATAAATCTTGTTGCTGTTATATTATTAAATACGGCTGTTACTAATGGATCTGGATTATGTTCTAGTGTTGTACAATAGTTTGATTGTAAAGTTTGATTATAAAATCCAATCAGATTTTGATCATTTGGAAAGGGTCAATCAGACAATTTCATATGTTTTACGAGTCTCTAAATAAAATTGATGCAAATACTAAATTTAAAATGGAAGAAGAAGCAAAATTGTAGTACAGTATTAATTTTTAGCGACCCATTTGGGAGCTCTTGTAATAGCTGCCAAAAATCAATAGCTACTGCGTTTGTCCCATCCGTCCGTCCGTGTCTTTCCACCCCTAACAACTCCCGAACGGAAGGTCGGATCGACAAACAGATTTCACCATCATGTTCAGAGGCCCCAAACACTAGGAATGGGGTATTTTCAAGGGCAAAGTCCCCCCCCCCCCTTCAGTGTTCGAGATATTTGACATTGTTGTCGTTGTACCCTCCTAAAAACTAAAAATTTCACCACTATGCTGAGAGATCCAAACAACATAGGAATAGGGTATTATCAGGGGCCAATGTCCCCCCTTTCCCCTTATGTTCGAGATATTTGGCATTGCTTTCATTGAATTTCCGCTATTAGTTTAAATGTTAGAAATGCAACAATCTCATTTCAGTTATCAGCTATAGCTTGATGGTTAATATTTCGGACTCATATACTGGAGGTTGTCGGTTCAAACCATATATCTTGTTTGTTTTTTTTCTCTTAATCTTTTTTTCTCAATGTCCGCGTGGTAGCCACTGATCCAGGAAGAAGTACAACTGCGAGAACAGAAGGGATTTCGCGTATAACGGTTTGGATTATCTTGTTACTCTTATCATCTTCAACGTATCTAAGGGTTAGGTGACACAGATTTTTCTTTTAAAGGTGCAGTTCTGTCGTTGATTTCTTGCGCACCATATGGATATTATTAACTTACATCTGTAATTTTATTCATTGATCAAGTTTCCTTTTCCTGAAATGTTATTATGAATAATCATAACAAGCATCTATGTCTGTAGGAAAACCCACATGGAATCGTCCAAAGAAAATACCAACAAACGTTTTCTTTAAATGTGTGGACAAGTATTTGGGTGATCGAGAGATTTGTCCCTACTTCCTCCGTTCTCCATTAAAAGGCAGTGTGTACTTTGATTTCCTTCAAAGATCCTAACCTAGATGTTGGAAGACATTAATCTTGAAACGAGAAGATTGTTATAATTCAAGCATAGCTGAGCCCTGGCCTATTTCATCATGAAGTCTGTTCTTTCTATTACCTTTCCACAAAGCTGGATTGGTCGGGGTGGTCCTGTTACTTGGCCTGCCCAGTTCCCAGATTTGTTTCCTCGAGATTTTTATCTTTGGGACCACAAAAAAACACATTGCTTCTCCAAATTGGACGTGTTTATCGCAAAACTGGAAAGGGGAGAGACAACACTTTTCAGCTAATTTGGAATATATGGGAATTTTGTCAGCGAATTAGTTAAAACACTGGCGTTTGCACCCACCTGTATTAATGCAGGTGGTGAATATTTCGATGCCTGTTGTTAGTAGAGGCTTCGTAGAACACTTATATCTACATCATTTATTACCTATTTGTATTCACATCTACAATAAAAATTACAATCTTTTTCTTTATAACTTTTGGAACGTTATACACATTTCATGTACACAGTATCATTACTGTATGTATCGGTTATATACAGTTTCATGTCCGCATTAATACATCGTACATTTAATGTACTTATGGATATTAACTCATACACGAAGCATTTCTGACACTAGGTTTACTGACGTTTTTAATTTATTTTTCCTTGTAGAACCTGTCACTGTCATTTGTCGACAGTATACTGTAAAAAAAAAAAAATGTCATACCTGTATATGTACTGAAATAAATATAAATATAGGCTACATAAATCATGAAAATGACAAATAAGGAGGGCATATAAGAACAAAAAACAATTTCGCACCCCCCGAGCCATCGAAGGGAATCTGGGATGACCGTTTCGTCCTCTTTAGGACCCATCAGCCAGATAAACCCTCGATGATAGGCTCCGAAGGTGCGAAAGTTTAGGGATCCAACTCAAGCCCCGGCAAGTGGGATTCCCCAAAAGAAACAACAACAAAGAAATACATAATAATCAAATAATCTTAAATTCCTGGCATACAATCCGCCAGGCTCTACAGGAATTTAACAAAAGCATTCAAAAGCCGTTCAAACTAAATAGTTCAAATGAAAAAGAAAAATTCCGCAAGCCCGAGCCTCTTTCACAATCTTTTTATTGTGTGCCTTCCTTATTTGTTATTCTCATCTTATTTTAAACACATTAGATCCTTTTCATTTGAATTTATAAATACTTTTAAAAAATTTCAACTAATTATTTTGGGTCCATGCTTATCTTTTGATACACCTTCTAATTTGATTCCAAATAAAGTCCCTCCAATAACTTCCTGGTCAACTTCTGATATCCTTATTTCCTTTTGCTTTATCTTAAGTGCTTGCGAGGGAAAAAGTCGGTTATTGTTTCTAATTACAAAACATTCAAAATCTTACTTTGGAGTTATTGAAATCATGTATTCTCTACTGTTCTTTCTGTCACTAATAAGTGCCACAACTCAAGTAGTTCGACTTCCTAAATTAACTTCAAATACTTCATTCATCTCTAAAAAAGTAAGTATTTTGTTTTATATTATGTTTTATATGATAAATTAAAATGTTTACTGATATTGATTTATTTTTGACTGCATGAAACTTTAACAAAAATATACAAATCGGCCAGCGAATAAATAATCTACAAAGATTTGTAATTAATTTATAATTATAAATCTTTGAATTAATATATTCGTATACTAATTTACTACATATAAACTGCAATTATGATTAAATTATGTAATTTCGATTTGATGAAGGGAAAACCCGTGTTAATTACAACACTCTGTATATAAATAATGTAACCTTTGATGAGGAATTTTCCTACTCAGGGTGAAACTAAAGTCCACGACACCCTAGGAAAAGAGCATTGGAACTGTTAGGAACTACTTTCTAACAGTTTCAATGCTACTCAATGAGACGAGCTTGTATCCTTGCGCCATCGAATGGTGTATTCCTTACAGGGAGTTAAAGAATGATAAACGAGATTATTGTGATATTTATAAATCAACTTTTTAACGTTGACAAGGACCTGTTTGTTTCTTTTTTCAAACAAATTATTAATCCATCTTCTCAATTCCGCAGAGTCCTTCTTCTGAATCACTACTACTGGAATCGGATTTCATTTTTAGAATAAAATTCATGTACATTTCAGCGGATGCAATATAGATCAAAACTATCAAACCATTGTAACTTTGACGGCTGTGAGCCTGCCTTCGTCCTGCCGTGAATCAGAGAACGAATCCCGCTGCTTTTGGGTTTCGGTCCGTATCCTGAAAACTATCAATGAAGTAATTCTTGTAATTTCATTTGTCAGTTCGACACGGCACGTACTGAGTGAAAATCATTATCTCTTCTAAGTTTGCAATATACATTCACCACAATTTGTTTTGAATGGTTATGTAAAGCAAAATCAACAGAACGCAGCCATGTTGAATCCCTAATTAAATTCATTTTTGACATTAAACCTCATTATAAATTAGACCATTATATATATACGGTATTATTATACGTTGATATTATAAAATGTCATTTTAATATCCAATTCATAACATAATCTCTCAGCAAATGTGATAAAATTTATTGATATAAGTGTTTACTTACGGATTCTTTCCTTACGCTAGACGGCAAACCGTATTACAACTCTGTAACTTCTACAACTAACGCTAGTTTAGTTTCGATATTTCGGTTCGGTTCCTTGAGCCTTCTTCAGGGGAGGTTTGAGAATTAATTACAGTGTCTTTACATTGTCTTAGACAAGAAGGGATTTATTTATTTATTTATTTATTTCATTTGATTTATTATAATTGGTAGTTTGATTATTATTATTAGTAATAGTAGTAGTTTGAGAATTCTTGTCAGATTTATTAATTTGCATTATAATCTTAGAGGGTTCTGAGATATCATTTTGTATTAAATTTTCCAATTATTATTTTAGTCTGATTTGCTTTTGCAAAACAATGATCAATGCAGGTTTTTGAATGCGATATATTTGTTGTAACATCTCTAGTAACAACATAGATGCAATTATTCAGGGTTATGATATAATTCTACTTAGTCCAAGGTTACGATATAATTCTACGTAATTTTGTATTAATGGGTTATTATCTAATAAATTAATATTACTGATATTAGTGGATGTTTCTTGTTAACGTTTCTTGTTTAGTTCTTGAATAATATCATTTAATTCTATTATCAAGTCGTTTTTATTATTATTAGGTGGTCTATAAATTGCTATTATTGTAGTTTCTATGTCTTCTTGCTTATACAAAGAGGTTACTTTTGTCTTTAAAGTGAAAATTAGGTTTTCAAATGACTTAGAACAATATTCCATTAACCAAAAGTAATAAAAATGTTATAAAGTATTAATAAACCACCATCTCTTTTTCCTTCACGTAATCTAAACATTATATTAAATTGATTTAACTTAAAGATTCTAACTTCTTCAGAGCTTACATTAACTTCTGCTAATATAATTACATCAATATAGTTAATAAATTGTTGGATGTTAAGAATTCAAATAACCAACATTTTTCTTAAGACTTCTTATATTTAAAAACACCAATATTCAAATTAATTTCACATCATATTAAATTATTTTGTTCTCTCCAATCATATAAATTATTAAAAATATTTGTTACAGGGTAAATATTATACTCTTGCATTTTTTTTTTTTTTTAATTTTTTTCCCTCATTGAATTTTTATAAAATCATTTTCGTTTCAATCCTTTGAATTATAGAATTTTCATCTTTCTTTACTTTAAGTTCGTAATCCAAATAAATTGATTATTATTTTCTTTTGCTTTTTGTTTGGTTTCCTAAAATATTTTTTTTTCTTTTTTGAGGCATCATTATTGTTGAAAATTTCACTGTTTGTTGATGATTTATTTATTTTTTCATTTTTTCCATGTATGCTATTTTTGAAGACAGTTTAGTAAATCTTACAAATCTTGGTTTCATTTTGGAGTGATTAGTAGAAGAGAATCTATAATAAATCTCTATGTCTTTAAATAGATTCTTGGTATTTAAGTTGGTATAGTTTCAATTATATTAGATAAATTTTCATTTGAAAGTTGTTGTACACCTATTATTTCAATATTGTTCTTACGAAGCTGGCTTTTAAGATTTTCAATTTCAGTTTTAATAGTGTTTATTTTCTCCTTGTTCACTTTCTTCACATTGAGTATTAATGAATTTCATATCTTCATTTACACTGTTCAGTTCAACTTTAATTCCTTGAATAATCCTTCAGTATGGGTTATCCCAGTTCGTTCGTTATCAGAGGGTAGGAATCTTCCACTGTAGTGGACGAGGTTGATTGGGTGATATTAAGCGGTGATGCTTTGATTGTTCTTCTTTTTGTTCTGGAAAGTTCTTGTTTCTCAATGTAATATTTTTTCTTTTCTCTATTTTAGATTCCTGTGTCCTTGTTTCTCAATAAACAAATCAATTCGGCTGATGATTTCTTAGGCAACTTTTTCCCAAAAGGTATAAAAACTACTTTGTTTTTCGTTTTTTTTTTTTTAAATTAGTTTTTATAAATTAACTCAAATTAAATAAGAATTTTCATTTTTTTTAAAAGTTTCCCGCTCTTTAATGAAATTTATGCTATAATACAATATCAATTACTTTCAATGAAATAAATATTTGTTTATAACTATCTATTTATAGAAATCACAAAAGTAACATCCAATATAAAATAACACAACAGCGGAGACTATGCATCCAAAATGAAAAAAGAAATGCGAATTATCTCACAACAAAAGCAAACCAAAGCAAATGTTGCACATTAATTATTATATCAAATACCATAAAATGCCAGTCATTGATCAATATAAATCTCAATACTTAGAAACAACGCCCACTATTATTGCTCATAACTGCGAAACATTTAGTAGAATAATGATTTTAGATATTAAACTGATTTCAGTGTCTAAAACAGTTAAATCTTTGCTGATTTCTTTAGTGAACTGTTCCACAAAGACAAAAATTGCCTTTTCTTATTGCAGTAGGACTTCAACAGCTATATTCTACAGGTAAATCGGTGAAACCGGAGAATACGGTACCAGGCTGTTTTGGACTAAGGTCGAGTTTTGATAAGATGGCCGCCTTGGCACTGTTAAGATATGAATTTTAGTATTTCAATTAACTATTGAAAAGTAGAATGAGATTTGTAGATAAGCTTATTTAAAAATGGTTTTGCACGATCTTTTACTAGAAAAACTAACCCTCATCTGGCTAACTGCGATTTGAGGTAACAGTATGCACCATAATGTATCCCTGCGCGCATGTATCCTTACGAAGATTGTGATTGGCAGGTACCGGATTCTCCGGTTTAGCTGGTAAATCTTCTGTAAGTTCAACATATACGGAAAAATGTTGAGAATTTCTGAACGGAACATGAACGAAACGCTTGATAACAGTTTCTACAGAAAAGAAAATGTAATGGAACCTTTCGTTACTAGTCTTCATTGCTAAAGTTGTTGTTTGTTGGTGTTTTAATGGCGCAACAGCAGCAGTGGCTAAGCTGCGCCATTGCTAAAGTAATTGCCTAAAGTAATGGAGGCGAGGCAACGTTTCTTGCCACTTCGTCGTTCGAGTATTTCTCGCTCCTATGTCGTCCGTTGTATGAATATTACATCCCGTTATTAATAAAAACTATAAATAAATCTACTAAACTGTAAAGAAAAGATATTCGAATTTTCTTCAGATTTTAAGGAAATATAGGAAATTTGTTACCAGCTCAACACTTCAATTCCTTATATGCCCAAACTCATTTGAAATAATTATTACAGTCGGACCTCTATTTAACGAAGTCGCTAAATCCCGAAAAAAAGTTCGTTAAATGGAAAATTCGTTAAATAGAGATTCACCTTTTAAAATTACTTTAAACTACATAAAACAGATTTAAAATACATAAACAATAAATACTACTAAAAAAGTGATAATTTTAATGACATAAAGCGTACATTTCCACATGCGTACTTAAATTTTACTAAAAAAGTCTATTAATTTAAAGGTTGTTTTTTTTTTTGAAAAAGTGTTTTTGTTGATAGTATGTCTCGCATCTTTGCAATGCTCCAAAAACCCCTTCAGGTGTATTTTCTTCAAATTGTAATCGGCGTCGGATTGTTTCAAATGATTTTAGCATTTCATCATATGATGGTTTTTTTTATTTCTTCATCAAGATCATTTCCATTTTCATCATCTTCATCTTCATCGCAATTCATTGCTGTATTGTTTTTATTTTTTATACTGTCCAAAATATCCGATTCAGTTAGTGTTTCCGAACTTCAAAATCAAGTGAAAGATAATCATCAATCAGCGCATCATCGTTAATTTCTTCTTGCTCCCTCAGCTGTATCCTCAAAAAAGTTCGTTAAATAGAAAATGCACTTCGCTATTTGGAGGTTATTTTACGAAGAAATTAGCAAAATGTTCTTGGTTCCAAAGAAAAGTTCGCAAAATAGAGAAATTCGCAAAATAGAGGTTCGTTAAATAGAGGTCCAACTGTATTTCAAAACTTTTTTGAGAAATGATGATTTTATGGAATAGTAATTCGCTTTCAGTTTTTCTTTTGAATAGAAGGTTTACGAATCAGGAATAATTTCTAAAATTTGTTTGATACTATAAAAAGTTTATAAGAAAGTATCGTAATAAAAAAAGCAATTTTAAGTCCAAAACAACTTTTCAGATATAAAAAATTAAGGCAATTCAATTCACCATTCTATTTTTTTTTACGATAATTATACTTTAAGGCAGATTTAATATAATAAGCTGATGTTTTTATAGATTATTGTAGAAATTGGATCCACAGGATCGATGTCAAATCGTTATCATTAAAACACCATAACCACAACATTTAATAACAATTAAATAAAATAATAATAGTAAACGAATGCAGGCTTTTAAGTTATCAGTGGGAGATTCTCAGTGATTTCAGTTAAATTACAGCGCTAAAGAAGCCGAGTTTAAAAAAGTTAAAAAACAAAAAAACATCGTTCTGCGTTGTTGTTAAAACTCAATAATCATCAAAATACAAATACTATTATTTACGTATCACAAAATTTCAGCATCTAGGTTCAAGCTGTGATTGAATCAAGTTAAATGTGTTCCAATTTATTCTGATAAAATTCTAGAGCTATTACAGCAAAGGTAGTGGGAACAAACGTGCCAATTACATAACATCCTGTGGTGGATTCAAAAGTTTATTTGTTTTGATTCAAAAGTTTTTGATTTTTGATTTTTATTCCTCTTTAAAAAAAATTACGATAATAAATAAATAAATAAATTCAATATTAATTACCTTGGTCAGGTCTATGGCATTTTCTTAAAACTTTAAATTACACAAGAAATAATACTTTACTTCAAAAAACTCATACCCGATATTTCGTCCTAATTTAACATTAGGACTTACTCATGGTTTTAAATACAAATGAAAAGAAGAAAAATGATTCTAAATTTAACAAAATAAAATCTTCAACAACTGAAAAACATCAAAACTGTGTAAACAAACTCAAACCTTTGCTAAAAAACAAATAAAGTTAAATAATAATAATAACATCAAACCTTTGTTAAAAATAAAATAATGTTAAATAATACCGTATTTACGCGCATAATTTCCCCCATCGCGTATTTTCCCCATCCCAGATTTTGTGGATTACAAAATTAAATTTTTATTTTTATCGCATAATTTCCCCACCTCTACTTCAACGCGTTTCCAACATGACTTTGACTGGCGGTCAACTCAACGACGACGCGACAATGTACCGTTACTTCCGCATTTCTCTATCCCACGCTACTTTAGGGGAAGATTCCACCCCCGTCCCGGTCAGTACAAGAGCAGACTCCTTCTGAATCAGTACGTGTTTTGTGAAAACGTGAAGTTCGCGAATAAAGTTAAGTTCTCTATTAGCAGGCAGCTGATGCTGACGTCATGCGGTGAGCAGCTATAAAGATGGCGGGCTGCGCTGCATGAGTTACGAAATTACGTCACAGTCACACACACGCACTTCCGTGCATGCCTATTGCTTAACTCTACTTTGAAGAAAAAACAAATGTTGAGATATGATTTCTTATATTTTAAATGTTGCGTGTTAATAAAATTGTTAATTACATTTCTTGCTTTAAAAATTAATATTTAACATGGTTTTCCTTACACTTTCACCATATTTTTTTTTCCTCAAATTGAAAAACATCGCGTAATTTCCCCATCACCCTTTTTTTGTCAAAATATTGATGAAAAAAAAGGGGAAATTATGCGAGTAATACGGTAATAACAATAAAAACGAAATAACTATGTACAATAAATTGAAATCGGAAAGATAATATCATTGATCGTAAACCTTTTATAAATCTCTAATATCTTTTACTTCTATTACTATAATTCCTCTACTTTAATTTTACTATAATTTCTTTATATCAATTTCACAATTTCTTTACTTTAATTTCTTTCATTATAATTTCTTTACTTTAATTTCTTTCATTATAATTTCTTTACTTTAATTTCACAATTTCTTTTATTCTTTTATTTTCCATTAATGATTTACTAAAAATCCCTAACGATACCCCACTTACCTTTATGGATTTATCTCATTTAAAACAATAACAACTATTTATCAGGCAGGATTCTAATATAAATCTTTTACTTTCGTCATGAATATCAAATGCTATGTTCACAATGGGGACCGGATTGTGTCCATATGTGAGACAGTAGTTTGCCCACTCTAAAATATTTTTGTTGTTTCCCTTATACGCTCGTATGTGTTCTTCTAATCGTTCCTTCATTGCCCTGCCCGTGCTCCCTATGTAGATCCCCTGACAATCTCTCCATTGCAAAACATAAACCACCCCATCCTATGTAAAGGTTTTTCATATCTTCCACATTTCTTAAACAAACTATTACCTTTGAAATACATTATGTTTACTTCATTCTCTTTGCAAACATTTTTAACACAGCTATTAACATTGGTCCCTATAGGTAATTTTATACATTTTCTGTACTTTATAATGTCTTTGTTCTTCTGGAAATTCCTCTTCCTGAAAAATTCTTTAAATGTCTTTAGAATAAATTGTTTATTAAATTTATCTCTATTGTTTTAATAGAGATAAATCCCTAAAGTTAAGTGGGATATCGTTAGGGATTTTTAGAAAATCATTAATGGAAAATAAAAGAATAAAAGAAATTGTGAAATTAAAGTAAAGAAATTGTGAAATTGATATAAAGAAATTATAGTAAAATTAAAGTAGAGGAATTATAGTAATAGAAGTAAAAGATATTAGAGATTTATAAAAGGTTTACGATCGATGATATTATCTTTCCGATTTCAATTTATTGTACATAGTTATTTCGTTTTTATTGTTATTATTATTTAACATTATTTTATTTTTAACAAAGGTTTGATGTTATTATTATTATTTAACTTTATTTGTTTTTTAACAAAGGTTGAGTTTGTTTACACAGTTTTGATGTTTTTCAGTTGTTGAAGATTTTATTTTGTTAAATTTAGAATCATTTTTCTTCTTTTCATTTTTATTTAAAACCATGAGTAAGTCCTAATGTTAAATTAGGACGAAATATCGGGTATGAGTTTTTTGAAGTAAAGTATTATTTCTTGTGTAATTTGAAGTTATGATACAGGAGTATTTGAATTCTTAAAACTTATTTTGATCTTTTAAATGTTCTAAAGAATATATCCAAACATTCTGGTGAATTGACTATCCTAATTAGATAATAAAAGAGTTGAATATTAACAAGCAATCCAATGGAGATTTTATGAATATGGTCGTCCCAAAGATTGAGCCAATTATTTTTCCTTTTTTATTGTTATTTCTGATTATGATTCTGTAAACAATAAGTTATTTTTTTTTCCTCACTTAATTGTCGTCAATAAGTTATTTGTACCATGAATCCAAATAAAACCTGACTTAACTTATATTATTAATTCTCTTTTATTACAGAGAGTTCTGAAGACACAGTCGACAGTCATTTTCCCCCGATACGTAAATCAGCCTTACTTTTTGGTAATAGATCAGGTTTATTAGGCCGTAGACGAACTGACGAAAATGCTTCAACGTTGTCTGCAGAAATAGAAGTTACCACAATGGGTGAACCCGAGTTTCCATCAAGTTCAATATTACCAGCAGAAATAACAACTGAAAATCAACAAACAACACATCTTTCCAAACAGAGTCAAGGTAAATCCCCCCCGGCTTGTAAAGTAACCTTTTTTTAAGAAACGCCATTCTATTTAATACACCGCACAATGAATTACTTTGATTAAAAAAAAAGAAAAATAATTCCCATTACAGGAAATAATGAATAAATAATGTACTGTTTAGAAAACTGAATATCTGTATTTAGTGTGGTAAAGATTTCGGAGAACTGTTCCATTTTATTAATTCTTTCTAATACCTGAAATGCCAGCCCTAATAGTGGAAAAGTTTGGCACGATAATATCACATCATCAAAGAAGGAAGCTTTTGTGCGTGGACTTTCAACTGGATTGAAGGCACCGACGGGTAAACGTTGACGTTATATTTGTGTATATGATGGCAGCAGGCACATAGCCAGGGAGGGGGCTCGAAATCTATATAAAAGAAAAATCTTTCAATCATATCAAGTCCCTTAGTCGCCTCCTACGACATCCAAGGGGAAAAAAAGGAGTGGTGATATTCTTACTATGGTTGACCATGAAACTTTTTCGAGGAATGAACTCTTCCCGAAATCAAATTCTGGCAGTGAATGATGGCTGGCAGTGTTGATGGTTTTGTTAACGGAGGACTTCTGATACTTCAGTCAAAAAGCAGTGGGGATTACACCAAGAGATGGAGGTTAGTGTTTCCATAACTAGTTTACCTCTCTGTTAAATCTACTCCCGTCTAATTCAGGATAACGGATAACGCTTCATCCCACAGAGTCCGCAGCGAAAAAAATACCGACAGCGAATTGTCGTAAATATGAAATTCAAGCTTGGCTGACAGAGAAAGAATTACAGTAATAAGGTGATCAGATCAAGTCAGAATTATAAATACTTCAAGTATCATGTCGATGGAATGGCAACAGCAATGGGGCATCACTTGTTAAGGTTAGTACCATATCAAGCAGAACTGAATCCAATAGAACTGGTTTGGAGTCAGGCGAAAGCCCGTGTAGTTCTACATAACAAAACATTCAAACTGAAAGACGTTAAGTGTTTATTTGTAAAGGTCATTTCGAAAGTGATAGCTGAAATATGGAGGAGTTTTGTAGCTAAACTACGAAATTGGAATACGAATTTTGGAATCTGGACTGTTTCATAGACCGCGAAGAACAGCCATTATTCATTATCTGAACTCTGATTCTTCTCATAGTAAGAGCGTTACGAACTCAATTGGATACGAAGTTCTTACAGCGAACACTGATTACCTTTAACAAATCAAAAGCGAAAACAAAGCTAATCAAATACAATGAAAAAAAAAGCAAAAAAATTTGAAAATAAAAAAAAAAATTAATAAAGCAAAAAGAAAAAAAAAAGTAAATAAAAAAACAATAAAAACTTGAAAACTGAATAAAAATAAACAAAAAATTTTTTTTGATAGCATGATGAATCGATCCAACCTCCTCTATTTTAAAATCTCAATGCTTTATCCATTATATCACCATGAAGTATAGATTGATCAGAAGCGGTCTTTAGTCCCACATATTTGTATTTTCCACATACAGTAGAACCTCATTACAACGGACTAATAGGGGCTGAAGGTTATCCGTTTTAATGAAAGTCCGGTTTATCACAAATAATTCTTATAGGGGTGTAATGCAGAAGGGTGTACATCAATGAAAATACAATAGTTAGCTATAAAAAGTGTTTATTATATATCAAATAAAAAACAGCCTTCAACATAGTAGGTTGAATTGAAAAAGATATGTACGTATACATTGCATTAATGTTTAGAACAAGAAGGTCCTGGTTCATGTTGATTGCTTACATTCATTGGTTTGAAAAAAATAATTCATTTTCTGCTAGGTTTGTTTGCTGCTTATTTCTTCAGTTAACAACTGACGGAGGTACCGTAAGTGTTCATATTACGCAAACACATTTTCATTTGCCGATTGTTCGACATATTGAATAACAAAATTTAAATGGTCTTTCACTTCGCTCACCTTAATTGTAGGCTGACAATTTTTTTAAAAAATGTCCGTTTAAGCGACGTCCGTTATAATAGGGTCCGTAATAATGAGGTTCTACTGTATTTGGAAAAACTTTGACATTTACTGAACAGAATATGAAACGCTTGATAACAGTTTCTACAGAAAATGTAGTGGAAACTTTTGTCACGGGTCTCCATTTCTTATAAAGCATTGAGGAGGTTCTCAGTGATTTCAGTTAAATTTGGACGCTAAGTAAGAAGACGTGTTTAAAAAAAATAGAAGAAAAAAAAAAAAAACAGTTCTGCGTTGTCATTAAAAATCTGTAATTATCAAAAACTATTTATTTAGGTATCATAAAATTTCAGTATCCAGGTTTCAGCTGTAGTTGAATTAAGTTAATGTGTTCCAATTTATTCTGATAAAATTCGAGAGATAAACAACAAAGATAGTGGAAAAAAATTGCCAATTACATAACATACTAACTGTAGTGAATTCAAAAGTTCATTTGTTTTAATAAGTTTTTTTCATTTTTGATATTTATTCCTAACATTTATTTAAAAAAAGACTGCTATAATTAATAAATAACTAAATTCAATTTTAATTATCTCTTTCAGATCAATGACTACTGCTTAAAATTTATTTTGATCTTTTAAATGTTCTAAGAAATATATCCAAAAATTCTGGTAAATTGACTACTTAATTAGATATAAACGAGAGTCAAATATTAGTAAAGAAATCCAATGGAGATTTTTTTCTTTTTTATTATTATTTCTAATTATGATACTGTAGACAAGAAGCTAGTCTTTTTCCTCACTTAAGTATCGTCAGTATGTTATTTGTACCATGAATCCAAATAAAACCTGACTCATCTCATGTTATATTACAAATTCTCTTTTATTACAGAGATTACTCAAGCTACAGCGTCATCAGTATCAAGTCATTTTCCTACGACACGTAAATTAACCTTTCGCTTAGGTAATATATTAGGTTTCTTAGGCCGTAGAAAATCTGTCCAAAATGCCTCAACGTTGTCTACAGAAATAGAAGTTACCACAATGGGTGAACCCGAGTTTCCATCAAGTTCAGAATTCCCAGCAGAAAGAACAACTGAAAATCAACAAACAACACATCTTTCCAAACAGAATAAAGGTAAATCTCCTTTGTCCCCCTGAGCTTGTAATGACCTACTCAGAGATATTCAACTTACAAAGTAACCTTTCTTTTAAACGTCATTCTATTTAATATATCGCATACTGAATTATTTTTGATTAAAAAAAAAGTAACTTCTACTAAAGCAAATAATGAATAAATAATATAGTGTTTAGAAAACTGAATATATATTTATATATTTAATGTGCTAGAGATTTTGGAGAAATATTCCATTTTATTTATTCTTTCTAATATCTGAAACCTCCATGCAAATAATAGCTTCACTTATAATATTTTATAACTATTAATAATTCTCATTGTTTAAACTTTGCAATTTTCAGTTAATTCACTTAAATTTTATCTTAATGTTATAAAATTCTACACTGTAGTGAATTTAGATAATGATAGGATGACGATGAAGAAAGGCCAGAAGCAGGAGAGAGGAATAAATGATGAACAACTAAACAATTGCTTTGTAATGAAAAGTTCTTCTTTAAAGATACATCAAAGTCCACAGAAAGACAGAACTTGAAGAATAAAAAAAGCAAGAGAACTGTCTGCCTTTGTATAGGAAGTATTGTTTACTTTCCAAGCGAATCTCATCACTCTTCCGGTTACGATATATTATTTATATATTAGTAATGCAATTTATTCTTATTTTTCAAATTCTTAATAATATTTTCAAAACTAAATTCCCAGTCGATTTCTAGGTACTTAATTTTTTTTAGTCGAAATGAAATAAAAACAAAATACGTATTACTATTATACAGGGTGATTCAGGAGGACTTATCCTCACTTAAGAATATTTATGAGATATTTTGAGCAAAAAAATCACATAAATCCGGGTCCTATTCTCAATATTTACAGAGTTACAGTAATGTGAAGGTCGTTTGTAAAAGACCTCTTTCGTTAGTTAGAGGAGTAAAAAACAAATGAGAAATAAAGAATGAACTTCTCATAAATAATGTTTTGTTTTATTGAAATCGCATTACTATAAACAAAGCGAATAACAAGACTCATCCGCGATGACCGTCTGATGCGCTGGCATGGTTTCCCAGTCTTGGTGATCGCCTGCTTTGACACAGACGAAACACTTCCGGCTGTTCGGGCTGGATGATGTTGCCCGGGTATTGTGGTAGCCATACTACATGATGGGGTGCTACTTTCTCCATCACCACCTGCGGGAGACTGTAATATATTTTTCGAACGGAGGCCTCTGCCTAACCCCCGAACACGGGTGACTTAATCCTGCGCCACACCCGATGCAGCATGATCTATATTAGAACGAGTTCTCATCATAGATGGTTGGACCCTTTAGCCTACCCTAAAGCTAGTGCAGTTCCCGCCCCCACCGCGAGGAGGTAGGGTCCATGGGGGCTTATTATTATTATTGTTATTATTATTATTTTTTTAAAATACGTAAAAAGATTGGATGATATAATGAAGTACCAGAAAAACCGGAACATTACCTTCAATTTCCAGTACATGCCACCAAATCCCAATATTAAAAGGTATCTTCTATAATTGAAGTACATATAAAAGCAGATATCTCCGCAATCCGTTGTCGTATTGTAACGTCCTGTTTAAAAAAGAAAATTCTACTCTACAGTACGGTTACCTTTGCCTCTATTTCTCTCTTTTATAAATTTTTCGTATTAAGAGGAGGATCAAACACAAACACTCGATAACACAAAAAAAAAAATTATACTGCATATATTAGTGGAACTCAAAAAAATATAAAAATCAAGAGAGTGAGAGATCTGGAGACAGAGCAAACAACAAAACAACTCAAGAGCTTCAATTTTTACAGGCCTCGGATAAATTCTCTTTGCTATTTCCTTCTCGACGGACGGGTAGGCTCTTCAGTCCGTCTAGGTTTCATATTCACGGCAGCATCGAGGTCCAACCTGCAACAAATCTTGACTCCTACACAACTTTCTTAACAGCTTGTGGCACCTTTATTTTCGGCTATACGTTGAGCCAGTGGCGTAGCAAGGGGGCGGACCGCCCCGGGCCCCCGCCTGACATGGCCCCCCCCCCCCAGTCATTTTTTTTTTTTGGTTGTTAAATCAAGATTTCCTTTTCTTTTTGGTTGTTAAATCATCCAAAAGTCAGCCTAGGGGCCCCACCAGCCAGCCTAGGGGCCCCACCAGCCAGCCTAGGGGCCCCATCCACCCAAGTATCCCGACCAGCCCCTTTACAACGTTTTTTTTGGGGGGGTTGTGGAATAATGGAACTCCCGCCCCGGGCCCCAAAGGCGTTGCTACACCACTGCGTTGAGCGCGTGGTCCACGGAGCTTCCGTCAGAAATTCTCTCTACGACCTGCCTAGGGATGAGCAATCTCGTTCTCTGCGTGGGTCTGGACAGTCCTTGTCCCGCAAAAGTCTTGATACGTGCGTCTACACTGTTCAGCCATTAGTGTTCTAATACAACCTCACTGGTCATTTCCCTTTGTAGTGCGACAGATCCAAAGACCATATCGTTCAAAAACCCTTCCCTTTTAAAATATGAACCTCCATGATCTCCCGTGGTAACCAATTACCTAGGGTAATTTTTGGGAAAAAAAACCCTAGATTTTCGAAACATCTAGCAAAAGAAAAGATCCTTTAATTCTTCCTTCGAAGAATTTAAAATTTCTTCAGTGCCTCTGTCTCAGGTGCAACTCAACTCTCTTTTGTTTAACAAAGAAAAAAAAATCCTCATTTATAAAAAAAAATGCCACACTAAATATATTGTTGAGTCCCAAACACCATAGTATAATAACAGTGATGATATGATGATTTAAATGAGGTGTGATAGATGGGTCACTCTATCCGCGATGTCCACACGAAATTTGGATTTTCACAGGTTACAATTTCTTGGGTGTATCGTGACTATACAATATCAGGAAAGAAATCCAGCCTGCAATCGCTGGGTTCGAAATAATCCGGAAATTCGTTGGCAGTGTCATCTGGCACACATTGTAACATCCGATAAGTATTGCAGCAGATAACAGAACAATTCAAAGCTGGTGCCACACGTAGCTTTAGGACAGTTGTACAATGTTCTCTATCTTCAATGGGGTACAGGAGTCGACGTACCACTGTTGACTCGATAGGAAAGGGCTCTGCATCTCGCCTGAGGTTGTGAAGACCACCACATGACGTAAGACGACTGGAAACATGTAGCCTGGTCCAACAAGTCGGGGTTTCAGCTGTTCCGGGCAGATGGACGTGTGTTGAGAAATCCCACGAGGCAATGGACTCCGCCTGCCAGCAAAGGACAGTCTAAGGCGGCGGTGATTCTCTTATGGTGTGGGTTATTTTTAACTCGTACGCTTCCTGATACATCTGCAGACATCAATGATCGACGAGCGCTACGTAACGTTTCCGATCACTTGCATCCGTTCATGTCATGTATTCACTCAGATGGGAGTGGGTTCTTTCAGCAGGACACTGCGCAACCGCAAAGGTCCGCAATCAGTAAATTATAGCTGGAGAAGCATTTCTCTGAGTTAGACATCATGAATGAAGTCGTTCGTCAGATACGAACCCAATAGAATACATGTGTGATCCGATTCAACATGCCATCAGCACCGCTGGCGAATTGTAGACCTATATTGAGGAGCCATAGTGTATGATATCTGCATAATACTTTGGAGTCCATGCCCCGTGGTGTTGCTGCTGTAATCCGATCGAAGGATCTATGCGTTACTAGATGGTTACTCAGTTTTCTGGTACGTCACTGTAGTAATCAATATAATTTCGATAATCATATATTGGAAATGAAAAAATATTCCAAAGAATAGTTATTCATTACAGTTCACAAATAAAAGTGCAGAATACTACAGTAAGTATAGATGCAATAAATTTGATATAACCAATATACTGAACTACCATTGATATTTCAAGTTTTGTTAGAAATTGGCAACGTTTCAAAGTATAATTTCAAAATCAAGAATTTGCTACGAAACAAAACATGTTCAATTAGATCAAAATGGTGTACCGGACCCTTAATAAGTAAATAAATAAAAAAATAACATTATTTCCATTCTACTATATATTTAACTACTTTATATTTGAAATTTATAAAGCATACTTAAAAATATGAATTGATGTTTATATAAAATAGATTATTTTTAAGAATAGGCTTATTTCAAGGCAAGCAATTTTGTCTTTTTATGATTTATCTATGTCCATTCATCGATTAGTTTCACGAAGCGAATTGACTTGACTTTCAGTGATACATTTTTCTTTAATGAGAGCAGTTTATTTTTATGTAGATGAGAAAAGATTAAATTGATAACTGAATTAATATCTTTACAGAAGATTCCCTTGCTCTTTTGGCCAAATGTGAGCCGAAGTCAGCGATTCACAAATTTGATAATGATGATGAACTAGCCGTTATTTTCCCGCCTTGTACTTGGGTCCCGCAATGCAGTGGATGTTGTATGCATGAATTACTTGCCTGCGAACCAATGAAAACTGAAGTCGTAGCCGTTAAGGTAACAATTACTACATTTATTTCATTAGAACGACAACTCTGTAATAATTTAGATAATGGCTTTGTTAATTTTGTATGGTGCTCCTGAGGATTCGTGGTACCCTAAAAATTTAAGTATTATATTTAATTAAAATATAATAAAATACTTAGTGATCGTATAAGTTAAATTTCGAAGTTTACTTACATTATTCATATATTTTAAATGACAAATTTGTATAATAAATTAATATGTTTCCACCAGCGATTGTGGTAAACTGGACTTAAACAGGAATGATTGTGGTATTAACTGTCGTATTGTAAATGATGCATCATATTATGATGCATGGGCTAATAAACATGTTGTCTACCTTACTTGTTGTCTTTTATTTCTGAACCTTAGTGTACCTTCTAGCAAAATAAATTTTAATCATCCTTCTCCCTCATAATATTTAATATCCCGTTGAGCTTTCAACTATTTTAGAGGAAGCTTTATTCTAAAATCTTATCATTTATATTACGCAAAGAATAATAATAATTAAATAAATAAAATTTATTATAACTGTAATCATTAAATATCAATGATTACAGTTACAATAAATTTACTACAAATGGTTTGCTATAATTGTTTTCAGTCTTGATTAACCATTGTTATTCCATTGCACAGAAAATAAGTTGAATCTTCTCTATTTATATTGAGATTAAGAAGAAATAAAGACATTAAAAATTCAGATTTTCTACATTCTTTTTTGATTATCGGTGTGGGATAATATGTAATGCGCTATAATAACATCATCGAAATATAAATCAGAACAATGTACTTCTATTTCTTTGCAGACAATAGTAGCCAAATATAACGAAGGAACTAACAGCTTTCAGAATAATGGATTTCGTATTTTCTCAATAACAAAACACACTGAATGTGAGTGCCATTGCAGGTAAAGAACAATAATATTCCTTAATCACAAAATTTAACGTGCGTGAGAATGTTAGTAAGGAAAAATAAAGATAAAAACGCACACAATTAAACATCCACTGAGCTATTTTTGGAATTTTCGTACCAGGAATCAAAACAGATTGTTTCACGCTTCCTACCGATCATCAGTTGAATTCGCCCAGTACTCAATAGCTCAGTGGAATCAAAAGAAACATAAACAAAAAAAAAAGAACAATGGCCCTTCAGTTAAAAAACATCAAAATACAAATTAAGAATAAAAAGGGCAATAAGTCAATCCACGCTAGCAGAACACTCAGTTTAAAAAGGATTAATTTATAAAATAAACATATACATAATGACAAAACTCCAAAAATAGCTCAATGAATCTTTAATTGTGTTCATTTTTATCTTTAATTTTCCTTAATATCATTATTTCTTCTTTAAGTGAACTTAATTCATTTGTTAAAAGCTATACTATGAAATGAAGCTTTCAAGTAAAAATTAAAAAGTTATAAGAAGTTCTCTTTATATTCAGGATAAAACAAGAACACTGCAATGAGAATCAGGAATATCTACCTAATGAATGTCGATGTGTTTGTACAAATATTAATGAAATGAAGGCTTGTGCAGGAAATGACCGATTCTGGGACCCTGAAGTTTGCGAATGTAGATGCCTCAAAGTTCGTAAATGTTCTTCAAGGTTTAAATTCAACCCCAACATATGCAGGTAATTTTATTTGATTAGTTAGGTATTTAAGATAATTTCAGTTAATTTCATTTGATATCATCTGTTTAGAATTTAATATGAAATTATTATGTGAACTTATAATTCTGCTATTTACAGCAGTTTGTCGGACGTACAAAAGTTGTAACCAAAATAACAAAAACAAAAAAAATATATGAATCATCAATTCTGAAGTTTTTTTAGGACATTTCAAAGAGGAAACTGAACAGTCAATAATATAAATTCAGAAATTCCTCAGAATATATAGATTAATGTGAATAAAGATTAAAGCTTTTTAACATGATTTCGAATCTGTAAAAACTTTGCTATTGTGAAATGATGTGAACTAAACGGAATTAGCAAAAATCTATGATAAAAAGGAAGTACATGGATTAGATTCAAATCTTCTCACGAAAGGTTACGGATGATTAAGAACTTACATAATGTACAATTATAAATATTCAGTTTTGAATTTTATTTTTCTCTTAGTTGTTATGAGTGCGGATTTTTTGGCATTTTTTTATGATACTTACACATTTGATTGTGAAAACGGGGAATCGACAAAAACTTGAAACTTTGGAAAGATATGACATGTTCACGGTGTTTTAATGAGAAATGTCTACTTATGATAAATAGAAATATTTTATGAATTAAGTATTTCTCAATTACTGCGACTTTGGATATTCTTAGCGGTTTCAAAGTCGGATTGGGCAAAAAAAGGGTAATGAAAAATCCTAGTACTTTTTAATCTACTTGAGTCGAAGGACTTCAGGAAAATGTTTTAAAAATATAAACTAAGTCTACAAAAATCATTGTAAAGGAATTTCTAATTTATGAATTTAGAAAAGATTTAATTCCCCTGAATTAAGTGAATTGCCTCTTTATATATTGACCTCTATTTTATTTTTATTTATTTTGCATTTTGATGTTGTTAACTTTTTATTTTCCATAATTGCAGATGCCAAAGAATTCATCTTTCACCAAATCCAAGAATCCATTCGACTTAATACTAAACTTTTAGAATTTTACAAGACTTTGTGTAGTTTCCGTAATTGTCCCTCAATTGAACAGTAACCGAAAAAAAAAAGTTTCTTAATATTTTTATAGTTACATTAAAAGAATGAATTTCTGACCAAGTAGCTGAACCTGTCAAAGCTAAGTAAAATACGACATATCTCTGTTGGTCAGCAGAAACCAGTATTAATACATGTCTTCCTATTTAGGAGTACTCGATAACAGAACTTTTTACTTTTTAATTCTTTTTATTATCCCACATATGAATTATATTATCCCACATACAACTAACTTCCGGGACCCTCTACTAATTTCTTGAGTCAAGGTCATGGTGGCGGCTTCCGACAGGGAACTACAAAGCCAATGAAATGGATTCACGTGATTACCCAAGGTCAAGATAATTGATTACCTGCCGATTTGTGTACTCTGGGTAGCGATGCAATTGACTGCATCCAAACAAAGAGGATTCGATTCCAAACAAGCGGAAAGGAAAGTGCGATGCATCCGAACATTGACTTCGAGACGGAAGAGAAAAGGTCGAAACAGTTGGGAGAATTTGAATGGCAACGTAACTGAATAGGGAAGATTTTTCTCTATAGAAACTGAAAGGAAAAGTCTATCTAAGGTATTCTCCAACAAAAACCAAAAGAATAACTGTAATTTGTCACTTGCATTTATTCTTTTCAAGGAGTTCATCGTTTTCTTCTTTTATAATGTATTTCTTAATGGAATTATTCATAGTTATATTTCTGAGTGATTTCGTAATTTGTTTTGAAACAAGAAAAACAAATACATATAAATATGTAGACACTGGTTTGAAATTTCAGTTGCTTTTGTATTCGGTTTTAATGAAAGAAAATATGCATCAGGTCAATTTGTATCAATTCAAAGCTTTTATAAATAAAACTGGTTCCGAAGTTCTCATTTGCCTCATTTATTTGCCTAAAAATACGAATTACCATTATTAGGATGAAACCTATTGCTTTTAATACATATTTTACAGTAGTGTATAAGAATAAATAAAAAGAAATAGTAGAAGTCGTATCCATCTTTCCAATTGTGTAGAAATGACTGCAGAATTTTCATGAAATTTCGTGTTTGACGTGTGTAGCAAGAGTTATCAATCCAAATAAATAAGATTGAAACATTCTTAAAGCAATGTTTATATATATATATATATATGTATATATATATTACAATCTATGCACTAACTTACAACTTCAGAACAAGCGTCTTAAGACTTCAAAAAGGGAAAACAATGCATTAATAAAATCTATTCTTCAAGATAGGAGGAAGAATTCTCCAAAGATAGTATTCCTTTTTTCAAAGTATGTTAGCAACGTTAATTAATATATTCAGTAATAAACATTTTTTTTCTTAATAAGTTACAGATACCTGTAAAACTTCCATTATTATTGCCTTCTGAAAATTATTTGAAAGTGAAATAAATAAAGTATTCGATTTTCAAGGATAAATTTTCGGGATGCATTGTATGCCTCCAATTAAGAAAATCTTACTACAAGAAAAAAAATGCTGCAATTAAGAATCGAGAAGTGGAGAAATAATAGAATATTCTCAAAAAAAAAAAAAACTTTAGTTGGAAACTTCATTAGATTTAATGTGTTATAATTATCTATATAAAAAAAAAGCACACTTTTGTAATATTAAACATATGTACACATCAGACTGGTTGAAGAACAGTCAGTTGTTCGAAACTGTCACGAATATATATGTTTAATATTATAAAAATAATATTGTATATTACAAAAGTCACGAATATATATGTTTAATATTACAAAATATTACAAAACACGAATATATATGTTTTATATTACAAACAAAAAGATGTATTTATTTATTCATTGAACTGAATTATCTGAAATTATTAATTTTATTGTAGAGCATGGATGTATAAGGACCCGAACCCCTCCCGAAATGTATGACTCTTTATTTTCTTATCTTTTTTATTTTGGGTTGGATGGTCGGTTGAAGGGACTTTTGCCACTCCAAACATTTTAAAGATGACATCTTTTGATGAGATCGGCTTCCTTTGCCTTACTCGATATAAAATCCTATACACGCCTACGCTTTTCGATACTTTTTAATAAATATCCTTCATAACACTGTGACTTTAGAAAAATTTAACTAAAGATAACATTTATTGACATCAAGGTAATACCAAGCCCGGATGTTTCTTTTAATAAAACCTACAAATAAATCTAAGTTATGAGGTAATTTTGAATTACATTACATGCCACAAATAAAATATAAAAAAGGATAAGAATCATAGCTGTTTAAATTTAACTGATAAAAAAAAAAATTGCAAAAGACATAACATTCTTGTCATTCGCTAAATCACATTTATTTTGTTTTTGATTAAAAAATAAAATATTAAAGCTTTAACGCAACAAAACCGAAAAATTTAATTACATAAGAATGCTACTTCTCCATTACATGATAGACTGAAGGGATTTTCAGGTCTACCAATTAGGCTTCTTTTATTGATTTTTTTTTTCAAATAGTAAGCCTTACTTAAGATAAAGATTGGAAAGATTAAAATAACACAAGAAACAATAAAATAAAAGTTTTTGGATATTTACCGTTTTAAATGCAGATACTTGGTCTTCTCGAAATGACGACTCCTTCTAACCTTTTCTGTTCCACTCATTAAAAGCTTCTTATTTCTATTGTTTTCTGGACATTTCTGAAAAAAATTAACAGAAAAAATGTTTGATTGCTCTAAATTCAGGCATTGACAGTTTAAGAAGCATCTACTTCTAAATTATTATTTTTTTTTTTTATCTTTCAATCACAGTAAAGAAGTTACGATGCTGGAATCTTAGGATTGTTAGGATTTTGTTTTTCATCTATTTTCCTAAGAAAGTGAGGCTCATTACATCTGTCTGTCTGTGTGTTGTGTGTATATGTTTCCTTCTAATAAGTTTTGAACAGTTAGATGACTCTTCTTGAAATTTAGCATGCATATTGAAGGACAAGAGATGATCTAACTTTTCTATTTGAAATTTTAGATAATAGATAAAATAGATAAAAATTTAGACATTGTAGCAAGAATTCTTAAAAAAAAAACAACAATCATTTATAGCAAAGATATTATTCCTTTAACTAATCCACTAATTTTACAGCCTTTAATATGACTTTAAATAATAAAATTTAATTTAATCAGCGTCCTCGAAAAACTTTCAAAAATACAATTTCGTTGATGTTTTTTCTTTCAGAGGTGGTCATCCCTTGCTTAAGAATTAAAAATAGTGATATATCATATTCGTAATGGGAACCATCAAAATCCCTTAGAAGCAAACTTTTTTAAAAAGAAAATTCTAATGTTTTCAAAATTAAATTTAACACGAAAACCCCTTAAGGACATATCCATTTTTTTTAGTTCTCATCCCCGGAAATTGTGAATAAAAAGAAGTGAATATAATTTTGTGGTAAGCATAAATTGAAGAGCGACCCATAATAATAAAAAAAAGTAAAAATAATAATAAAAAAGGAAGTACATTAACGAAAGGAAAAATAAAAAAAAAGTTAGGATAAAAATAAAAAAAGTCTTAGGAAAAAAAGAAAAAAAAAAATACCGGCAGACATTGAGAAAAAAAAATTAAGAGGAAAAAAAAGAAGATATACGGATTCAAACTGACAAACTTCAGTATATGAGTCGAGATATTAAGGATCATGCTATAACTGACAACTGAAATGAGATGTTTGCATTTCTAACATTTAAGCTAATAGCGAAAATCCAACGAAAACAATGCCAAATATCTCGAACATTGGGGGGGGGGGCATAGCTTCTGAAAATACCCTATTCCTACGATGTTTGGGCCTTTGAACACAATGGTGAAATCCGTTTTCGATCCGACGTTCCGTTAGGGATGGACAGACATGGATGGACGGATGGACAGGCTAAACGCAATTGCTACGGATTTTGGTCGCTATCACAATAGCTCCCATTTGGGTCGCTAAATATGCTGCAGTTTAAAGCATTCAAAAAGCTAATATCTCCCTCAAATTTGAGGTGTCTGCTATAGCTGTTTCCTAATAGATTACGAAGCAACTGTAGTATACAGTATTTAATTAGGTAAATTAGATGCTTAGATGCTTAGATCTTATATTACTTACATGAGTTATGGGCCAATCTATCCATTTATATAAAATTATCAATGAACAGACCAATTTTGAAACATCGATAAAATATATAATATTTGTTTCTAGTAGCCAAAAATAAAAATAAATAAAATAGCAACAAATAAAGAAATTCTGAAATCTTGGTTTTCGTGGACAATGTTTTAGAGGTATTACTACATGTAGTAACATCATAAATTCTAGGACCTATAATGACACTGAATAGCCCGTTTTGCTTAACACAACTATATAGATAATTGACACTACTATATAATTGCTATGTATTTTAGAGACATTGAATTTTAGATAAATGAATGAACATATTTTTTAGTGCCTTCTATTGAGTTAGAAATTGAAGAACGTTGTAGTGTAGTTGTTGGTTATTTGTATCTATGAGAAAAAAAAATAAATGATGCAAATGATTTTGGATCTCAGTATCTTTAAATGAAAAGGCCATTCCGAAACCAAAATCGAAAGCTTTTAATTGAAATTTTTGGGAATAAATTACATTACTGAAATAAACAAATATTTACAATTCTGCTTAAAAAAAAAAATAGTATTTAATGTTCAACAGGTAATAAATAGCAAATGTGCTTCTGGATGAGAAACATGCATCGAATATTCGAAGGATTGTTTCAGGCATCATGCGGTTTCTAATAGTGGGTGTAGCTGTTGATAAAAATATCATGTATAATGCCTTGACACACTTCGAAGTGTCATCTACTGTGAATCTCTGTTATTAAGGAAAAATAAACATAAAAACGCACATAAGTAAAGATTCACTAAGCTATTTTTGGAATTTTCGTACCGGGAATGCAAAGCAGACTGTTTCAAGCTTCCTAGCTATCATCAGTTGAATTCACCCAGGACTCATAGCTGAGTGGAATAAAAAAAAAAACATAAAAAAAAAGACAAATAAGCAGAATAATGGTCCTTCATTTAAAAAAACATAAAAAATAGAAATTAAGAATAAAAAGGTCAGTAAATTTTATAAATTAATCCTTTATAGATCAAGCGTTGTGCTAGCGGGAATTAATTTACTGTCCTTTTTATTCTTAATTCTAAAAATAGCTCTGTGAATTTTAAATTCTATGCGTTTTAAATCTTTATTTTTCCTTACTTAGGCACATTAAATTTTGCCATTAATCTCCGTGAATGTCTGATGCATCGATTTATGGAGAGCCAGTCATTGGCAACGCTATCTATATTATGCTTCCATTGACGATATCCTAACTTAAATTTGACCTTTAAAAGGCAGCCCTTCTGCATTACATTTTGTAATGATCTGTTTTATCAGAAGAATTATTTTAGAGGTTGTGCTTTTGAATCCGTCAATATAAATATGTAGAAGAAAATGTGTCAGTTAAAATTTCCCGCCCGAAAGGAAGCTTCACTGCCACACATGTTATTGATCTTGGTTCTTTAATGTGGAATGAAACCTTTAGATTCTTATTCTTATACAGTAGCCTAAAAGATTGCAATAACTTAAGAAATATCCTAATAAATCTTTCACAAAATTGAAGAATGCAGTATAGATTATCTATAAATTTACTTACTAATGAAAATAGAGTTAAAAACGTTTTTAGTTTTTGTGTTTTAGTGTAAAATTAAAAAATACTGAACAAACAATTAAATAATTTACACTAAAATGACAACACACAAGTTAAGAACGTTTAAAAAGTAGTAGTAATTTTTACTTTATGACGTAGTCTCTGATGATGCTTGACACCAATCAGACTGAATAATTAATTACAATATTTTTATTGGTTGTTATTCCTCATCCCAGTGTATATAAGTGAATCTTTCAAGAGTAATTGTGCGTTGAAGAGAGGCTTTCCGCAAAGGAACCCGAAAGGCTCCTCGAATTTTTAAGTATTTTTTTTATAATCTTTTTAAATGTTCTTGACTTGTGTGTTGTCATTTTAGTGTAAATTACTTAAATTCCCACACGTAAAATTATAAACAATTAAATACTGAATTGTTTAGAAGTAAAAACATATACATAAAATAATTGGAAACATGGAACCTGTTTCAAGTCATGATTACATGTATTTGAATACAACAATATCTTTCACTTACGTTACATTGACAACATATTATTTAGTGAAGGATAGTATGTTGATAATATGCTGTGAAATATGTAATATGAAAGTTTCATTAATTATAAATAGTATCAATGACAGCAAACGAAGAATAATACATTGTGGTATTATATAGAATTGCTTACGGATAATGAATTCTATATAGAATAGTATAATAGTATAATAATACATTGTCAAGATAGAAGTAAGCAAAAGATATCAATGTAATGTGAGTAAAAATATTGTTGTATTCAAAATCATTCGGTTAACGGAGGAGATATGTTTTTAGAATAGACACCTGAGGAAGCAGGATAATTGTATCCTGCGAAGTATCGTAGTAAACAGTATTTGTGGAATGATATTTTATTTATATAGAAAATATCTCATAAGTATGTTAAGAGATACAATGATATGTGTCACTTTTGATAATGTTTGTGTGACATTTGACTGTATCTTTTTAACCAATTGCTTATAATTTTTTTTTGATCCATATTTGTTTGTATTTTGTTTTTAAAGATAGGCTTGGTTTGAGAAACAAATAATAATTTAAAGATTAGTTCAAAAATTTGCTTGAATAAGAACAACGTGGAGTAAATATGATTTATTATGAATGCGATGTCGTGTATTATTAGAAACTATACCAGTTCTAAACAAAAAAATGAAGAAGTGGAATTTTAATCAGAGATGCTACAACTCAGAATTAATCAATATTCCCAATGGAAAAAAAAAATCTATGAATTTAATACACTGAACAGCTGCAGTAATGCTTATTAGAATGATACAATTGTTTCTATGCTGAAGAATGACATTGAAAGAGAAATTAATGATAATAAAAATATTCAATATTTACTTTATCGATCTATGAACTGATTTTCATATTTTGTAGATTATTACTTCAAAGTTGTCTTTTCTTGATGAAATTAAAATTTTTAAGTAAAAAGTTCTAGAAATAAAATAGCCTAATTTTTATTATCACTCTTTATTATTATCACTCTTTATTAACTCATACTGTCTGGTTCCCGGATCAAATATTATGATCAATTTTTAAGTCACTTTCCATCGGCCAATCATCTAGAAATTTTTCTAGAAAGTATATATATATACAACTACTTCCACATAATTCTTATACATTTTAATCATTATATAATATAGAAAGCGTGATTTTTAAAAGTTTTTAACATTAATTATTTTCTGAATTTTAATTGTGACCAAAATTAGAACAATTGGTTCATCATATTAACGTTACCCGTTTTCCAATTAATTGAGCCAAATATTAGGAATACCAAAATCAGTTTTTTAAATTTTATTTTGTCTTGTTTTTAATGAAATAAATTGTACAGGAAAATTGCATTTACAATAAAATTAATGTTTTAAAATAATTTTATTTCAAATTTTTATTTTTAATAAAAAAAACAAAAGAAAAGCACAGGTTAAAATTTGAAACATCTTTGAAAATAAAAAGATATTTGTAATAAATTAAAAAGTTCAAAAGATTAATTGGAAATCAAATAAAAGTTCTAAATGCAATTCTTAAATCATTATTTTTCTAAATTTTAGAAAAGTTAAATGACACTGAATTAATACTATTTTTGTATAGTACTTTTCGCATTGAAAAGTTAAAGTTATTAATATAAATATGTTTTCATTATAAAACAATAATGACATGTGACTTCATGATTTGTTTTTAATCATCAATGATTCATTAATGAAAAATTGTACAATATACAGACAGTATCTTAAAAGAAAACTATTAGATGTACTATGATTTTTATTACAACATTTTTTTTAACATTAAAACATAAAAACTAAAAACAGTAATAAATTCTTTAAGAATCCTCTGCTAATTATCTATCTTAAATAAAACAACAAAACAAAAACATGACTAAACAATTATTAAATTGGAGGATTCTAGTACTGACCCTTCTTATTTCAAACTTGAGGATATAAAAATAAATACAATCTGGTGCAACTTCAATACAAATGAAAAACTAACGAAATTAATAAAGAAATTTATTTATTTTTTTAAATATCTTCATTTTCTTAAAATGTCAGTTTTTGCTATTTCAAATTTAGAACTCACAATATTTAAAAATAAGAAACAGAATTCTTATGTTGGGACGATGGATGGGAATTTATTAAAATGATGATGACGTGTGTTTTTGTTGTTCCGTTGTTATCCTTGATCTTCTGTTTTGCAATTGGGAAAATGTTTGAAGCAGTCATGACCAAGCGATCCAATGACCATTGGAGATACATACTGCCAAAATGGGTTAGATTCACTCACAATCAGTAGAACAGTCGTTCTGCACAAAACAAAAACAAAGAAAAATCTTAATGGATTCATTATTTAAAGTAGTTTATAAAACGATAAACCAGATACCTAATCTAGGTATTTTTGATTGAATTGGTACATTAAATATTAAATGTTCACATTTAATATGAATAATTAAATTAACGATTAATTAATTAATAATTTAATTATGCATTAAATATTAATTACAGTTTAACCGAATGTAACTTAAATTTTGGAAGTAAAATCAAGTAGCAAAATAATGAATGAAAGCGTTTTATAATGGAAAGAGTTGAAGTAGAATTTATTTTACTTTATTGTATGTAGGAATTTACTCGTAGAAGATACTTTTGATCTCGTTAACAGTCTCGCCTTTCTAGGACACTGACATTAGCCAAAATGAAAACATAGCGTTTTAAATACAGACCATGTTTCTGACGTTAAATTAGAAGTTTGAATTCTAAAAGCTTTTTATTAAGTATTTAAAATGTGATAGAAGTTATCAATATTAAATAATAAAAAATAGGGAAAAAAAAGCTACGAACTTGGGGTTTTAGGCTTCTGAATAGGAAGCCTTTTAATTCCGCTTCGTCCGACAGTGAACAGGTATCATTAAAATCTCATTAAATTATCATTAAGCACAACAATCGCAACAATTGTGCCTTGCATTCGCAGCAATCACATTTATAATAATAAGGAAATTAAAGCAATAATTGAACATAAATTAATCAGAAGCCGTTGCGAAGCATTGTGATTGGTTTACAAATCGCTATCCTACCTTATTTTTTTTTCCAACTAACTCACAATTCTAATTTGATATTTTATTTTAATTTTAGATTTCAATTTTTACTTTGAAGTAGTAGGCATAAATTCTTTCCAATTTAAGCTTATCGATAAGAAATTAAAAACTTGTTAAGGAAAACACTCATTCACATATTTAAGTTTCACTGCTAATGTTTAATGAAGTCACAAAAGCTTGCTATTTTCAGTTCTAAGCGAGGAGAGATCACGTAAGCACGACTTAGCTACTTCGAAGTTTCAATTTCAAAATATCAAAGGACAACTGAGTAAAGGATAATCTTACTTTACCTTGATAACAGTCGGAGCTTCTGAAGTAATGAAACATCCCCGTTGATTTCTCGTGCTGTTTGGCAGAGCAACTGCCTTGGACAATCTGGTTGAAGTATTTGGTAGGTTGATCTTTGTTCTCCTTTCGTCTGGTTTACGTAGGCGTCTACCATTCTCATGACAGCAGGGGTGGCAGGATCGTCCGTAGCCGTCATTAGCCATTTGGCTACACGAGCCAAGTCTATATTTTCACTAAAGGAGTCGAAGGAACGTCCACTCATCATCATAGTATTCATGAGTCTCATTTTTAAGTAGGAGATGCCAGCAGCCAACAGAGCACCTAAGGCAAGATACATGACATTCTCACTGAGACCTCCAAACATTCCACTGCCACCACCCCCACCACAAGAGCAACCATAGCCACCGCCGCCACCGTAAGAGTAACCACCACCTCCTCCTCCTCCTCCTCCTCCTCCTCCGTAAGACCGAGCAAAGCGGCGCTGTGAATTAGCTCTGATGGACACCAGTTTGTCCAGAGCACGAAGACCGCCGTCAATCAACTTTTTCGTATCGTCATCCAAAGGAGTATCAGAAGATCTAGTCTGAACCAAAGCAAAGAGAAGACTCGGAAGAATGATGAAGAAAAGTGATTTCCTTAGCATAGTTACAACTAAAAATAACAAAAAAAGATGAAAAATTAAGTTTATTAAGCGTTTTAGATAATTCATAAAAACTAACATTAAATTCAGACAAAATAAAGAATGCTCTGTGTTTTCTTCTAATTTTTTAATTTTTTCTTACTTAACTATATTTTTCTAATCAAAATTAAAATTATTAAATTACGCTAAAGGATATAACAAATAAATCAAAGTGATAAATGTTTACTTTGTTTTCAATATTTATTTTTTTTACTAAAGAAAATATTCAATCCACTCACCGGCGTGGTTTCTTTTAAGTGAATGTGGTTTTTCTCGTCGAATGCGAAGTGATGTTCTTTTACTCTGCCTTTAAATAGGAACCCATTCCACCCCCATCGCCGGCATTGAATGTTTCAAGGTGCTGCGAGTGCTGATGCGCGAAAACTCATTTGAACCGTTTAATAGTCACGCAAGAAAACCTACAATGCTTCGTTTCTTGCTTTCAAGTTGAAGGTAAAGATGACTTTTCACTGCAGGTTGCGGAAGAACTAGTAGTATCTTCTTTTCAATTGAAACTAAAGTTGTTCTATGATGGAAATAGGCCTATGTGTGTTTACGTTTTAAACATATCCTAAGGATTTATTAAATTTTTTATGAAATATTAAAATCGATTTTTTTTAATCATAAAAAGGTTAATAATAATAGATAAAAATAATAATATAATAATAATAAATATGTAGAATCGACATTGTCATTTAAATTAAAGTAAATGACAAAGCTTAGTTTTTTTTCAACAAAAATATTATAATATCATAATATTTATGATATTATATCAATTAAGAATATATAAAAATTATCAGAAATATAAAAATTTTCTTTTTATTTGTAATGTTTCCCTTTTTTTTTTTTTTGATAAAAGTTTCAATTTTTACAAAATTCTGTATAAAATAAATAAAAAAAATAAATAAATTTATTATACAGAATAAATAAATTCTGTATAAAATAAAATAAAAATAAATAAATAAAAAAATAAATCCTTAAAAAATAAAATAAATACAATTTATTTAATTGTTGTAAATTATTGTTAAGAAAATATTTTTGAAATATTTATTTATAATTTTTGCATTTAAGTAATAATATAACAGAATAAATAATGAAAATTATTTTTTTCCATGTTTTATGTGAAAAAAAATCTTTTTTTTTTACATAAAACATTTATTTTCCTTTAAACAGAAACTCATTATTTTCAAATCAGTAATTGATTCGATGCTTGACTACGGTTTAGAATGTTGGATTTTGTAAATAAACAACAATTGCAAAATATTAATAAATTAATATTAAAAATTCTAAATAATGTTTATATCAATTTTAATAAGAAATGCTTATTGGCAAAATATAATGTTCGGAAAAAATACAAGATGCTAACCAAGATACTATAAAGAAAGATTCATTTACAAAACAATTTTGAAAAATATATTTGAAGTAAATAAAGTAATAAATAATTTTAACGACGGAAAAACAACTAGATAGGAATTGGCTAAGAATTTCCAATATCACTAAATTAAAAAATAATTTTGGTCAAAGATTGGAAAACCAAATTAATTATAAACTTAAAAACTAGATATCAATCCCAGGCACAAAGCTAACTCGCACTTTGAGTTGTCATCGGGAAGAGACTGGGACGGACCGTTTCG
>JAFIDM010000001.1:119278798-119322035 GCA_023159025.1 Thereuonema tuberculata | reverse complement strand
ACACACACACACACACACACACACACACACACACACACACACACACACACACACACACAAAATAAACAAAGAACAACGATGTTCAGATCAATGCTTTCTATACAAATATTGTCAAAAGCAGAAAAAAAAATACGATTTTTCATTTTGAATCTTTTGGAACCACTGTCTAATGATATGATTAAAAAAAAAAAATAGTATAAGAAAAGCATCGTTAAAAAGTGACGCTAATTGAGAATTGAATAACATAATGGCAATAAATAGTGGTAGATTGCGAGCTTTCTGTAGAATAAATAAGTAAATGCTTATGTGATCGTGAAGAAAACAGTTAATTATTATTATCTCTTAAATAGTTTTCTGATCTGATGGTATCTAAGGCAATTCCTCTTGTTTAGAAAATAATTTTAATTTCCTATAAAAAAAATAGAAATAATTTCTACAACGAAACGTCCGCGACATGAATCTAACCTGCAACCTTCTGATTCGAAGTCAGACATCTTATCCATTATGCTACATTCGAATTATTGTTGTTGTTAAATATCGTGTGTGTGTGTGTGTGACGCAATGAGAGAAGAGCCAGAGAAAAAATAATAACTCATTAATTTCAGCCTACTAGTTTAAAATTTAAATTTCAATGTTCCTTTTTTTAGCCTACTACAAGCACAGGCCATACGATCATTAGAAGCAGAAGCTCGCTCTCAGTGACGAACTGAAGAGTCGTTAGAGAATTTCTCGACATGAATGAAGAAACTACAAATAATATTTAAACACAGGAAAAACTTCTACTTAAAATACTCTATCTCAACAGTTCTACCGTCATTGATGAATCGGGTTTTTTTTTATCAATTCCTTATCAAATTATCTTATTTTGACTATAGTCATTTGTTACAAAATAGTTCATTTCAACACTTTTTCATGTTTTTAGAAGACCATATATTATTGAAAACCCTATTACCGCTGCCATTCAGTCATTATAAATTTAAAATGTATTTCAAAGGGGGAAGGGGAACAAAATGGTGCTTGGGCCCCATTTTCTCTTACCTCACCTTTTAAAAAAAAAATTTTGCTCATTTTTTAATTTCATATGAAATATTTGTCGTTAATTAGTAAAATCACGGAAAGATCGCAACGGGAATTGTATATTCTTGCATTTGCAAAATCAAGCAAATTAGCTTCGTCTTATGAAAAAGAAAAAGAAATATACGGAATACTAACTAGTCACTCTGTAATCACTGATAAATAACTCAGTTGTAAATATTGATTGATAAAGAATTATAAAGCATTTCTTTTTTATCTAGTTATGTAGCAACAAATATAGATAAAAAAATTATTTTATCCAATAATTTGTTAATGGAATAATAATTTGTGAATTCGAATTTATTAGTTTAATACTCGTAAAAAAAATAATATCCTAGTATTTTATAAATCTCTGTAATTTAGTTATTCCATTGGGTTTGGTTTTGTTTTTGTTTTTTTCACTTTAATTTCAATAATTCGATTAAAATACAGGATTCGTTTTTTAACAGCTTCAAATATTATCACAAAAATTTTTATAGTTTCCAGTCATATTTTGAGAGCTCAATGCCAAAAAAGCATTTATACTTTCATCCTATCGTTAACTTTTGATTCAATTTTTATGATAATTTAAACAAAATGCACTGATATTTTACGCATTTTTTACAAGGTGAAAAAGAAAGATTTCTGGCATTGAAGATGAGTCCAAAAATTGAAATGCAAATCTCTTATCTGTTTCTTCGAATTAAATACAAAATAAAAGCCAAAATAAAACCATTTCCTTGCCATAATTTCAGGTTACTTAACAACACGCGAATTTTCGAACACTCAGAAGAGAACATTCAAAAGATATTAAAAAAACAAAAAACAAAAACAGTTTTTCATTCAAGATATATAGGTTTGATATCTTATCGAAAAAACACTTCTCTTTTCATTATTGTAATTTCAACTATAATTTCAACTGTAATTTCAAGATAAGTCAAAGAAATGTGGTTTAGAATGAAATAAAGATATAGTTATCTCATTAATTAGAATTTAAAAGTAGTAGTAAGAAAGTAAAGAAAACTTTGTGTTATTCATTATTTAAGGAGTTAACAATACTATCTTACGTGAGTCATTCGGAAACACACGGGATTTTTTTCCATCCCTTTTTTATTTTTTCTGAAATATACGAAATCGATGACATATCGTAATTCTGTTTTTCACTTTCATAAACGTTCGTTTAAGATTTGCATCCATAACGGAATAAGAAAAATTCCATCAGGTGGGTCTTGGGAACCTGAAACGGGCCACCTAATACGTTTTCCGAGAACTGGAAAATCTCTGGGAAAAAATCAACAAGCTGTTCCGTTCCATCAGTATAAAAACATTTTCCATTTTAAGGAAAGTCAGTATTCTGAGGAACACCCAAGACTAAAGTAGCCTCTTCTACCTCTTCAGCAGAAGGTAAGTAGCTGTATTTATTGCTGTTTTTTTTTTTTCCTTTCCTAAAGACAAGGTATTATAGAACTCTTGTTGCATTTGAGCAATTACAGAAGAAATACAGAAGTTATTAGTACTGTTTTACACTTGGATTAACTCCTTACAGACCATCCTTTGGATTCTTCAAACATATCGATTGAATTCATAAAATTCTCTCTTAGATGCTGTCTTTGAATTACAAATTAAAATTAAAGATGTAATTATAAATGGGAATAATTTTAAAATAATTATAAATTTTAATTAATCAGTTACAATTACAATTCTTAACTATGCACACATTTTAGATATATTTTAAGGCATTCAAATTTTAATTAAAGGTCATTAAATCAGTTCTAAGGAAATAAATTAATTCAAAAACTGTAGTCATATTCAACTCAGCTTGTTTTCCTTTGTTGGTTTTTTTTTTTCAAGAACAATTGAACAATTAATGCCTCATGGAAGATAATTAGTAACTAGAAGTAGAAAGCTCTTATTAGATAAACACTTTGGGATTAGATTCGATCCTAATTAGAGAAAAATTACGTAATTTGTTCTGATATCAAAAGGAAAAAAAAAAGCTTTTGTTTTAAAAAGGTAAAAAAGAATAGCTACTCATGAAATCTTACATCTGTGCTACTTTAATGCCAGATAAAACAAAAAACGTTGTGTAATTATGTAATGGATGATATTATTTCTCCTTAAAAAGCTTATATCTACAATTTACAATACCAATACTACAGTCAATTCATTGTAAATCTGAAACCACGTGACAACTCCTTATATGGTAAACGATTGAGCATTAGTTACTCCTCATACTTCCGTTTTGAACATGGTTCTGAACGTGGCGGCTGCTGAACACACACCGTTGTTCGCTTTGCCAACAAAACTTTTAAGAGTCAATCGAGAGGACTCATTTGGAATGTTATTTTTTATTTGAAGTCGTCTTTCTCTATCGTAAAATGGCTTAAGCAGCAGGTGTTTATCTCATTCAATATTCAATATTGTTAAGGAAACCGAAGCCTCGCTTACCACTAAGCCCATTGTTTGAAATACCGGGCAAGAAAAGAGAGCAGCTGGCATCGATAACTGAAATAGACGACGAAAAACAAACTTTTTATGAAATCAAAAATACCAAAATAAATAAAAAAACGAATAAATATATTCTTAATATTGAAAAAAACAACAAAATTAGTAAAAATTAAGCGTTAATGACGGATTTGATGTAAACACCGGAAATAAATTACAACGACATTCCAGACTCGACCAAGCAATAACTCTAGTGAAGAAAGGAAATGATAATGATTGGTTTACTGAGATCACGTGTCTTCAGATTTACAGTAAATGGACTATAATTTCTAGTATCTAAAATTTTTTAACTGGCCCTACCTTTTAATGGTATTTTCTAAGATTTTGTCACACCTAATTCATAAGCTTTCTTCTCCTTCATTTACACTGTATGCGAACAATAGAGAAAAGTAGCTTTTTTGCGATGAACAGCTTTTTGATTTTTCAAGCATTATTCGTATTATACATTAAGAAATTGTCCACTGATAAATCATATACAGTGTAACTTGCGAAAATACGTAATAAGTATAGTTTGGTCCTGAAGGAGGAGTGAGACATGATACTATATAGGTCCTTTTTTTGAGTGATTTCCTCACACGTGGAGTAGATATTATCTCGATATTTTGGCCCGGTGCCTCGGGCCTTCTTCGGGAGATGTATAAATATTAATTACATCAAGGTGTGCGCACAATTAACAACTTCTGGGGTTACTCATGGTTGTTTATTCGAGAAACTCGTGACTGCCCTGTGTTTCGGCACCGGGCCGAAATATTGAGATAATATCTCATCCCGGAGTGAGGAAATCCCTCAAAAAAGAACCTATATAGTACGTAATAAGTACTTTATAATAAGCATTCTTGAAGTTTTGTCAGAATTCCACGTTTATCAAGTCACAAATAAATACAGAAAATAAAATTATAGAATCTATACTGTACTTAAAAAGTCGAAAAAATGTGTTAGATTATATCTGTTAGAATAGAAATAGAAATCTCTTTACGATCTAGAACAGTACAAGGAAAGGAAGAATCAGTACAGCAATCAAAGTTTTAACAAGTTTTCATGCTCTGTAATTTATTATTTTTATCATTTTGATCCCGTTAGTCGAATAAATTTAAATGTAATTTTTTGTGTGTGCCTAATTAGAAGTTATAAAACACAATAAACAAACACTGTCGAACACACAAATTGGTTTAAAAAGTATATGTTTAATATATGTTTTTAATAATATGTTTATTAAAAATTCATTAAAAATACTTTACAGTAATGGAGAGTTTTCGAAGCCTAAGTGGCTTCCTTGTCAATCAGCTGTTTGTTCAACAGTGTTTGTCTATTGTATTTTATCGAATAAATTTAATATGTATTCTTTTTTTTTCCCCAGATCTAAACAATGGCATTGTGTATTAGCAATGTTCGTTCTGTTGTCGTTCTTCTGATGATGATAACATCAGGTCATTCTTCATCAAAAATACCAAAAGCAGATTCTCCTTATCCTGCCACATCCAATTCTGCATGGGGAATATATGGACAGCAAACGACTGGTGGCAATTTCTTAACCAAACGTGATTCTGGTTATTCGTCGTATTCGATGGGGTCGTACGGTGGAGGGACGGCGATGACTACTTGTGTCATGTGCTGTCCTATGACTAGCAGCAGTTCTACCAGCAGCACCGATAACCCCTTGCTCACTTTCGGTTTGGGTGCTCTTCTGGGTTTCCTGTTTTCCATGGTACCAATGATATCGACGATAGTGACAACATCACAAATGGTCGTCTTTCCTACTAGGCCATCAACTATCATAGGTAGATCCGGTAAAAACCAGGATAGTGATCCACCAGTGACCTCTCCTTGGACCCCAACTGATTCACCGGCAAACACCACAACCTCTCATCAGAAACTAATGGATCAAGTAACAGCTGTGTCCTCTCCACTACTCAAATCCTTCGCCGATTTCATGAATGTATTTGAAAGCAGCAAAACAAACGATCGATGCCGAGAGAAATGGATGTGTAAAGCCACCAAAGAATGGATGAGAAAGAATAAAAAGATCACAGGAATCAGCAGGTAAGTAATTCCAAACGACACTAGTATTACTTTTTTTTTCTTTCTAATCAAAAGATAAATTGAAATTAATTAATCCTGATTAATCAAATAAAAAAATAAGATAGTAAAAGTGCATTAGTACACAATTGAACTATTTCTTACTAAAGATGTTCTAAATCAGTTGTTTTTAATCCACCAAAATTTACACTGCGCAAAAAAACTGGATTTGTGAAATTAACTTGTTAAAAATTCCTAATCCACATCGTGGATTGATTATGAGAATTTACTATTCAATAGCCAAATTGAATTTATTCCATTCAACCTTCTCTATTGAATCAAGCCATACTTCCTCCCTGAATTTATCAATACTGAATTTCGTAGACTTTCAAGTACCAAATGCTATAAGCAATGAAATAAATGTAATGATTAAGTTTAAATACTTCAAAGCTTTCTAATTCCATTAATATAAAATATGTAATAAGCTACAAACATATTTTTTTTTTCTTTTTTATCGACTTTGGCCAACTAGGGACCACGTAACTAGCTCAACCTGACAACGTCAGGGTGAGGCTAGTGAAATTCAAGAAAGGGGGGACGAGAATTGTATCCCGTCCAGGATAACCCTGAGATAGTAAGTCCCATGTGGGAAACGGACGAAACACAGAAGAAGAAAGAAACAGCCATGCCACCACCGGGATTCGAACCCGGGTACTGGCGCATCACCCACAACGGCAGCCCGCCGGCTAAACCGCACGGCCACGCCAGCACGGCACAAACATATTTTATTAATATAAAAGCACAAAGAAATGACTCAGAAATGAAAAATATCTAAGCTTTCATCGATGAGCGTTTGAGACTGCCGTTTCGTCCTTTTTGTGGACTCGTCGGCAAAAAGGGATCAAACGGCCGTCCCAAAGTCTCACCAATGAAAGCTCAGATATTTTTCATTTCTGTGTCATTTCTTAATGTTTTTATATTAATTTCTGGCACGTTAAATCTTTTGTTCATATTTTAGTAATTTTTAAAAATAACGACTTAGTTCATTTGAACTAGTTCATTGAACTAGTTCAACAAAAAGAACTATCTCAAAAGAACTAGTTCAGTAAATAGAACGACTTTGCCCATTTTAATTAAGGCAAATGTATTTTGTGTTACCGTAAGCATATATCTTTATAAACATACTTTTCTTATTATATATAAGACATCTTCATAATTCTCAAAAAGATTTGCTAATTTATTTAAAAATTAATGATCTTATGGCCGAGTGCACCAAACTTCAATTAACTTTGATGGCTGCATTGTGGACGTAGCTAAAATTAGTGGGGGTGCTGCTCCAGAAAAATTTTAGCCTTTGTTTTAAAATTGTGTGAAAGGAAACAAACATGTTTAAAAAGAAAATTTATTCAGAAACTTGATTAATTTCTTTTTATACATGTTTGTTTCCTTTCACACAATTTTAAAACAAATGCTAAAATTTTTCTGGAGCAGCACTCCCCACTAATTTTAGCTACGTCCACACTGCAGCCATCAAAGTTAAGTGAAGTTTGGTGCACTCTGCCATTAGACTTAAATATTTAATTCCTGTTTATTTGCTTGTTTATTTGAAATATCTTAAATTATCTACCTTTTTTCCTTTCTAGTGAAACTGCAAAGGCAACCATCAAACGATTCAAGGCTCAGTTTCCTATCTTCGAGGAGATGTACAAATACACTGATCCAGATTTGAAATGCAACAGCTTATCTCCATTCTGTAAAGAAATTCCTGTCATTAGAGTTGAATCGTCTCGGCAAAAGAGATCACAAGAACAGGAAAAATTGTTCATTGATTTAGCCAAGAAGTTAATGGCAGTTCTTTAGTAGTATTTATCTATTTATTCTTTGAATTTTATCTTTCATTTTATCCTATGGAAAATCTTATTTCGTGATTAGGGAAATATCATTTGGTCTCGATTGAAGGGTAAAGTTTTAGGTGGTAATTGAGCTATAGAATAGCTTACTTAATATGGCGAAAGCTATATTCATTTTTAATACAAAAAATAAATAATATTTTTTAAGGATTACCGTAAATAAATAATAATAACTTAAAATTTAGTTCTATTAAAGAAATGATTTGCGGAATATTTTTTTATAAAAATTTCAAAACTATCTTTTAATTTTTTTTTTACCAAAATCAAATTTATTTAATAAAAAGGAGAGAAATTTGAATCGATTTGTCTAATCCTTGTTAATCGAGAAAGTCTAGCCTGATATTATTAAGTTTAATAAAACTATCCTAGTTCCAAGAAAACTATAAGTTTGTTGAATGAATTCGTTTATTTTAAGTTAAATTAAATATTTCTAATCAAATAAATCTTAATTTTAAATAAGCTACTGAAAATCATATAAGCTTATTGATGTAATTTCAGTGGAACCTCGAACTTCGAATACAATCCGTTCCAGGAGACGGTTCCACTTTCGAGTTGTTCTAGTTTCGAGTTAAATTTCCCCGTGAGATATAATGTCAATTAAATTAATCCGTTGCAAAATTTACGCAATATAAAATATTTAAAGTGCTTATTTCAAAAGATCATATTGGTAAACAATGATAAAACAAGTATAATCATAATTCTTCAAGTAATATAATAAAACTTCTTAAACTCCTTTATTTAATCACAGAAATCCACCTTGACAATATTTCAAAGACCTCACCGGCCTCCTTTTCAAGCTTTACATCTTACATCTTACATAAAAGGCAAAAGAATCATCCCCCTGGAAATAACTGAAAATAAATTAACAATCATGAATATGGAATATTCGTATAACAAAACAAAAGGAGCATGTCACGTTTTGTTTTGTTATAAGAATATTCCATATTCATGGTTGTTAATTTATTTTCCGTTATTTGGGGAAGATGATGATGATTCTTTGATGATTCTTTTCCTTGTTATGTAAGATGTAAGGCTTGAAAAAGGAGGCCGGTGAGGCCTTTGAAATATTGTCAATGTGGATTTCTGTGGTTAAATAAAGGAGTTTAAGAAGTTTAGAAAGTTTTATTATAAAACAAGTATATTTCAATAATTGAATGTTTTATTTATAACAGTACATACGCATATAAAAATACTGTATAATAATAATCAATCAATAATAATAACAATAGCAGGAAGGATGGTAACTGTTCACTGGAAGGTGAATTACGCATCTTTCATTGGAATCCACTAGTTGAGTTTTATAGTTCATTAACATTATCACCAGTCGATTTTTCTTTGGAAGAAAAAAACTGTCTAATGTCATTTGTTTTTGTCTATTTTTTTACAATTTTTTGTTCGACTCTCGAATTTTTGTTCGAGTTTCAAGCATCAAACCGTTCAAAGTTAGAGAGGTCCACTGTAATTCATTCATTCATTACGATATTATTTATTTATTTATTCATTTATTTATTTATCTACATTGTAATGTACTTATGAATAAAAAAATGTAATATTTATAATTTAGAGCTGCTTTATTTATTTATTTATTTATTCATTTTATAATGTTAAATGTCTGATATTTTTTGACATATCGTCAAAGTTTAATCTAAAATGTTCCATAATATTTAGTTTTTGATTCTTATCTAAAGTTTTCAAAGAAATTATTTCAATATTAAAATATATTAGCCTGTTTAAAAAATAGAAAAGCAAATTTAATATTGCAATGAATTCAGGAATTATTAACAAATGTTTAGACAATTTCAATTCAAAAATTGAAAGTTTATTATCAGGGTTATCAGTTTAGTGAAGAGGAATGGTGTAACTAATAAAATAGCAACTCAGTGCAATGCATATGCCCCAAAATAATTACCAATTTACTATTGTATTTTATCGCAGGATTTGGAATAGTTAAGTGCTCTGTTAAGAAGCTGAACTTCTTAAAAAAATGTTACATTCAAACTATTGAGAAAACAGCTTGAAGTAGTTACGTAAAAATGTAATACTTCACAAATATTAAAAATGCAAAATATTGTGATTCTAAAGCTTTCCAAAACAAAAAATACATTCACGGAAAAAGAAAGAAAAAATGATTTATAAGATATATGTGCATAAATAAAAAACATAGAATAAAATTATATCAATTATCCCTCTCAGCTAATTTTGAAATTACTGCAGTATTTAGGATTCAAATTAACGTATTAAATTATACAAAGGTAAATAGTTCCCTTGTTATCTAGAATAAGATTAATCATTTACAAATCATAATTATTTGTTAGCTTCAACAAGCAAAATTTAAGTGAATAAATAGATCAATTTACTAATCTTTCACTGGAATTTCTTTAAAAAATTTCAATCATAATAATTTATTATAAAAAACCACCTGTTAAAATAGGCAAATAACCAAAATGCTACAGTTATTGAAAAGCAAAAATAAACTCCAAAAGAGAATAGTTTTTCAGAGAGTATTAGTTTTGTTTCGTTTCTACAATAAAAAAAAAATTAAAAGTCAGAAACAGTGGTTCGAATGTAGACTATTGTTTGTTGGCGATCTGTGAACCATTGCAATGAACCATCAAACACGCAATTAAGTAACAGAACCACCCAAAGAAATCATTCAACCTCAGAATCCTAGCCTTGTTCTAAATCATCGGGAAAAGAAAGTAGAAATGAAAGTGAGAAACTTAAAAAAAAATCACTACTAACAACAAATGAATAACCGTGATTCGTTTGATTGCTTAAGTGATTCAAGAAAAAATATCAATCCTTATTACAAATAAATATAACGATGCAGACTCCCTAAATTTAAATCATGTTTGGTAATCTCAAAACAAACATAATTATTAATATTGCTTGGAGTTCACTTGTAATGTGTTTTTTTCTTAAAATAACATGAATGGTATTTCAATTCCAATCAGCGTAATATTGAAATAGGTGTAAGATTTCTAATATCAATTATAGTTAATCCTCGTAGAATTTTAACGGAGTTTAATGAAAGCTTTGAATACCAGTCAGTTTCCGGTAGAATAAAACAGTCTCCAAGTGCTTTTATTGAACTGCACTCAAGTGAATCTGGAGAAACGTTATAAAAAAGCTAGGAATCTTCCAAGTTCCAGAACATAAATAGCAACAAACAGGTAAGGAAGACATTTTCTAGACTAGTAAATCATTTTAATTAGGACTGTAAGTAATTAATTTCAAAAACATTTAAAAACTCAATGACTATTAGTATAAATTCTATAATGTGATGTTCTGTAGGTACTGTACCTTTTCGCATTATTTTTAATCAAGAATAACATCAAAAATAATGCGATATTTCAATGCACAGATCTACCAGAGTAGAAGAGGAAATTTTATTAAAAATCATTGACTACAGAAATACTAATTGATTTTTATAAATTAGAAATTAGATATCTAAGGTTTTTGCTGCTGTTGTCTCCACATGGATGATTCTAATTTTGAAATAATATTAGTAATAGTATTATTGATAATATTAGTAAAGATCTGAATTGAGTAAAAAATTGTTAAAAATACTGACATAATTATTTTATATATTTTTTTAATTTTAATTCTTAATTAAGTACATGTCGATAAATAATAGAGCCTAAGCACAATCATTGATTAAATAAATGTATCTAAAAATATAAACATACATATGAAAAATTCTACAATTACTGGCAGGCGATGTTTGTTTTATTAAAATGCTAAAAAAGTTCATACTATCATCTTCAATTCTTATAGTATTGAAATTAGTTCTAATTATAAGTTTTCTCGATCCCACAGATATTCTGATAATGAATTCATCATTGCTGATTACCATTTTCTGCAGTGTCATCCTCTTTGGTGACTGCACATTATTGGAGTCAGTCGATTTCCCTACCGTGGACGAATTCGTTTCTCTTTTAAACCCTTCATTGAACTCTAATTTAACATTCAGAAGCAAGCGTGACTCTTACGGTTACGGAGGCTATGGTGGAGGCTACGGTAGTTATGGAGGGGGCGGATATGGAAGCAGTTACAGCTGTCCTTGCTCCTCGAACTCGTGTGATAATAATTCTGTGCTTTATCTTGGGTTAGGAGCTTTGCTGGGATTCCTTCTGTCCATGATGATGTCTAATTCGGGAATGATGATGATGATGCCAACGGGCAGAGAAATGTCCGAAGATATGGAAGGACCAGCAAACATGTTTATTAACCTCTTAGAGAATTCATCCTTTGGCAAAGCATTTATGCCTGTCATTAGGAAGAGTAGGCAGCAGCCAAAGTGTACAAAACGGTGGTTGTGTGAAGATTTAAAAGAGAAAATAACGGATTTGAAATGGAAAGGAAAACTAGCCTCTATTACAAGGTAAGACATTCGTGCAACAGACTAGTCAGTTTTAAGAAACTTCAAATCAAAAACATATTCAAGCAAATGGCAAACCACAGTGGCTTTCAGTGTTAATAAAGATAAACAGAAGTAATTGGAATAAGATTCAATTATAAAATTTTAATAATATGAACAAAAAGTTATAAGATAGACATAGAACAACAGATCTTCAAATATTCAAGAATTAGAAGATAATTTATTTATTTCCCATATTTATTTCTCCAGATAAAGTTTTATATTCTTGAGATGATGTATTCTTGAAACATTTATACCAGGAGATCTTGCACTCAGCTTCATCCGTGCCCATTCCAGAATACAGAATCACATGTTTTGGATGTATTAATGATTATGTGATTAATATCCTAAAATATCGCAGATGAAGAGAAAAAAATTGTATAAATAGTCAAACAAAATTGAATTATCCCAATTATAAATTACATCCACTCTAGGAGTTCCGAAGAAAGAAACCACCAAAGATGCCACTCTCCTAGGAGTTCTATACTATGTTTAAGAAAAAATAATCTACTTTTTTATAGAACATTCGGTAAAAACTCCTGCCTTACCATTTTGTAAGAAAATTTCGCTTGGTAAGAAAATGCAACAATTCATTTTGGAATTAAGCACATAAAGTATTTTTTTTATTTTTAAGATTAAAGGCACAGTTTATATATAAACAGCTTTCAGGCAGATATTTCTTTAAAATTATTAGTAGACAAGCTTAAATGTTGTTACATAGTCAAAGGAATAATAATAAAAAAATAATCTAAATGTATTCATTAATTTAAATAACAATTTTAATAACTTATTACTTTATGTTTTTCTTTTAGCTTTGTCACCAAATGGGCTGCCAATAAATTTGGTTTTCGGTTCCAGTTACTGCAAACAATGGCGAAATCCCTGACAACTGATTTTAACTGTGCCTCACTATCTCCACTTTGCAATGGAACATTTACATAAAAAAAAATCACATCATTAACTTAACTGTATTTATTTGTACTGACTTCATTTCTATTTTTTGTACTACAATCTTTTTGTATAACTAATATTATAAAGAAAATAAAATTCACAGTTTAAACGCTCTATTTGCATTTTGTTCAATACTTGTACATATATAAAGTTCCACATAACTGTAACTGTAAATAGGCTCCCATTTAAATAACGTAATATACGTAATAACTAAGACTTTGAAATCTCTGTCTTCAAATATTAAGAGTAATGATAACATGATTTCGTAATGAGAATCTAAAAGATGAGATTCTGTTATTAGTAATGACTTTTCATTTTTTTTCAATAGAGTCAAACTGTTGTTAGAGATTTGATCACTCTATTGAATATCTTTAAATCTTAAATTGAACACATAATTTCTTCCAAGAGATTCAGTAAATTCATCAGCAAATCCTAACATTGTTTACAGATTTCTATAGAAAAAGCTAGATTAATATATAAAGGGATTATAGTAAACTGACCTGGAAAAAAATTAACAAACAACGAAGGAAAAATGCAAGATTAGAATGTATAAATTAAGGTTTTTTTTTATACAATTTTTGTTTTACAATTTTAGTTGTTTCTTTTCGAAAACAAAATAAATAAATGATGATATTAGTTTATATAGAATAATAAATAGATTTTTAATTTATTCAATAATTAAATGCACTTTTATTAAATTTTTTTATTTATTTAATTAATGCATTTTTCCATTGATATTTTTTTTTCATTTATTTACTACTCAATCATTCATAATCCCGCTGAAATGATTTTCCTGAAGTATAATTTTTATTCCTTTCACCCTATCTGTGTTAATTGTAGCATAGTCTAAAAGGACATCTTTATTCAATTTTAAATTATATTTTCTAATTATTTATTATAGTTATTTAAATCCTAATATTTTATTAATAATTATACAAAAATAGAAGAGCTTTTTGTTTTGCATTCAAGATTTGATGCTTTATTAAAGCTCTTTTCTAAATTATTCCAATTTTTTGTTCATGTTTTTTTTTTTTTTTTTTTTATTGAGAATTTTCTTATATAATGTAATTAACTTACTAAGGCTTCTTTTACTTGTACCAATTCATTTGTTTTTAAAATAAGAATAGTATAAAGCAAAGTTATTTTTTTTCTTATTATTAATACTATAATTTTTATATTTTTAGTATAATAGTTTCCAAATTACTATATTTTTGTTGGACATGAACAGTTTTTTTAATTCAATATTTTAATTAGATTTCTTTGAATTTTACAAATTACACATCTAATCATCAACCATCAACACATGGTTGATGAGAAATTCCTATTTCCTAAATCAGAAGTAATAAAATAAAATTATTATATAAAAAATAACATTTGGTATTAATAAAATTTAAAGACAAAAAAATAGTAAATCAACAAATATTGTGCAAGTTAAAAGTAAACTTGAAATTATACAATTAAATGGAAAGGAAGTAACTGTCAATTAAATAAAATTATAACTTAAAAAAAAAAAAAAAAAAACCTTTATTTTGGTTAACATCATCGCAATTAATTTTTCCACTCACAATTTAAGTCCAGTTTAGTCTAATGTAATTTCCTTTAATGTACTAAACTACAGTTAATAATAAAGAGTAATTATTCCTTTAGGAAATTATTTTTTAAAAAAGGCCGTTAGAAATAATTCTAAATTAGAAAAAAAAAAAAGAGGGAGGGGAACAAATTAATGTTAGGATGTTCCTGTAAATTCTAAACATATGTTCTTATTTTAATATTTCCAAAGAATCATTTGAGCAACTGTACAACAAGAATTTGAGCAATATACTCTGTACAATTTAATGATAAAAGATCTACGATTAGTAAGTTTTATTCCCAAAACTTTTTTTTTTAGCTCGAGCAGTTCACAAACTTTGTTAGCGAATTTCATTTGAAAAAAATGATAAAACTAACATTCATCACCTTACAGAAATAAATTAAGGTTTCAGATTTGTAATTTTTGTAAAATATATTAGTTATTAGAAATAGCTTCCGATAATATTAATGAAATCTGAGGATTACACCATGTGAGAATTGTTATCAATCATTTAATAAATTTTAATTGATATACTGCCTGCACCTAAAAGATGAAAAGTTTATTTCATGATAGAAAAAGAAAAAGGCAACTTCCATTGAAAGCTAGCGAACATTCTTTCTTCTTCAGATAAGAAGGGACTAAAAGAGAGGCACTTGAGGAAGTCATTCATCTTCACTTCCGGAATTACCTTGACAATGGAACGAAAAGCTGTCACTACTCTCCCACAGATTCACAGACAAAGAAGCTCTTCTAATAATGATACATTGACGATGATTATTGCTTTGAAGAAATTAAACTTATTTTCCTCTTTTAACTAAATTTGAATTATATGTTTAGGTCTCGAGCAATCCTTTTATTGCTGACCCCTGATGGCGAAGATTGCGAGAAATGCATATTAAACTTTGAAGAAATTCCTGTTTTAATAATATAGATTTATATTTTTAAATATTCAGACAAAAGGCCACTCAGTTAATATGTTTCGATATTTCAACGTTGCTTAATTAACTACAACTACTTTTTTTTTTTAATTCTGTAAATTTAAATATCTTATAATAGCGTTTATAAGCAAAAGCTTATGGAATTATACACTAAGTCCAAAATTACACTTCTGTACAAACCAGATTATGAAGAAATTTAAATCACAGCTTACTTTGTTTCTAGTTGACATAAAATCGGTTGAGAGGTTATAGGGATCGTCCATTAATTACCTGAAGTATTTTTTTAAAAATTTGGACACCCCCCCTCCTCCTTGGTGAGATTTGGTGAGATTTTGCCGGACCTCCCCCCCTCCCCTTTTGACCTCAAGTAATTAATGGTACCCCATATGGTACAAATTCTTATCAATTATTCTTAATGTAGATAAGGAATGGCAAAACAGCTGAAGTTCAGTTAATATGATGGATAATCGGTACCTTCGAAAATTATGAAATCTAATAAATTAATTAATTTCATAATTTTGTTTGAAGTCCAAACAAAAAGCAAAATGATATTTTAAAATAATCGAAATAAAAATATTTGAAATATACTATTTATAAGAGACAAAGCTTCAGATTACAATTGATAATTTCAGCAAATATACTAAATCAATATAATAAAAAGTAAAAAAAATATATAGTAAATTCAAAAATGAATGGAGTTGCTTTCCAAAATTTCTCAATTTCATATAATGTGTTATATTTGTCCGAGACAATGTTGGCTATGTACTTCGAAATCAAAACAAAGGTTATCTTTTAAAATGTAAAAATGCTTTGATATAAAGAATTTTTTTTGGATTAAAATGTAATGACGTTAAATTGATTACTTAATGCTGACTGTTAGTAACGTGGCAGCTCTACTAAATGATCAATCCTTATTTGTTCGTTTGTTTGTTTGTTTTTTAATTTCTCTGTTTCAAATTCTTTACTCTTTAACTGAGGAATTCTCTTCGAATATTCTACTGAAAATATTTAACAAGTTTTAGAGATTTTTGAAATAAACTTAGACAAAAATTGACAAGAAAATTGCCAATTAATTCATTCTATTAACATATATCTGAATGTTATTTAAAATAGAGTTTAAAATAAAAAAAAAACCTTAAAACAAAAAAACAAAAAAACACACATACTAATCCTCACCGGTAACCATCAATTAAATAATCACAGAGCTACAGAGCCATTCACAAAAGGCGTCACAGCTAAGATAACCATTTGTAAGTAGAAGGTACTGTTTTTTGTAACCTGATTTTGTAACCTGTTATTTTGTACATATTATAACCTTTCCTAAAAAGTGCACACAACAAATTCTTCTCTAAAATACCTAATCAGTTTGGATGATAGAACCGCTTACACAAAACAACGAAAAACATCAGCAAGCAGTAAATAGCAGTTCAGTTTTATTTTTGTTTACATTTTTTTCAAAAATTTTTAATAGAAGACTTGCTATTTGTGTGAATGTGTGCAGCATTACTATTCAAAATGGATTCATCTAGAAAAACATTGGAGACCAAGGAAAAAAAATTCTAAGTTTTGTTTTTGTTTTATTTTTTTTTTTTTTTTATGACAGATTATATCACATAACAAGTGTATTTTTATTTTAACAAAAAATAAAATCTCATCAATCAACTTTCGCAAGTTTTTTTTTTCTTTTTAATTATTTCTTGGAACAATGGTTTTTAACTATGCTTATTATTAATCACAATAATAAAAAAATGATTGGTAAGAACAATTTTTAGTAATCAATAATTTTTGATTAAATATTAGAAAAAAACTAACAATCTATATTTGTAATTATAGAATAGCTAATCCGTAGGTATAACTATTTCATTATTTCTAAAACATTTTGTACAAAAGAGGTATACTAACATGTTCACAGATTAAAAACAACTTTAGCATAATGGGAATATTTGATTTCGAATTTAACCAAGTTATGTCAATAGCAAATTTGTTCTACATTACTATACATAATACAGAAGTTGTTTCTTTCAAATTACAATAAAAAAACCGTTGTGCTAAGAACTTTTATTGTTTTTTAATCTGTGAATATTTGCATGTTCTGTACGATACATATTAGGAAATACTTGAAATAAATATACATATTACCTCTGGGTTAAATATTTTTCAATCAAAACTTTCGCAAACTGTCTCAGAAGTATTTCTAAACACAATGCTGCTGAATTGTTATTCATCTTAGATTAAAACAAAATCTGTTTTAAGGAACACAATAATGTTTAGGATTTGCTTCAGTGAAAATCGGAAATAAGTGACCAAGGAGAAGGGAAAGTCAAAATTAGAAAGTGACAAGATATGATTGACATTGTCAACAGAGCATGACAGTGTCATCTTATTACATCCATCGGTGAAGCAGAATGAACACTCCCCGAATATAAGAAGTGGATTCGATTCCTTGTATTAATTTCCCATCTGACTTCTAAGAGTACAAGACGAATTGGAATTACGCTCTTGATAAATAAATCGAGGTATATACATGTACAAATAGAAGAGACCACTTCAAGATCAACAAGAAACAATATGAGGTAATGATTTCTTCATGTTTAGAAATGAATAGATTAATTTCGGAAATTTGGTGTGGTAATCTTTCTTTCTTTTAGCTGTTACCAAGGTTATTAATGCAAATATTTCTTGTTTCAAAAGTAAGAAAAGAAATCATGTAAAAATCACTACTGAATTTTACTGTAATTATAAAAGATGAATGAAAGACATCTTTAACTACTTCTGCTAGTAGTTGATTCATTCACCGTCTTGAATCGATACACCAGATAAACAAAGATATTCTTTCCTTGGCCTTATTTGTGACTATCTATGTCTTGCGATAAGACAACTATTGATTAATAATAGCATCTCACGATACTCAGACAAAAAAAAGCAAAAAAGTTAAAGGAGAACTAGATCTGCAGTAAATAGAAAAACGAAAGTAAAACTAAGAATATGTTAGTGGAAAAAAATTATCTTAGCTTAATTAATGTGGTATTTTTTGTAAACTTAAACTAAAAGAAACCATGAATAAGAAAAAGTATAATCAGTGATATTATAGAAAGATCCAATGCAAATCGTCAAACATTACACAGAAATGTATTTGTACTTTTATTTTGTCTTTATTTCAAATAGTCTTTGAGAGAAAAATATTATACTCTAATGTAATATTCTGTAAATGATCAAAAATAACTTTCTAAAAGGCTCTAGCTGAAATTGTAATTTTTTAAACGTTAAAAGCATATTAATAAGTAAATGTTTATGTTTTAATATACCTACTGGAAACACTTAAGATATATTAAATGTAGTAAAGCTTTATAATGATAATCAGTACTGCTTCATTTACATTTGCGTTTAAAAATTAAAAATTACTGATTATTGAAAGATTTTTTTATAAGCAAATGTATGTATTAGATTTTAAAATGAAAAATATTTTAATATTTTAAAAAATCCATTTTCCTGATAACTTTTTTCCTAGAACACTGAAAACTTTACAGCGGAAATAAAAACATTGAAAGCACTTATGTTAGGCTTAGAAGTATTTTTAAAGGAAAAACTGAAATGCAGAAAAAAAGAGAAACGCTCATACAGATAAATTACAAATTGAATCGGAAATTAATAATGAATGTTCGCAGTAATTCTATCGATATTTAAAATCATTTACAAACTATTTTATTGTTTTAAAAAATATTTTTTCTTTGCTAGTCCCAAAACTACTGAAAGTATTATATAAAAAGTCAATTAAATGTTGGTTATCTTTTCATATCTAGTATTAATTTTGTTAATTTTTTTTTCTTTCAGATCAAAATTCATTCTTTCTGTCCTGTCTTTCTTGGTCCTAGCAGTAATGCCTTCCATTCCTATGTTGTTTCCCGACTCCCTGAATCTACCAGACATTGATTCAGCAATAGCGGATTTAGAAGATGTTCTTACAAAAGAATCAGCGAATAATGTCTCAATGACTCGTGTAAGAAGGGACTACGGTCCTGGTGGCTACGGAGGAAATACCTATGGCTGTTCATGTCCCCCATGTGATCTTACAAAGCCACTGATATTTTTTAGTCTTGGGGCACTGCTAGGTCTGTTTCTGGCTCTTCTGCCTATGTTATTTATACCTCACTCGCCTATAGTTGTGAATGGTACGAGAACCCTTACTGATGACAGGTATTCAATTCTAAATCAACTGCTCAATATTCATCCTATGGGAAGATCAATGGCCGATGTCTACGAAATAAGTAACCAGCAGCCGGAGTGTATTCAGTTGTGGCTTTGTGATATTGCAAAGCGATGGGTCTCCAAAGGAAACTACAAAAGTCAGGCTCTCTCGTTGGCAAGGTAAGTGACCGTAAGGAAAAATAGTTTAACATGTTCAAAACGTACAAAACTTTAATAAATAATGGAAAATCGATAAATTCAATACGATAAAAAGTACAACGAATTTATCTTTATCAAGGGATCCAAGTTTTTATTTAACAATATTTTTAATTTACATAAATATTATAATTTAAAATTCTCCAAATTTATCTTAATTATTTTACGTATCAAAATTTACGTACGTAAGATAATGAATTAATTTCCCATTTCTAAAGTGCACAAGTGCACGATATTTCTGATTCGAAGTCTCTATAAAAGAGCAAAAAAGAAAAAAAATAGAAACAAAGAAAGTAGACAGATAGAAATACATTTATTTGAAATATTGTTATTTTTTTTAATGTAGTTTAATCCCTAAATGTAAATTCACTCTAAAGTAACTCTATTGATCTATAAATATTTTCGTGGAATTAATCTTTAAATTTTAGCATAGAAAAAGTCCTTATAATAGTTAAGTTTCCTAAGCTCTTAATACAACGATATTTTCTATTAGTTTCTGCTTCTTCTTATTTATTTTTTTTTATGGCTTTACTTTATCGTAACTCAGAATTTCTCTTAACCAATCACAATATAAAAAAGATTTGCAATTCAATATCTCAAGTTACTGATTAGAAATAGAAATTTCTAAAAAAACAAAACAAAATGAATATTGTTTTCTCTTTAACGTCCTCATTTACAGGAAAAAATTCTAAACATATGAGCTTTTCAAATTACAATTTAATTCAAAAACCTGTCCATATTCTCTTGCTCTAAGTTTAAAATGGAAAGAAAAAACCTTCTTAGTTACTTATATTAACTACAGTAATAACGATATATTATTAATATTATTATTATTACTATAGTTATTATATATAACTATAATTGCAAGTTATATTTCATTTTTTTATTTATATTTTCTGATTAGGCAACTTATTTTGAGGTTAGTATTCGAATTAAATTTCATTAATCGTGATTAATAAGTAAGTTTTTTAATGATTAATAATAATAATAAAGCATAGAAATATAAATGAACAGAATCTGGAGCCGTTCATTTTCAAAATATTGTCATTGTTTCCCTGAAAATACGAAAGTGATTTTTCGAGCAGATACAATAGCAAAATGTTAAAGTGTTAACAAACACGTACCAGTAAGATAAGTTAAAAAATATAAGCCAGAAATCAATTGCTCATTTCTTAAAACTCAGTTATTTTTACTTGTATGATATTTTAAGAATAAACTAATAATTATAAAATAATAAAAGGCTTTAAACAATAACTTAATCAAAAAATAACACTAGTGCAGAAGCTGTGAACTGCCTTTTTTAACATATCTTTCACATCAGTCTCTACCCTCGTTGTGGATTTAATTAATTATGAATGAATGGAAAAACCTTATAAATAACGTAAAAGAAAAATTACTAACGTCCTGTCTTTAAGTTCGTTTGCGAGAGTTCGTTTCCTTCAATGTTGAAGTCAAGATTACAACATTGGATGTTGTAAGAAAAAAATATATTTTTAATATACATGTTATTGTGCATTGATTTTTATTTTGAAAAATAACCCATCACCATAATTTAAGCTGTTATGTAACGACAATCAACCACACACAAAATCAAATGTAATTCAACAAATCAATGATTATAATGTCATACTCGAGACAACACATTATTCTTCAGTATCATTTTTTTCCTTAACTTCCCATGGAATCATCGAATAAAAAAGAATTAGGCATGATTAAATAAAAAGTCGAATAACCTGCGTCCAGATAATCGCAAGTTTATTGTTTGTTTGTTTATTTAATTCCTATTATCAGAAAAAATAATTGTTAAAGAATATTTTATTTTTGATACAAGTTGTTTCTCAAAGAAAACATCCAAATAGGATTGAAAACTTCTTCAACGTTTTGAAAAGAAAAAAACTTAGTCGCTGTTTCAACCATTTTTTTTTCTTTCTTTTACTTCCACATGAAAATCTCTACGGAAAAGCTTATTTTCTGAATTTCTTCCTTTTTGTGTTATTTATTTTTATTTGTATTTAGAGATGCTTTTAAAATATAATGGATTTCTCTTTTTTGTTCATTTAGTCGTTCTTCAAAATGGATTGTGAAGAATTTTAAGCCGCAAATCCAAGTTCTACGAAATATCAGCAAATACATGGACGACTCATTTGATTGCCAGACTCTATCATCACAATGCAGTGCAGCCTTAAATGACGTCATGCTACGGAGTGCTACAGAAGAAAATCAACTGACTGAAGATAAAGAAACAACATGATTTCAATGGTACCATATACGATACACGATCATATACTTATTAAAAACAAACTTCATAAATGAAATGGTTATTTTGTAATCTCTTTTAAAATTGTATTTTTACAATAATTATAATAGGATATGAAAATCACCCATATTTCACATGATATTCTTAAAAATCAACATACTACATAGGATATTCTAAAAAGATCAAGTAATCAAACTGTAGTTAGGGATTTGTCATTACTAAATTTTAATGGCAATAAGTAAATAAAAAGGAAAAAAATAATTATATTTGGGAAAGGTTGAAGGTTTATTTATTTACTTATTAAATGTACAGTTTAGTTACTCATTGTGTTAAAATTATTAAGTGTTTTAATGATAATGAAAATGTATTTATTTATTTATTTATTTATTTATTTATTTATTTATTTATTTATTTATTTATTGTATTTCAGACTTCTGAAATAAAATTAAAAATAAACTTTTATTAAAATTTGATATTACTATATTATGAATTTCATGAATTCTATGGGAATTATGAGAATTTTTGATTGTTTCCATAGACGAAGGTAGCAACACATGGGATAGAGCCCATGTAAATGATCATCCTCTTTCAGGTTCTGCAGATCATGACAAAAATTCTCTTAAATCGGATTTATTTTTCTTTTTTCTTTTTTGACTGAATTTCATTTAGTTACAAACTTGTCACTACACTCATTCTTATTTCTTTGCCACAAAACTTAAACTCATCTTATTTCTTCGTACTGTTTCGCAAATAAATATACCAACTTGTTTTCTCATTCTCATTAATTGACAGAAATGCTTAATTCATTTAACACACAAGAAAACACAACAAAAAATAACTCTGGTCGATGAGAAAACTGTAAATCTTGCTCAATGAGAAAAATTCATCGGAAATAATGGTGTCATCTATTGAAAATGAACACAACTTCTCTAGGGCTTAATAAGATATGGGATAGTTGATAAAGAAAAACACTTAAATCTTGTTTATTCTTCTTAAACTTTCATTGCCATGAGTTTTATTCAGACGTTAATAAATTTAATTTATTTTTAACTACTTGAAATGTAATCTTATTTAAAGACTTTCTGTGATCATATTAAATAAAAATATAATTTTATCTCATTAAATAAAAAAAGAAATGAAATGCAATCATGTCTAGCAATCACTAATCCGTAACCCATTCAGCTATTTTAACCAATCAGAATTTTCATTAAATCACGTGAAGGTTTTTTTTCTTTAATTTATGAATCTAGTTTTATGCTAATAAACTTAACAACTGTAACAACTGCACAACTAACACTGAATACCACATTTAAAGTTATACTTTGATCTACCAGGCAAAATAAAAAATGTCTGTAGCTCTAATACCTCTATGTGATCATCGGCTAATCTAAACCTATTTGAATAAGAAGTTAATTCATTACTGGATCATGTATTTGTAATAAAAACTTTACAAGACGAAATAACACTTTTACTTAGATCTTGTAATACATATGAAACACATTAAATTTCTGTTTTACTTATGAAGCAAATAACAAAATAAATAAATGAAAAAATAAAAAGAAGAAGAAAAAGAAGAATTTTATTAAAGTTACCACTCAGGAGAATATAACACTGTTTACTTTGGAATTACTAATTAACATATTTATTAGCATATTAACATATCATATTTTAATTATTAAGTGCATTACTATAATTAGATACAGATTGCTCTAGAATTTTATAAATCTGTAACAATGGAATCATACATCAACAGAGATTATACATAACATTTATATATTGCCTAAATTAATCAGATTCTTATTTCTGCTTCTTTTAAATTATATTGGAAAAATAAAATATCTTTATCAAATAGGAAGAGCACTGAATTTTGATAACTTCATTAATAATAAACGCTAAGCATTATCAGCAAATATAACTGCTATATTTCTTCTTAAAACCTTCTTGAATATCTTCAATTAGGTTATGAACAGCGTTTTCAGAAGATTTATTCCGTATTGTTTTTGTGATAAGCAGTTAATAGTAGCAGCATCCCAGTTTAAGCTGTTTTATCAAAATTATTTCAAAAATCTTTCCTATACAGAAAAGAGGCTTACTGGGCGAAATTTTCCACCAAATTTATTAATTAAACAAACTTTAGCTAATTAAAGGTTAGGAAAATATTGTTTTGCTAATGTTTTGGAAAATAGGATCATGTTAAATAAGCATTATATAATGATTTTTCTTCAATTAACTTATAACCATTACTAAAAAAAAAATCAACAAATTTACCATCCTCTGCTGGAGATTTCTCTGGGTGAAAAGAAAATACAGGTCCTTTAAGCTCTGTTTTTGTAATTAGATTGAAACTAATCCTCATATTCTGTATTTGTTAACAATTGTTTCTTATTTCCCTATGTATATCATTTTCATCGCTACAGTCATCTTGAGCAACTAAATCTCCTACAACATCTTTGAGAAAATCCTAATATCTCCCTAATATCTCCTCTTACACATGAAGAAATAGTAACGTTATTATAGTGTTATTTTCATTTCTGGTTTCAAAGGATTCAAATTACCATTATTTGTACCATAGTTTTTCAAGACATGGACTTCGTTTTATCTAATAATACCGGTATATTATCTAATAATAACTATGTGTAATATAGTTATAATATTTTGATCAGAAAATAACACAATTGTTTTTGCCAATGGGCTCAAAAAAGCATTCCTGCTATACTTATATCGAATGTTTTTTACATAATTGTCTGTTTTTTAATTAGAATACGACTATACTTCAATATTTAAATTTACTGAAGTTTATATTATGACTACACATTATTTTTATGTTGATATTTAGTTGTAAACTTCAAATCATGAAGCTCTTTTTAAGCTAAAGTTAAATAATAATCACAGATCTCTTTTTTTGTAATACTTTAAATTATAAAACTGCAGCGATTTCATAGACTTCAACTTAATTTGCACTACGGAATATCTACGTTAAACGAAGGAATTCAGTCAAATTTCTTCAGATGGAAGTTGTGTTTTATTTATTTATTTTTATTAATTTATTTTAATTTCTGTTATCACTGATAAGGTTAGGCTCAACACAGCTGTAGCTTAATTCAATGAAGAAACAAAAGAAAGGAAACAAAAATTTTTTTTTTGCATTTAGTATCACTCATGTAAGACTAGCTACACGATTGAATGGATACCTCAAGCGAGAGCAAAGAAAGAGCAAAGCAATTTACATAGTTTCCTCAATAAACGTCTTAATTGACTAAACAAAATATCAAGCTCTCGAAAACTTACAAGTCATAATGTTTTTATTTATAATAAGATCTTAAAAGTAATAACAAGTTGATAATATTGTTTTCGATCTGTTCCAAAATATTTTCATTCACAATCCTAAATTTGCGTGACAATAAAATTATTTTATTTTTAAATGTCTTAATTAAATTTAAGGTTTACATTACACTTAACAAAAAATTAATAAAATAAATATATAATTAAAGTCTTTGAAATATACTATATATTATTTAAAAAGGAAACTAATTGTTTGTCTCATTTGTTTAGCTCTTAGGTACAGTAAATCACCAATTGAATAAAATAATAATAATAATAATAATAGTAATAATAATAATTTTCTTAACTATGTATAACAAAATTCCTTTGTTTGCTCTTTTATTAATAGAGGTTTAGATTGCTTACATTTCAAAAACAAAGAAAGTTGACCAAATAGTCTGTTATCGTTAAACGATTAAAATAAACTTGCCATCATTAATACAGAACAGTAATACTAATTCTATTAATGTGTGTTAACGTACAGAGACGATGCTTTTCCCCTTTATAATTGCATAAGCGATCTTTATACTTGGCCGCTGATAATTTAAATAAATTGTTTATTCAGTTTCTGATAGCAAACCGCTTCTAGTCTCGTGAATTAATTTTAGTTAGTTTCATATTCGTGACACAAATCAAGAATTACAGTTTGCACTACAGTCACTGAAGGAAATATTTCGGTTGTATATATAGAAGTAAAAATCAGCTTTAGCCTTTTTGTTTTGTCTTTCCATATTTGAATACTTTGCTTTCATCCTTGTTAATTTAGTGTGAGAAACATCAAACGTATACTATTCCGCCTTTAATAAAAATAAAAAAAATATATAAAAATATTTATAATTAATTATATAAAATATAATTATTTTTATATAAAAATAGCTTTTTAATACAGAAAGTCAAGTCTCTTCTTTCAAGTATTTGAAGTGAAATTCAAGTATTTAAGTCAAAATATATACATTAATTGTGTTTCAAAATATTTCAAAATATTAAATTTTTCTTTTTTTTACATTTTTTATTGTTTTTGTACACAAATTTTTCATGCATTTCTTATCGGCTGAATGGTAAACAGTTATTCAGAATTTGCTATGCATGAATTAATGAATAAAACGCTTATTGGCGTTGTAACGAACAACATAGTAAAATAAAGGCATTTTTTTTTTATCGATATAAGTTATAAATACTGCAAGCACTAATCAAGCTTCTATTCAGAAATCTGTAAGCAGCAACAAAGCATCAGAAAGTTCCTCTGGAATCGACAAGAGTGGATTACCAACAGGTATGCATCTTCCCCTTTACAAATTAGCTGTAACTATATAATAGTATAATAATATTTGCTTTAGATTAGCTGGCTTGCTGTTTTAAATAGCTTTCTTTCTTCACGAAAACAAAACAGAATAGACAAAACAAAACTTCTGTATCTGTGATTAGACAGAATATTTCATGTATGCGCTCTTGTTGGTAACCAATTTGAAATGATCTTTAATACATTTAGACGGCTTTGAAATGAAGGACATTTTTCTGTGTGGTGCAAACTTCGTTCCAATAAAAATAACACTGAATGGCAATATGACGTCAAAATGAGTCATCAGTTGTTATCTATAAAACAAAGTAAATATCAAGATTTTTTATTTTTTAAGACCGATTTTTTTTTTCTGCCAGATTATCGTTACTTAAAAATATAAATTTAAAAAATATGTCAAAAAATTTATTTGAAACCAGTTAATTATGTACGGCAGTAAAATACCAAATGTGAGATTATTATATTATTTTCAAAGCTTCGTTTTAAATCATGAAAGAGACGGTCGAATGGATTTGTTTCGGGAAGGTTTGTCTCAAAAAAAGGCTTATTATTAGTTAACCGATTTATTATTGGTTGTCACATTGGGTGTATCTCACTTTGACGCTTCGCGCACGTCAAGTATCTAATGGTAACAAAACTGTTTGACAAAAGTAATCATATACAGACATCAGTGCTTTTCACATATTTAAGCAGAAAGACGGTAAACGAGCGGACTTTACAATATTTTCATGTTCTGTAATGTTTACTTATTAGTCTGCATTACATCAGGCTTCTTACTAACTAATTTCTATTAATAGTAAGCGCTTGTTGAGATTTTAATGATTAACCTTATATTTTTTAATTTTAAATTTTTAAAAATTATGCCTATAAAAATATTTTTATAATTTAAAATCATCATAGTAATTAATTATATTTTCATTTATCTAAAAATCACACAAAAGTTGTAAGTTACATCCCGGTTTATTTATTTATTTATTTATTTTTAAATAAAATGGATCCAATTTAAAAGAGAAAATATCTACAGGATACAATCTATTGCTGATAATTATTCTAAAGTATTTTTCTTTCAGATTCCTCAATGAAAGCTGTTTTATTATTCGTGTGTTTAGTTCCTTTTGTTGGGACTTCAATGTCCCCGAATGCCTATTACTTCGTAACTCCAACTGAGAACGGTACCACTGCATTCCGTCTTCGTCGGGATTCGTACGGTGGTGGAGGTTACGGTGGCTACGGTAGTTACGGTGGTGGAAGTAGCAGTTACGGATGCAACTGTCCAAGTAGCGACTCTGGCAGTAGTAGCACTCTTTTGAACTTTGGACTGGGTGCATTACTTGGCTTTCTCTTCTCCATTCTTCCAATGCTAACGATGTCAATGATGATGAGTAGTAACATGATGAGTAGCAACATGATGGGTGGAGGAATGATGATGATGGGTGGTGAGGCGGCTGGTAAGATGATGCGAAATTCCAATGACCACAGCAGACGATTGCCCAATCTAGAGCCAGATAGATTTCGATTCGTCATGGATCTCATTGAAAAGTCGCCATTTGGAAAGTCCTACACTGAAGCCCTACAAAGAGCAATGAAGCATCCAGAATGTTCTGAACGCTGGGTCTGCGAAGCTACCAAGGACTGGGTGATCAAGGAATCAAACAGAGGAAAGATGTCAACGTTAACCAGGTAAGCAGGATTACCAAGAACCTAGTTATCACAGTTTTGTAATCACTACGATAGACTATTTCACCACAAAACAAAATCCTAATATTTCTATCTTTGACTTCTAAATTAGTTTAACACTTTTCTATTTTGGGTTATCAATGACACTAATGATTTCATCAAATATCACTATCAACAGATTATGCTTTGATTTCAGAAGATTAAATATAGAATATTGTCCCATTTTTTTTCTAAATATTTTTTAAGTGTTGGTTCTAGCATATGATATTAAGACAATTCCAATTACAATTTTTGTAAAATCGTAAAAACAATATAAACGGAAGTCTCTATTTATAAATTTTTGTATTCGCCAAATACAAACGATCCATCTTGCAAGTTTCCATTTGCACGTCAAATATGTTACATGCAGTTGCTAAAATCAATTAATTTTAATCAAATCAAAGCAAGTGCAAAAAAATTAATTAAAATGCATTAAATTATGCATACTCACAGAAATTAAATTGTTAAAGAATTTAACGTGCGTTACGAACAATAACATCAAAATATAAAACATAAACGTACAAAACTAAAGATTCACTGAGCTGTTTTTGGAATAGGGATACCGGGAATCCAAAACAGTCTGTTTCTGGTTTCAACCATCATCAGTTGAATCCACCAAATATCTGCAGCTCAGTGAACTCAGAAGACATTTAAACGAAACACAATTAAGCACAATAATCAAACTTATTCTTTATCTATGTTTTGATTTTTTTTAATATTTAGGGCCGTTATTGTACTTAATTGTGTTTCTTTTATATGTCTTATGAATTCACTGAGCTGCAGATGCTGGGCTGATCAACTGATGATGGTCTTGAAACCAGAAACGGTCTGTCCTAGTTTCCGGTATCACAATTTCCAGAAACAGCTTACTGAATCTTTCGTTCTGTGTGTTTATTATTTATATTTTGATATTAATTTGTTAAGTATTTCATTAATTGTTAATGCTTTTCTCTGGGAATTTTGTCAACTTAAGATTGCAGATTTTTGCCCAAGTATCCATACTCAGAAACATCAAATACATATCGTCTCTTATCTATCAATGGGAATGTCAAGTTTCAAAAAAATCTATTCAAATGATTCAGAAATTATTAAGATTGTGGAAAACACATTTACTAATTCTGTAAGCCTAACTTCCTTAGGAAAGTAGGTTAAAAAATGTTAACAACTATTTTATCTAATTAGCCGTGTATCTATTAAAAGTTCTTGTGACACAACTAAGCTTGTACATTGCCAAGTACTTTATATTCTTAATTTAATGACGCAATTAGTTTTACATCTTATTAAACTTTAAATTAGCCTACTAAGTTGAATTAACAATCTGAAGTAAAAGTAATTACGTGGTACTTGTTTCTCTAACACTGCTTTTTCTCTAAACTTAAGGCGTTCTATATAAAGGATTAAAATCACATCAATTTTTTTTATATTGATTTATTCCTTTTGTTTTTCTAGTGTCATTACAAGATGGGCCCTGAATAAGATGTACCCTGATTTGCAAATCCTGAAAAATATCCACAAGTTTGCGTCATCTGAATTCGACTGCAGCGCTCTGTCCCAAACCTGTACTATCTCACTGCATTCTGGGAAAACTGAAACTGAAACTACTACAGAAGAGAACCAAGAACAGAATAAATCCTGATTAATAACATTAATTTTTGGAATTCATAAAAATAATTTATTGTGAAACTAATAAAAAAAAATCTGCTTTTGGTGTTTGTAGTTATTTTAAATTGTGTTATCTGTAGAAGGGCAGTATGCTTTGACTAGATTTTTAATAATAACTTAATGGAAAATAAAATATTTTGTTTAATATACTTCATTCTTTTTACTCTATTAAGTTTAGAAATGAGATGAATTGACTTCGTTAGAAAAGAGAAGGTTTTAAACCAGTTCAACAAAAAGTAATAGTGTTGACACTCGAAAAGCATATAAAGATATTATTACAGTAGAAAAGATAAATGATCAAATTATCAAAAGAAAACGTATCCATCGACTGATTTAAGAAAAAAATAAGGAGAATCAATGGCCCAACTTCAAAAAAAGTTTCTGCACCTTAGGCAAATTAACAACAGACTTTATTTAGCTTAACTGAACAATGTTTTCCTTTATGAGCACGACGAAGAGTCAAGATGGCACATTAGATATTCAAAGATTTAATTAGATATCTAGCAGCGATGACTGTTGGGCGGAAATGTTGTCAAAGGCCAACCTTAACGAAGAGAAAAAAGGCCATCACTAAAGCCAGCTTCAGGAATCTTACCAGAAACAATCAGCAGTAATTCGACCAGCAATTTAGCTAAACCACGCCGGATAGCCTTAATGATAAATATCATTAATAAATGCCAATATAATATAAAAAAAAAACTAAAAAACAATTTGCAGGAAAAGAAAACTTACTTAAAAAAATTATAAGTTTAGGTAAAGTTACTTATTAGCAAAATAACTTTCAAGGGAAAAATTTCCAATGATAAAACTTTCTATATGTAACTTTCTTTGCGTTCTTCTTGCAAACATATCCTTTCGTACAATACTATATCATGTACATCTTAAAAATCTTCTTTAATATCTTGGCAATATTTCGCAAAACTAAACCGTTTTGCTTTTTCAAGCCTTTTTTCAATAATAACCTGAGGTCTTTTTCTCAATAATACAACTTAATACTAAATTAATCATGTGTCCTCATACAATATAATTAGTTCATGCACTTTAATTATATAAAACATTTTGTAATACGTTATTGAAATAATATTCTTTAATGATGTCCTAATTTTGTTATTCTCCAATTCTTGATCATTAAAGAATATTATTTCAATAACATATTACAAAATGTTTTAATATAATTGAAGAGCATGAACTTCTTATTATATTGTATGATGACACTTATGATTGTGTTAGTATTAAGTTGTATTATTGAGAAAAAAGAAAACTCAGGTTATTATTGAAAAAAAGGCTTAAAAAGCAAAACGATTTATTTTTGCGAAATATTGCCAAGATATTAAAGAAGATTTTTAAGATGTACATGGTGTAGTATTGTATAATTGAATTGAAGATATCAAGAATAAGGTATGAAGTATATCCTTTCATCATCTAACTTGTCTAAAATTTCTGTTTACTGACTGGCAAAAAACAAACGTATTTAAAATTCCATTACGTATTTAAAATAAAGCAAAATCGGCTTTCACCAATATTAAAAATGCAAACAACTATTTAGGATGCTGTAAATACACGAATAACAGTTCTATTGTAAGTTTTGAATTGGGATTACTTTGTGGCATTTACAGAGGGTAGTAAACTCCTGAAAGCCCTTCGTAAAACAAAAAAATAGACAGAATTCCAACTATTTACAATGGAATATGAAGTATTGAGTCAAGTCCTTATTATGTCTTTCAATTCAAGTAATAAATGTTCGTGTGAATAAAGCTTGATGAAACTTTTACTCGTTTTTACAATATTTTCTTTCCCTTTACGTATTTTGTTAGCAATTATCCGGAACTTGTTTAATTAATTTAAAATTTGCAAAATTTTAAAACTAAGAGTTTCTGCGAAACTAAAAGCCTTCAACACGTATAAATTTTAAAGATCAAAACTAGTTAACTGCAATTAAATGAAATTGAAATAAATCTCATATACTTATAATAAAATTGAATAAATTATGCTACTAAAAAATCAATTTTCCCTCTTGAATTTTTCAAATGTAAAAATTAAAATGAAAACACTTAAAAACAATAATAGAATAGATGATTTATAATATCAATTCGATGAATTCTAAAAGGATTTACAAAAGCAATAAGAATTATAACTCAGTGTTTTAAGTCAGTGTTTCTCAAACGACTCTCATAAAAATTAATTTCTTGTACGATTTCAATAAAACTTATATTTACAAGTGTGTATTTATAAAATCTCAGACTTATTGAAAACGGAAATTCGTCAAATTGAAATAAGAAAAGTGGACAGGCAGCTGAAAGATAGAGAAACTTTGCTCTACTAAGCAACTTCAAGCAACTCAGTATTGTAAAGTAATTGATCCTCTTATCCTGCTACTTAAGTGAAAAATTGGGTTTAATTAGCGACCCATTTTGAAGCTATTGTGATAGCGATCAAAATCGGTAGCTGTTCCGTTTGTCCTGTCCGTCCGTCCATTTGTTGGCATTGTTTTCACTGGATTTAGCTATTAGCTTAAATGCTAGAAATGCAACAATTTCATTTCAGTTGCCCGCTGTAGCTTGATGGTGAAGCCTCGGACTCATAAAGGAGTGTACGTACTTCAGCGTTTATCTCCGTCAATCGTTAAGTTTATGTAAGATAATTGCTTTTACGTCTCAGTTTAAGGCCAAACGTTTATCTTGAAATGAACGAACATAAGCGTCTCCTCAGACGTAAGGCCAGCCAATCAGATCTTGTGTGTGAGCAACATCCAATCACAGAGCACTGACGTATTCCTACAACTTTTGAAGATCGAAAGCAAGTTCGCCGTCGCCATTTTGTTCACCGCTTCGTTGGGATCGAAGGTTATTACGAATTAAATATCACATTGAGGAGATTATTTTTCGCAAATAAACAATATTTTTACTGAAATAAATTAATGCTATGAGTCAGAATGTGCAGATCTCACCTTTGTAAAGAGATTTTGCATGTAAATCAACATCAAAGGTAGCGCTAGCCAATCGGAGTGTGTGTGTTAAGCAACAGCCAATCCGAGAGCATTGATACAAATTTTGCCGGGAAAACGGAATATTAGCAATTGTGATCGCCATCCATGTTCTTGCAATGTTTTATTAGCCCAAAAATGCGCTAAACGATGGCAGGTACTCCGTGAAAGATATTAATTAATGCATTCATTCTTCATTTAATAATGAAATCGAAATTAGAATTGATCGTCATTTATAACTTTTAAAGCGTTTACTTACATTAAAACGCATCTCCTGCACTAATAAATTAAATTCCCCGAGCTGATCTCTCTTCTGCAATATTTTACGCACCCACATCTTCTTTTTGGTTTTGTGTTTCAAGGCCAAGCAAAATAAATGCTTGGCCATGAAAAGTCGCTGGTCTTAGTGGAGATTCATGTTGAACAATTGAAATGCCGCCATAATGACGTAGAAGAATTTCCGTTTCCTCTTTCGGTCTACTTCCGTTTCCGCTTGCCGTTAACTTGCGAACGACAAAGTTCGCGCTGATTTTGCCGATGACGGATACAAGACGTTTACATAAACACAACGCACACGCTGAAGTGCGTGCACCCCTTATGCTGATGATTGTCGGTTGGAATCCGTATACTACCGGGATTTTTTTGTCTCTTAATCTTTTTTTCTCAATGTCCCGTGGATTTTTGTTTGTTTGTTTTCTTATTTTCCTAACTTTTTTTTTTATTTTTCCTTACATTAACATACTTCCTTTTTATTATTATTATTTTAATTTTTTTTAATGTGATAGATCACCTTAAATTTATGCTTTAGTACAAAATTATCTTCATTTTTTTTGATAAACTAGAAAATATGTGTAATCCAAACACTAAAATTAAAAACATAACACGACGTAGGGTTCGGCTTGAAAAGACAAGCCAAGTTTTACAAATGTTGTTTTTAATTTTAGTGTTCATTAAATTTTAAATTATTTGAATAAGCAGGCTTAGTTTTTGAATTACGGTTATGATCAGCGCATGTGAAATTATACTACTTTTAAACTAGAAAATATTTATCCAAATTTTATTTATTATTTCATAAACATTAATTTTCTCAACAGAGCTTTAATTATTCAGTTTAATTATTTTTCCATTTAGCGACCTAAATTGCAGCCTATAAGGAAGGCCACCTCAAACTTACAGATTTAAGCAGAAAATAATGGAAATACGGCAATACTGTTAATACTTAAAGTTCAATACAGTCATATCAATCATATAGAATTTCATTTTCGTACCTCTATTATGTTTATTAAATAACATAAGCAATAATTATCTTCGTAATTAGAAGGAAAATCAAATGAAGAGATGCAGTCGCCTTTTAATTTTAATTTTTATTTAAATAAAATTCAAATTGAAAAGGCTACAGTTTTGAACTTGAAAAAGCTCTAATCCGTTATAAAGGTGTCAGCATTGTTCTGAAAAATCACTTTTCACTCTCAAGAACTATGTCATCGGCAATGTAATTCTCAAAAAATTCTATAAGCAAATGTTAACGTGGGAAGACTTCATTACACTGTTTTACAAGGTTTGTCTTCTTATAGTAAGGGAAACTTTTCTGTTATGAATTTGATTTAATAATCCTGCATTCAAAGCATGAGTTAATAGAGAAAAGAAAAAAAAATTCTTCTCAATATTTGAACGGAGAAGGTTTTTGCATCCGCCATTCCCAACCGCTCCAAAACTGTTCAGCTGTACACACTCTGATTTAAACTGATGGTATTCGCATCACGATTTGAAATTACACGAATCCCAACACAATTATGGATTTGACCCAAATCCTTCATCCAAATCCTTCACCCAAAAAATTCATTTTTTTGACAAACTTCTCTTTAATTCGTCCAGTTTTAAACGATAATTACTAAGGAGAATTAAGTCGCGAACGCACATTTCCTCACCATCACATTTGTAGTAAAGGCATGGAGAAATACCCGCACCTTTTTAATTCAAGTGCAAAAGATTTGGGTCTAGTTTTTCATACCAATGTTTTCCATCGCTGCTTTAAGCCGTACAGAGCCTTGCGTAGTAAACAAACTTTCTCTTTAGAGTCGGACTTAACAAAATTTCAAGTTGTTCCATATAAATTTCTTTCTGGAGTTCCCTACTAAGAAAAGCAGTGTCAACATCCAATTGATTGAAAATTAATAATATTAGTTAATTGGAGCACAGGTGAAAACGTCTCGTCCTAATTAAAGACAGATTTCTGTGAACATCCGTTTGCTACGAGTCCTGCCTTATAACGATTTATATTCCGTATTTATCAATTTTTAACTTTGAAGACTTTTTTGCTCTTTTTTGCTCTCCGTCCTTTCTGTACGTTCACAAGCTTCAAACTCTTGTTTTATTCGATTAACGCTATTTCGCTTTTCCCGACTTGTTCCATTTGAGCCAATAATCACTGGTTAAAGCTTGATACAGTTTGTGGTTCCATTGACAAAAAATACATTAGCCTATTGAATCTCCCAACAGCTGTCTTGGTTTTGGCCTTCGTTCCGATAGTCTCGGCTCTTCGTCAGTACAATCTTGCTGTGGCTCTTCTTCCACTGTCATTGGTATCTCAGGCTCGTTTGGTCCAATTGGATCCTTCACGGTCTCTTCATGGCATTACGTCAATGTTGAGATATTTCGTGAAATGTAACGTCACGTGACACAATGAACTTACGATGATTTTGGCTTTGACCAATCGATAGCCTTTTGTCACAATAGCCATCCAGTATGCATTCAGGGACTTTATCGACGAGCCTTGTTCGCTTATTGTTCGGAATATGCGCGTATGCTTTTGATCCGAAATTGCGTGGATGGGCTAGATGGGTTTTCGACCACGCTATGCCACTTCTGGAGTGTTCTTCAGATGTATTACGGTGTTCGCGACTTCAGCCCAAAATTGTTCAGTATCTAACAATATTGGTGATAAAATTGATGGCCCATTATTGCAATAAATATATATAATTATATATATTTTTTTAATTTTAATGATATTTTAATTAGAGAAGGCAAATACAACTTTTCTTTACAATAGGAAAATTTCATTTTTCAATCAAGATTATATTTTTTAAAATCTAAGCAATATTCTTCGTGTTGATAAATATTTTAAATTTACACTCATTAACAAAAAAAACGACGTACCTAGAAGGAGTTGTCCGATGGAGACAAAAATTGGTGGAGAGGAAGATTATGTACAGAATAGAAAATGATTAAAATTTCAGACAAATTGAATGATTTATTTTAGAGTTACAGAGTTACAAAGTAACGAGCTCAATAAGGTGTTGACCTACCTTTACCCTGAATGCAAGCTGCCACACGACGTGGAATAGAGTGATAAAGCTCCCTGATGGTCTCTCGCGGTATTTCTTGCCAAATTTGCTCCAATTGTCGGGCTAGGTCATCCACATTCCCTGGTGGGTGCAGTCGCCTTCCCATCATATCCCAGACATGCTCGATTGGAGAGAGATCTGGGGATCTGGCTGGCCAAGGAGGTGTTTCACAAGCTGCAAGAAAGGTCATAGCCACACCTGCCGTATGTTGTCTGGCATTATCTTCCTGAAAAATAAGGCCAGGGTACAGCAAAAGGAAGGGTAGCAAAACAGGTCTCAGAATGTCGTGATATACTGCTATGCTGTAAGTAAGTGTGCCGCTAATGACGACCAAAGGGGACCGGCTATCAAGGGAAATGGCATCCCAGACCATAACTCCTGGTTGAGGGCCTGTGTGGCGTGTAATAGTGAAAGCAGGATCGGCACGATGCCCTGGGCGTCTCCAGACACGTCTGCGACGATCGTCAGGACACAGTTGGAAGCGGGATTCGTCGCTAAACTCTATATGTCCCAAGTCAGCATCATTCCAACCGGATCGAGCCAAGCGTTACTGTAATCTGTCCCGACGGCGTGCAGACGTGAGTGGCAGGTGGCGTAGCGGTCGGTACGAGCGTAGATGTCGCTCTCTCGGCCGTCTGTGAACACTCGTCGTGGTGGACACTCGTGTGCGGGTCGCACGTCTGATGGTTGATAACGATGATTCAGGCGCTGTGACAGCTGATCTGACAATCACTCTATCCTCCCGCTCTACTGTGGCCCTAGGCCATGACGCTGAAATCTGCCATTGTCCACCCATTCCTGCCAGCATCTTCTAATCGCCGCATCACTTCGACCCATATGACGAGCGTTTCTCCGATTTGCGCAATCTGCCTCTTTCAATCCAATGATACGACCTCTTTCAAACTCTGACACGTAATGAGCTCGAATCCTGCGGCGAGGCATTTTTTCAGTCGTTGAAAGGTATCCTAACTCGCAATGCAACAGAAAGTTTGACCATCAGATTGAGAATCGCTTCTTATATACATCTGCTGAGTGCGCAGTTCCGATGCGCTGTAGCTCTCGCTATTCATTCATTGGTCACCAAAGTTTAATCATTTGCATGGGCGGTCGCAATGTCTTTGCATACGAAATTTCATTACAATCGGACAACTCCTTCTAGGTGTGTCGTTTTTTTTTGGTAATGAGTGTAATTGTTTTTTAGAAATTTTAGATTCTTAAAAAATCTTTTACCTGCTTGTAAATTAAATTAAACTTAAATGAATTAAAAAAATTAAGTTTTAATTGTAGTTTTTCAGCAGTATTTCTAAGCATTATAATAAAATCATTATTAATATTTAATAAATTACATTTGCCAAAAAAAAAATCAAAACCTATATGTAATCAACCTAAACATCAGATCAATTTGGAAAAATTGGAATATATTGGTTTGCAAATTTAAATGCATATTTGATTATATAGATATTGTAATTCTTACAGAGGTAAATATAAATAATTCGGAACTCCATCCCAATAAATTAAATAACTTTGAAGAAATGTCAAAACTAAGAAACAAACAAAAAGAAGGAGGAATCATTGTTTTCTATAAATAAAAATTCTTGAGAATTGAGAAGAACATTTTAAGCACAATAACTTTCCAAAACATGTTCTTAACATTCAATGAGTTAAGAAATAATAAAAAACTTAATACACTCATGGACAAAAAAATTAGCGCACCAAGAAGGAGTCGTCAAAATGAACCGAAAATTTACATACATAATGACTACTTTGATAAAAGTAAATGATTAGAAAATCAAAGAAAATGGATAATTTATTTCAGAGAAAAAGGCAAAAGAACGGAGGAGTTAATACTCCGTTAGACCCCCTCTAGCGCGAATGCACGATGCGATACGATCGCGCATTGAGTCATACAAGTTCTGTATGATGTCTTGAGACATTTCGTTCCATATTTGCTGTAACCTTGCCTCTAGTTCGTTCAAACTCGTGGGATGCCCAACTCGTCGTCCCAAATGATCCCAGATATGCTCGATTGGAGACAAATCTGGGGATCGGGCAGGCCAAGGAAGGGTAGTAACAGTGCGGAGACAGTCTTGTGACACCCTTGCCGTATGAGGCCGAGATTGTCTTGTTGAAAAATGGCTCCTGGGAGCCGTTGCATGAGTGGCAACACATGTGGTTACAGGATTTCATGAACATGCCGCTGGGCTGTCATGGTGCCACGGAACAATACTAGGGGTGACCGTGTATTGTAGGCAATGGCACCCCATACCATCACACCAGCTGTGGGAGCGGTGTGTCGCTGTACAGCAAAGGCAGGATTGAAGCGTTCACCACGGGCTCTCCACACACGAACACGATTGTCATCACTGCCGAGATTGAATCTGGATTGGTCGCTAAAGACGACCTGGTTCCATTCCGCTGCAGTCCAGTTTCCTCGTGCGCGGCAAAACTCCAAACGGAGGCGTCGATGGGTGGACGTCAAGGGCAGCACACGTAATGGGCACCGCGATACCAACTGTCCTTCAGCCAGGCTCCTTCGTATGGTTCGAGAAGACACAGCGGCCCCTAGTGAAGGTTCTACCTGTGCCTGGATGGCGGCCGATGAAGCAGTTGGCTGTACGCGTGCATTTCTGACTATGTGGCGGTCTTCTCGACGACTGGTCTGTCGAGTGCGTCCTGAGCCTGTTCTTCGTGTACATGACATCTCTCGGGTCCACTGGTCCCAACACCTCCTCACAACACAATCAGAGCGGCCTAATTGACGAGCTACTCGCCTAGCTGACTACCCAGCTTCCATCATCCCGACGATTCTCCCTCTCTCAAACTGCGACAACTGCGTATACTATCTTCGAACACGGCGTAACGGCATGTCTACCTCAGCTCTTCCTTTGTAAATGATTCAGCACACTCAAACAAGCTTTGGTTACCTGTTTTATATTCCACAGAGTACGATGTTCAACGCCCTCTACCGGCTGTATGTAATGCGCAATCAAGCTGCATTTCTAATCATTTGCCTATCTCCCCGACATGTACCTTCATTGCAAGTTTCGTTACGATCCCGCAATTATTTCTTGGTGCGCTAATTTTTTTGTCCATGAGTATATCATTGCTGTGCATTGACCTCGCTCAACAAGTAAAGTTCATGCTAATATGGTGAATTTACGTGCACTGAATGACATTGAATACAATAATAAAGCCATTTTGATTAATCAGGTGTATGGCTTTATTATTGTATTCAAGTAAAGTTCATCTCGGAATTAAGTAGTGTGATCGAAAAAAATTCTGATATAATCCAAAACAATTTAACTACAGTAGAGTCCCGCTATTCCGAACCCCGGTATTCCGAAAATCCGCCTATTCCAAACAGAGTTCAGAAAAAATACCGATTTTTTTTAACTTAAAAACAGGAGAAATTAAAAAGACGTTCGTGAAAAAACGTACATTTACTGTTATACGAAGTTATACAAAGTACAAGCCGATCAACGCTGTGTAGAGCTGACACTAGCAGATGTCCCCGCATTTAATTTACGCCTTAACAAGTCAATACGTTGATATTATTCATGAAATCCGCCTATTCCGAATTCCCGCTAAATCGAACAGCATTCGGTCCCAATTAGTTCGGAATAGCGGGACTCTACTGTATCATAATTGGTGACATCAATATAGATGTAAAGAAAATAAAAAATAAAAAATACAGTATATTGCACATAGAAACGTTAATCAGGATTTCAAATTTGTATTTCGGCATTACTAGGAAACAACATACTTATACTTATAAGACAGCTACTCAAATTTTTAAAAATCATATTTTTAAAAACAAAAATAATGTGAAAACAAACGGAATAATTTGTAAAGACATAATAGCTGATCACTATATAACTGCTTTAGAAATCAGTGATTGGAAAAATACATTACATAATCAAGAAAATGCAATTACAAATTGAACAAGTATCAAATCACAAAAAAAAAAATAATTGCAAATTAAACTCAAATCTTCAAAATCTATTGGATAACATATCTGAGAATAAAATGAAAACCCCAATATAATCTATGATGATATTATTCTAAATATAAATAAGGCAAGATATAGAAAACGTAATGCAAGATTTATCTTCAAACAACAGAAAAAGAAAAAAGAAAAAAAAGATTGGATAACCAGAGAATTAATCAATGAAATTAGATTAAGAGATAAGTTATATAAAAATCACAAAAGCAATCCAACAAATGGAAATTACTACAAAGAATATAAAACAGTAAGAAACATCTTAAATATAAAAATTCAAAAGGCAAAATATGATTACTACAAAAACAAATTTAAAAAAGAATGCAACTCTAGTAAACAACAATGGGAAGAAATCAATAAAATTCTGAGCAGAAACACAAAACAAAAAAATAAAACAGAAATGGACTACTTGAGGTTTACGCCCGTACCGACGTCACATATGATATGTAAGCACATGCTGCGAGATCTTATGGGATAAACAAACATATAACGTAGTGTGAATTACTCAAAAAATCGTCGAGTTTTGATATTTTAAGACGGAATGGTTCAGTGCTGTGCAGTTCCTTACAGTAATAATTCTGTAAAAACGCTTGGAATATACTTCATTAATATAATATTTCCTCTATATCTACACGGGTTAAAATAAAGCAAATGGCTTTGATTATCCCACAAGCCAAACAGTAGTCTGGTGGGATATTTTGTAACTACGAAGTCCCGCCTATCCTCAAGTGGTCCACAATTAAACTATAAAAGTCTGCAAACTGGAAACAATGGAAAGCAATTGGCCAATATGTTTTGCCACCACTTTGCAAACAATAGTAACAAAGAAAACAGTTTGCGTAATAAATTTAATATTGCAATTGAAAAGAAACCCTACAACAATACAATCGTGATTGAGAAAGCAATGGAATATAAAATCTCTAATATAATAAATAAACTAAAAAACACAACTACCAAAGGAATTGATAACTGAGATAAATACACCTTAAAAAACAATATATAAATTTTCTCTGAAGTAATCACTGTCTTTCATAATTACTTGTAACATTATAGGAATACAGCTACAGAAATATATCCTGATTAGATTATCCTGATAATCTAAAAATATTCAGAATTATTCCAATATTTAAGAAGGGAGACTTCAGAAGCCTGGATAATTACAGACCTATTGCAATTCAGCCAATAATTAATAAAAATCATAGAAAATTACCTGTCAATAAAGCTCAAAAACTTCTTGTAAAACAATATAATACAGAAAGAAAAATATGCAAATCAGGCAAACAATAACACCATCAAACTACCTGAAAACTTAAATGAAGAAATTAATTACAACCTAAATAAAAACAAATTTGTACTAATACTCTCCATTGACCTTAGCAAAGCTTTCAATATAATTGATATTCAAATTCTATTTGAGAAATTACAATTAATCGGAATTAGAGGAAAACTATTTACTTCGAAAACAGAAAATATATGTTCAAATTAATAATTTTAACAGCAAAAAAGAAAAAAACAAATAAAGGGGTTCCACAAGGATCCAATTTAGGTACAACACACTTTATTATTTATAACAATGATTTATTTGGAATTATAAAAAACTGCCACATATATGCCGATGATATTCTTATATATACAGCGAATAATAATATCAAATTACCACAAAAAAACAATACAAAAAAATTTTGTTAACATTCAAAAGTGGATCTATAATAACAAACTTATTATAAACGAAAATAAAACTAAACTCCTCGTCATTAATCCTAGAAAGAAAAATTCCTAAAGAAAAGCCTGTAATTTTTTCTCATTCATTAAAATGTTTGCTAAAAGATCCTGAATATTTTATAAAATTTAAAGAAATTGAACAAGACCAACTTCAATATCTTGGATTAACACTAAATAAAACTTGAACATGGTCAAATCATATCAAAAACCTACACACAAAAAATTAATGTTCTCTTATATATTCTTCAATATCAATGATAGTTTACCCACAAAGATTAAAATGATGATTTACCATGATACTCGACTCACTAATTAGTTACGCACCTCATATTTGGGCTAATATAACAGATACTGAATTAAAAAAAATAAAAACACTACAAAATAAAATAATAAAATTAGTGTTTTCTAAAAGAATTAGTAAGAATAAAGAAACTAGAAAAGAACTAATGTTAAAATATGGAATCTTGTCGCCAAAACAAAAGGGTCTATATAATTTAATAATAAAACATTATTCTGAAATCGAAACTGCATTAACTGCTGAAGGAAAAAATTATAATCTTAGAAATAAAAATAAAATCAAATTAGATTATCCATACATTTTTAATAGATATGGGAAAAGAAATGCTCATTATAACGTTTTCCGAAAACTTAAATCTCATCATTTCAAATCAATAACAAACATTGATAAACTTCCTCAAAAATTCGTTATATATTTAGAATTTCATCTGCAACAATCTGTAGACATACTGAAATAATCTGTAACAGTTTGTAGGCATACTGTCCATGAATACAACAATTACAATTACTAGTTCCATATAATATTTAGAATTTTAACAATTGTACCATATAATATTTAGAATGTTAACAATTGTTAAAATTCTAAATATATTATATATTTATATATATATTTTCTATATTAAATATTATATAGAACTAGTTATTGTAATTGTTGTATTCACGGACAGTATTACTACATATCGGAACCAATAGTCCGTGTCCCGAAACCTGGTTGTGTACTGATGACTGCTCCTAGCTCATAATCGCCATATTAGCGGGAAGCAGCTGTACTAGGATGTCATTTTGTATACAATTTGGGGTCTCACCCATTATTAATATGTCTACAAATTGTTACAGATTATTTCAGTATGTCTACAGATTGTTACAGATTATT
>JAFIDM010000001.1:119257748-119278788 GCA_023159025.1 Thereuonema tuberculata | reverse complement strand
TACAGATTATTTCAGTATGTCTACAGATTGTTACAGATTATTTCAGTTTTGTTGTTGTTGTTAGGTTCCATCAAGTCGTCTACGGGTGACCTCATGTACTAAGGCTCTCCAAACAGATCTATCATTTGCTGCATATCTTGTTGCAAAGAATTCCCGGAAGCTTCCTTTATATCTTCCAACCATCTTCTTCGTTGTCTTCCTCTTCTTCTCTTCCCCTCTACCTTCCCAAGATTATCTTTTCAATGGAATTATCCGCTCTCATAATGTGGCCAAAATAGGATAGTTTTTGCCTTAAAATCAATGCTTCCAACGAATAGATTGGCTGAATCTGATCTAAAACCCATTTGCTAGTCTTCCTTGCAGTCCATGGTACTCTCAGAAGTCTTCTCCAGCACCAGAGTTCAAAGGAGTCGATTTTCTTTCTTTCCCTCTTTCGCATTGTCCAACTCTCACAACCGTACATCATCACGGGAAAAACCATTGCTTTCACAATCCTAATCTTGGTAGATTTAGATTATTTCAGTATGTCTACAGATTGTTACAGATTATTTCATTAACTCTACAGATTGTTACAGATTATTTCAGTATGTCTATAGATTGTTACAGATTATTTCAGTATGTCTACAGATTGTTACAGATGAAATTCTAAATATATAAAGAATTTTTGAGGAAGAGGGACTTTTTCATGTCCTTCATCACCTAAGAAGTTTTCTTGCTTAAAGAAAACGAAATATAGTGATTAAATATTGATTGTAATAGAAGTTTATCAATGTTTGTTACTGATTTGAAATGCTCATTACCTAATAGAAGAAATTTATAATAGTATGCCAGATAGTAAACTTCTAAAAGACAAAAGAATTTCTAAAATAAAAAAATTAGCAAAGAAATGGCTTATTATAAATATTGAAAATAGGAAATCAAAATTTCTAAATATATTCAATCTCCTTTGAAGAGAATTAAACTATCATTGTCAATTTATTTTCTTCACTACTTACTTGTGTAGGTGTATGAGATTATATGTACATATATTACTTGTAAATACAGATATTTTTATATATACATCGTTATGTAATATATATATATATATATACTATATTTACTGTTTTTAAAAATTAATTATAGATTCTATTAATGTATAACTTCTTAAAACTCAACAACCTTGTATACTTAGTTAACTGTTTATGTCAACTTACGTTATTCAGAAACTTTCATCCTAAAATTATTAATTAATATATAATCGCCAATTTTAGTCTTTTTACTATTTCTCAAAATTGTATCAAATGTAACTAATAACTCAAATATATCAGTATGTATGTACTCAACGGTAGCACCTGTTAATAGAAAATATACAAATCTTCCCTAACAGAACTATGATAGGATCTAACTGAAATAAAATGAATTAATAAATGATTATTATTATTAATAATAGAGCTTTCGTCATCGAAAATTTAGCCTTTATAGTAATTTAGTTTCAACTAAATTAATTAATCATAATTTATTGTTAGTTTGCAGAACAGTGTAACGCTCTTTTGGGGTAATTTTATTTTTTTGAAATACATGCTCCACACCTTTTCGTTTTTTTTTCCACCTTTGTAACACTAAATTATAGGTTACGGATATTGGTTCTGTTCATCTTCATGGAAAATGTGATGGAAGGCGTTACATTTCGAATTAGAATCTTCTAGCGAAAAATGACCTCAACATTTTTTTCCAACACTATATAATGACTGAGGACCTATCGCATTGATTCAGAACATCTGCTGAAAGAAGCCACGGAATGAGAACCAGTGCAAGGTAATTTTTACTGATGGTCAATTCTTGGCTATATATAATTTAATAGTAACATGTTCAATTTCAATTTTTGTTTTGTTTTGTAAGTTGGTTTCAAAAGTTAGTTCATATAATATCAATTGTAGATATTATTTATAAATAATGAGATGATAGTGAAGAGTCTCCACACTTGACTAAAATGATGAAATAAAATTACAATAAAATATGCACCCTGCTAGTGGCGTCTAGAGGGCTGATTGGTCAGCCAAATCAAGTGCGGAGGCTCTTCACTATTATCTCATAATATTGCCCGCACGTTAAATTATTTATTATTTATAAATAATGTAGCTCAAATTATGATGCAGGTTGCTGCACTAACTTTTTGAGAAAGGATTGAGTAAAATATTCTAAATATTGAACACTGCTAAACAAGTCAATCAGCGATTTGGACAAGAAATGCCTAACAAAACAGGCAGTATAACATTATTTTTCATGAAAACCCATTTTATGAACAGATAATTTTGTTTTAACTGATGAAGGAGCTAAAATTCATACTAAAAACACCTTACCCAATCTCTATCGGAATAAATCTGCAAATCCAAAATATACAGGACACCAAACTCGATAACCAATATTTCGTCTTTAGTATTCAAATTTTCAGGAAATTTCTAAAATATAACGAAAGGTTGAACAGATTATTAAAATTGGTGTAAGTCTGTTTGTTGTTTGTTTTATGTATCATTATTATGAATCATTGTTTGGTTCATTTTTGTGTTTCTCATTATAAGATTATGTCTCAGAGGTTGTGTTAATTGTTACATTTTATATTGTTGGTTTAATATATTTGCTTTGTTGTATTTAATTTTGTATGAGAAAAGAGAGTTTCTCTTTATGTTATTTTTATGTAAAGAAGAAGATCTTGAGAAAGTCTTTAGATACTATAATCTCTTTTGGTGGATATCTACGATAAGGTTACAAAAAGACTAAAAGTTGTTTTCGAAATTAAGTTTTCCTTCAAGTCAGGGGAAAAAAAGTTAAAACAATAAAAAGTTCTAATGTAAATTAGAATAACATTATTTTACTAGGAGTGTAAAAATAATTTTACTTCGAAATACGCATAATCATCCGTCTATGATCACGATAACTCAAATTATTTATTTCTTAGAAAGCTGAAATTTTAGAAGTAGGCATAGGATGTTAAAAAGTAAGATCTTATTCATTTTTGTAAAAAATCGGAACATAGGTAAAGAGCTACCGGCCAAAAACCATTAACGTGAGTAAATATACGAATCTTTTTTTGAATAAATATTTTTTTAAGACCATTTTATACATTCGCGCTGTGCAGACATTCGAAAGATGGCATCCCAACTTTATCTTTTTTCGTTTGAAAACTTATGCCTCGCAACTTTGTTCAATTCAAGATATGTCTTGTTTTCATGTAATTTCTTATGCCTAGTTTTGAAATTTTTAAAAAAAAATGTTATTTTCTTTTCAGGTTTTGTGCTGCATTATTTGCCATTTGTTGGCTATCTTTGCTTATGACTTCAGTTTCTTCAGATATTTATTCCTCAGTGACTGAATCTGATGCAGAATCTTCCGTATCCTATCGCACGAGACGTGATCCTTATGGAGGGAGCGGAGGCTATGGTGGCGGCTACAGCGGCTATGGTAGTGCCACTTATGGTTGTATGTGTCCAAGTAATAGTGGAAGTAGTAGTATTTCCCAAAGTGCATTAATCAATTTTGGACTGGGCGCTCTTCTAGGACTCGCTTTCTCCGTTCTGCCAATGATAACAATGGCTTTATTGTCTGGAGCGATGGGCGGGGGAGCGGGTGGGGGAGCGGGTGGTGGTGCAGGCGCAGGAGGCGGAGGGGGTATTGCAGTTGGCAAAAGGGTCACTCAAGGTTTTAGAGTAGGAAGGGATGGAGGAAGTCCAGGTATCTTAAGACACATCGAAGAAAGCCTGCATCTTTTTCAGTTTGCCGAACTGATCGAGCAAAGCCAAATGGGCAAAACGTATTTAGACATTCTGCAGAAAACGATAAAACATCCGGAGTGCACCGAGAGACTCATTTGCCAAACGGCGAAAAACTGGCTGAGCAAAGAATCACAGAAAGAAAAGATAATGAAGTTAGCCAGGTAGGAAATATAAATGAATTATTTACGATTTTAGGTATTTCTGATAATTATATTATTTTTGACTCAATCAGTAACATTATATCAATTCTTAGTTATTCGCGTTTAAGAGAATCAGCTGTTTGCATTTTGAATATTTTTTTTTTCTTTTTTTTAAGCATATGACATTTTAAAAAGCCAGGAGGTCCATGCGATTTTGAATGATGATTAAATTATTGAATAATAAACTTTAATTATTCTTTTTAATAATGATCCCAGATGTTATAAAATATCAATCAAATTTAACCTCATGAAATACAGGAATGATAATTGCATTTCAAAATCCTGTAAAAGTAAAGATGCGAGCAAAATTCATTTATGAGCAAAAATTTGGATTAATCAGTATTCTAATCTTTACTTATTATATTCTGTACAATTACTTGGGTTCAATAACTCAAATGGTAATGCATTTGACTGCGGATGAAGGAACCGGGTTCGATCTCCAGAAGTGGCCGGGAATTTTTTTTTTCCCTTGGTTCTTTCGCTTCCAGACTGCTTTAGGGTTCACCCAGTCTTGTATAAAATAGGTATCAGCTTTCTTTCCCAGAAGTTATAGGCAGACGGACGTCCAGCTGACCACGTGACTCAATTTAGTACAATTGTTCTCGGAACACCGGGAGCCTTACCTCATGTGACCAAAAAGACCACGTCGGCCTGTTATGAGTACTTTAACTACGATTAATTTAATAACAAGGTATATGCAATCATAAGTAAAATAATTGATCTCATAGCTTAATTTCACTGCTGTTGGTTTTGTTTTTTTTGGTAATTTTTTTAATTTTATACATAATTATTTTGGATTACTGTGAAATTGAAATATAATGCAAGCATAAACAAACAAGAAGTTCATGAAAAAAGTTTCTTTCTTAAAAATTGTCTGTAATTTTTAATTTCTAATTCTTTTTGTTAATACTTTTGTAAGAAAGCTTTAAAGTCGCAAAATACCATACAAACGAAAAGACTATATTTATTTTTAAGTTGCTGAAATATAAATTTTTCCATTTCCTGAAAAAAGAAATCGGATTAAATCCACCTTACTTTCTTCCGTTGTTTAAAATCAGATTAGCTAATCAGATTAACATTTCAACGATCAAATGTGTAAATAAGTGTTTTCTAAAAGAATTAATATGTATTGTTAGATATTGTCTCACTTGTCCAAAAACAACAACACTTTTTTAACTTTAAAATAAAAAATTAAGTTGTTTCTTTTCAACGAGTTGTTTCTTCCTTGATATTGAGATCTCCACCTTCTTACCATATTATTAATTCAAATAAGTACGTGAAACGAGCATTATAGCGACTTTTGGTGTCATATTTCCAACACTTTACTGATACTTTGTGGGTTCTATAGCTCCTAAACGCTTGGCCCTTTGCCCCTAAGATTTCACAGTTTTTCTACTTGTGACATAAGCTTTCATAAAATATATGGGTTTCCGGAAAACCGGTATCAAAGGAGAGAAGGTTTACTTGTGAGATACAATATTTCGGCCCTTCCCATTGGAGAGGAAGATTCCATTATAGGGAAGGATTCCATTATAGGAAAAGGAAAGATCCTTTTTCTGCTATCTTGCGTTGTCTACAAGGAAATCCCAGTGGGCGTTATTATTATAAAAGATTCAGTGGGAGCAAGTGATCACGCATGAACGGGTTGTGATGAAATTAATCTAGTTATAACCTACACTTCAGGATGTTGGTTATAGAAACATCATTATTAGATTTGTCTATAACAATTGTCTATTGTTATAGCATTGTCTTTTATAGCTTTCATAAAACTTTCGGAGATAACCATCTTTATGATGGAATATATAAAAGAATTTTCTAAGTTGAGTTTATGTCCTGTATGTTTACAGCGGTGCGTTATCTTTTTGAACAGCTCTTTCGTGTTCGGACAGCGAATTTTTAGGGGCCTGTCTGTCTCTTCGTCGTACAGATATAAACCATCCGGCGAATTCAGGCTTTGAATTCACACAAACTGCTCCTTTTTGTAGAAATTTAATTTCCTTGTTATTACCTGGTTGTCATTGTGAGAAAGTTTTGAGGGTATTTCTAGGTCTACTGGTTATAGTCTGATACGATGCGGCGCAAGAACGGGTTAGATTTCCCTTTGCAAAGATTGCTGGAAAGGAATCGATACATATTGACAGTTATTACACTTTTCATTTTGATTACTGTTCGAATTTCCCTCTGTGTGGCTACTGCTAATGATTTTTAGTCTCTTAAATGTTTGATTAATGGTAGTATCAACGAAGGCAAGGGGAATTCATTGCTCCTGAAGATGTTTTGGATTCGTGTTAATTCCTTATTAAGAAGGGACCTATTAGAACACAAATGGAAGGCTCTGCGTAAGGCCAAAGCTACGGCGTTCCTCTTCAAAGGGATGGGAGTTGCATCCTTATAATTGATCGAGATCAGCGTGTCGGTTGGTTTTCTGTGAACATCAGTATTGAAATGATTCTTCTTCTGTATATCATGACATCCAGGAAGGGGAGAGCTTGGTTGACTTCTTCCTCCATGATAAAGCGGATATCAGCATGGACACTATTAATTTTAATTGTTTGCTTAATTTTAATTGCTTTTAATTTCATTGCTAAATTGCTTAATTTTTATTGTTAATCTATACTACTATTATAAAGCTGAAGAGTTTGTGTGTTTGAACGCGCTAATCTCAGGAACTACCAGTCCGATTTGAAAAATTCTTTTTGAGTTAGATAGCCCGTTTATTGAGGAACGTTATAGGCTATACAACATCGCACTACAACCAATAGGAGCGGAGTAGTAAACATAAACGTCAACAAACGGGGGCGGCGACGGAGCGACTTGGCTGCACGACGAGAACCGAACATTACCGAGAAGGACCGAATTTAAAGCGGGTGAAACCGCGGGGCACAGCTCGTATATCATATGTGTAAAGGTGCATTATGGTCTCTTTGTTTAATTAAAATTAATGTAAATTTGGAGTTATTCAGTAGCAAATCATTTCTAACAATTCGGTCGGTTCAAGTCACTTCGCGATGGCTGTGATGTAGTGAAGAATATACGGTTAGTGGCGTGGTGATAACCCGACCATATCATCTCTCAAAGTATAAGTATTACCGTATCTTAAATAACTAAACATTTCTCTATGTTGATAATATGGATATATTAAGTATATGCCATCATAACATGCTGTTGTTTGATTATACTTTACTTTGAAAAGTAGTAATCATAAAAAAAGTTTTAATGTATGTAAAATGTGAACTTTTTATTGTATAATTATCCAAAATATAAAAAGTAAACAAAAAAAAAAGTTGAACTGATTAAGGATTTTTTTTTTTAATTTATGTATTTGACTGATCCTACATAAAAGTATTAGTATAATTTAAAGTCCGAAAATTCTGGAACCAATGGATTTATATTATATGTGCTTACTCTCATTTACAATACGTGCTCCACGTGTCCACCTTGAAGCTCCACACATTTTCTCAGTCGGTGTTTGTTTGGATTCGTCCTACCATATTGAGGCACAACCCTCAGTATTCCCTCCCTAAGATGACGAAAGTAATGTATATATGATCTTTAGATGATATAGCTATGTCTTCAGGAATCTCAAAAGTACAAAGTCCAACAGGTTTAAAGTCAGGCAATTATGATGCAATTATAATGCACCCTACATTCTAAAGAAAAAATATATTTTTACCATTGGTTTCAGACTTTTCGAACACCCTGTAATATGTCGAGTTGTTTGTTTGTTTGTTTGTTGTTTTACTCATATATATTATATTTGTTTTTTATTTAAATTTAGTTTGTAATATTATTAATTATAAGCCAATGGAATTAAAAAAAATTCTAAGAAAATTTAAGTTTTCTGAAAAATTCTAAAATTAATTTGCACTTTTCAGTTTGTTAATAAAATATTTTTAAATAGCATATTTTTAAATGAACATAGGTATTACATTTAATAAATCTGTTATATTTAAAACCAATTAAAGAAATGTTAATAATTTTGTCTGTCTGCTTTGACAATTATAATATATTTTCATTCAACTACTATTGTTATTCTAATTTATCTATGTTTTAGATGTTTACCTTTTCTTCTATGTGGTTTTTCTTTTTTTTTATCTTATACTAAAAATTCAGTAATTGTATTCTTTAAAAACATATTCTAAAAATACTTTTTTTTTTTTTATCTACACATGCTTTATTTATTTTTTTAAACACTAGTGTTGCCCCGCGGTTTCACCCGCGTTAAATTGTGATTATACATATCTGCTTCATAAAGATTATGCGTACATAACTAAGTGCATCTCATTAACTATAAATACCATCTGGAAATTATGTGGAAACATACAACCCGCCCCCGACCCAGCGCGCCGTCGCCGCCGCAGCACCCGACACTTTGCCAGTGTGGTTAACGTTTGTTTACTGCTCCGTTCCTATTGGTCGTAGCGTGATGTTATAAAGCCTATAACCTTCCTCAATAAACGGGCTATCTCAAAAAGAATTTTTCAAATGGGACTAGTAGTTTCTGATTAGCGCGTGCACAGTGGCGTAGCGAGCATAAATGGCGCCCGGGGCACAATACCTTTTTTGGCGCCCCCCACCCCCACCCCCCGAAAACCCGAAAAACGTAGTAATATATGTCTTGGGGACCATTTGGCGCCCCTCTGCGAGTGGCACCCGGGGCATGATAGACCCCCTTGCCCCCCCATCGCTACGCCACTGCGCGTGCAAACATACAAACTCTTCAGCTTTATAAAAGCATTATATATTTATATCTATCCCGAAAACATCATGTTTGCCCATCAATTTACCGCCCTCCCAGTGTACACCCTTAGTTCCAGGTTATTTGAATTTTGTAACTCGAGATTCCTAGATATGAAATTAATATATAGAGATCGGAAAATATAAGAGTTCTTATCAATTTCTCCCCTTCTCCCTCCCATTTATACCCCTAGTTCCAGGTTATTCGAATTTTGTAACATCATAGTAGTATCACTTCAACCCTTTCCTAGTTCATAAAAAAATATCTAATCATTATAAATCTATATCTAACCAGAAAACCCATCGCTGTTATGCAAAATTATATTTAGTTCCAATTGTTCCACAACAATATTTCAGATAGTGTATAGTCGCCACCGAGCTCCAAGTGTGGCCTAACAATATTTGCGTGGATTTCACTCCTTTTCATCCCCGGGGCGGGAGGGGGGGGATATAACATCAATAGCCTATAACCTTCCTCAATAAACGGGCTACCTAACGCAAAAAGAATTTTTTAAATCGGACTGGTAGTTCCTGAGATTAGCGCGTTCAAACACACAAACTCTTCAGCTTTATAATAGCAGTACAGATAATCTCCAAACTCAGATAGATTATAGTTTTATTTTCAATATTATTTCATTCTCTTGTAATATTTTAAGTATAATACTTTAAAATAACCTTCTCTTAATGTATTTTATTATTTTTTTTACAGAATCTTTGAAAGATCGTCTTTGAAGCAGGTTTTTCCAGATATTCAGATCCTAAATAATATCTCAAATGTAATGTCATCGGATTTCAACTGTGTTTCTTTGTCACCTACATGTAAGGAATCATTCGAAAAAAACAAAAATGAAACTGAAAACGCTAGGATGTAAACAGTTCAGGACTGCAAAAGAAGTCTTTTTTGTTATTTCAAATTAGATTCTTTTTATATTTAAATAAAATATACTTTTTATATGTGTCTTTACGGTTTAGTTGGTAATATTTTGGAATTTCATTAACCTTGAATGTAGTTTTTGATCTTACCTGTAGCAGAGGTTGATGCTTAAGTTAATAGTCAACGATACAGAATATTCCATAGGTTTCCACATTCAAAATGGCTGGTGATCGGAGTGAATATGTTAATGGATTTTGTGGCTTAAAAAGTAAAAACATAAAATAAAATAACTCTAGTGTTTCTTTTTTGTTTTGAAGTTTCACAAAAAAATGGCAATTATTGAAATAGAAATAAAAATAAAAAAGATGTATGGTTAAGTTATAGTAAGTCCTACTTTTAAAAAAAGTAAACATGATCAAAATGAAAACTATGCTGCTAAAGTGTTTGAAAAAAATAATAAGGAGCTTTCAAAAGTATTGAAAAAATTTGGGTTATAAACAATAACAGCTCTTGGAATATAAGATCACATAAAGAGTTGCCAAATGGCGGAGGGGTATGGCGTAGCAACACTTTTGGGGGCCCGGGGCGGGAGTTCCATTATTCCACAACCAAAAAAAAAAAACAGAATCTCCAATTCAACAACCAAAAACAAACAAGACATCTTCAAAATTTCAGAGAGGGAGAAGGAAAGATCGACCAACAAAAAAACGAAAGAAATTAGAGCTACTCTATGAATTTTGAGATTTTGGATAGGGAGGGTAGAGGCAACCTCCCCTACATACGCCCACGTCAAATGGTTTACCAGTGACCAGAGGTTACAAAACTTATATAAATTTTATATTATATTATAATTTGACAGAGCCAATTATAATAATAATTATTATTAATAATTATTATTATAATTGGCTCTGTCAAATCATTAATTAGTAAGATATAAGTAAGGGATGGGGATTAGAGGATGGGAAGCTACAGCCCTCCATCAGAACTTTTATAAAAATATTGGCCCTCAGACTTCCTAAAGTTGTACATCTCTGCTTTAAATGAATAACAGAAACCTCAATTAAGAATCAAGCATAAAATACTATTGCCAACACCAAAGTAATCTGTTTCATATTAACAAAATGCTTTTGTAGTGTAAATAATAAAAGAGATTTTTACTCATTCAACAAATACTAGATAAATTGTAAAGTATATTACCGTATGAAAATCCAAAAAAAAAAAAAAATCTTAGAAACTCTTAACAGGATTTTATTGAAGCTATTTAACCAGTTGAATCGTGAAATTTACATCATCAAAAGTACTGGAAAATTAAAAAAAAAAACCTTCAAATAGAAAAAAATAATTTGGAACATATAAAAATAAAAACTACTATTTTTTTTATATTTTTTTACTTTTTTTCTTAGTTAATTTTTTATGTAAAAATTTGTAATATGTCTCCGTATAATGTAATTGTTAAACTTAACTACTCTCAGCACCTATATCACAGTTACTGTTTCTGGCCTCTGGTTCGAGAAAGGATTTGAGACTACGTCTAGCTGGATCTGAACTCAACTCGATCTGTGCTGATCTGTTCTCATTTTTTTATTTCAGGGAGAGCCTGCGTTTAAATAACCTAAGTACATTGATTTTGAATGGTTGGTGGCTTTATTTATTGGGTGATTTAAAAAGACACGTGATAGCAACGGGTTTTAACCGTGCTATTTAAATTACAAGGAATTATGGGATAGCCACCAATCGTTAGATTCAAAAGTAAACAAACAGAATTTGACCGCTAACGGCAGAATTTGAAATTACACTGGATTAGATTATGATTGATTAGAACAGTAAAATAGAATACACAGAATAAATAAAACTATGATAAAGCTACACAAATCATTATAATTATTCATAAAAACTCATTACAATATCTAGGAGGACTGTAATGTATAAATTTTCAATATAAAAAAATAATAAATCAATTCTGGCGTGTTAATCGAAATAGGTAATATTCCTGCAACTGTCTGTGCCATGGTCAGAAGTCATACAGCATTCTGCATCAGAATCCTAGATACTTGTAGTTGGAGAAAAAGAAATTCACATGGAACTTCAATTTGAATATATTTTCCTAATTCGATTATTATCAAATATTTCAAAAATACGAGTACTATCAAAAAAATACATGGTCAGGTTATTTAATTGCTAAAATTTCAAATTTCAACGAAGTTTTCTTAAAATAATCTTTCAGTGACTCAGCTTATTGAAAAGAATAGCCTTTGAATTTTGATAACAGAATAGTTGTTTCGGCAATGTAAACTTACGATCTTACACAAAACAAACTTTCAAATTCACCGACAACAGAACAATTTCACTGCTGAAGTAGAGAGCTTTGGCCTTACGTTTTCTCTGAATGAAATAAGTATTCATAGGTTAACTCTTTTTTGTAATTCAATGTCAACAGTTATTAGGCAATCAAGTGAAAAGATATTTGGTGTAGAAATATTTAAATGTTTATTAGATTCTTAATATTTAAAAATCAAAATAATATAAGGCACTGGAAAAGATAATGCTTTTAAGCTTCAGGAAAATCGATTCATTTTGGAAAAGAATGCTAATTTTTGGATGAAAATTTTTATAAAATTCTACTATTGGGTCCAGATTATGAGTCAAATCTTTACAATGATCAGCCCAATCTGATATTTTGGTTCTATCATTCTTGAATACTCTTATATGCTCCAATACTCGTTCAAATATAAAATTATTTTAAAAATAAAGGAAGATTCTTATAAAGTAAATTTAGAGTTTATTGCAAATTGATTATAAATATGTAATATGAATGTGAAATGTCGTTATATTATTTCAGAAATTTAATGTAAATTAATTATGAATTGATTTTTGAATTTTTGGATTGATTTGTGAATTCTGTAAACACAGAAAGAAAGTCAATTTATTATTGTATATGAGAAGTATTATTATTATATGTATTATTACTTCTTATATAAGAAGTATTATTATAAGTAAGCATATTGTTGGGACGTGTTGAATTACACAAATAGAAAGTCCATATATTATTGTAGAAGTATTTCAAAATGTATGATAACGAATACTAGAGGAAGAAGAAAGTTTTCTTATCCTCAAATGACCTGAAGAAGTTTTCAATTCTATAAAAACGAAATATTGTTAATAAAGAAGGAAATGTTAAGTTTTTTTTTATATCTTTCTTTTTCTTTTCTTTATTTTCTTTTTCTTTTGTCGTATTTTTTTTCCATTGAATATCTTCAATTCAGATCTCTTATTGTCTTATGTAATTAATTTAGTGAATAATGAAATATAAGCAAAAATTAAGATAATAAAAACAATTTTTAATTTTAAATTGCAAAATAAACAAACATAAATACAACAAATAAAAGCAAAATTTACTTTGTGCAAATTCATAATATTTTTGTAATACTTATTAAAAAAATAAAATCCTTCCCACGGATTTGACTCTCGAAGTTGTAAGCTGTCAATGCTATGTACAAATTTCAATTACTATTCCAAATACCTTCTTTGCACCTCTCATTTTTAAGCTATTATAGAAATAAAAAATAATATCAAAACATATATCGAAATGATTGTCTTATAATGGACCCAATACACAAAATATTTTATTGAAGTAAACCATCAGTACTTTTAATTCATAAAAAAATGCATTAAAATTCGTTAGATTCAACGCACGATGTGTTGTTTTTTATCATGTTACGACGCTGAATCTACTAAGAAAATTGATTGATCGATCATGTTTCTTTATATTATATATCATAACTAACTCACACAGAATGTTTCCCCGTATACTAAAAATTTATTAACGTGTGTAGAATTGGTTATGTTAGATAAAATGACGCCAACACACATAATTAAATTAAAAATAAGTATATGTACATTCAAAAACGACCGATTTCACTAGCGAATCGTCTAGCATCCTTAGGTGATGGTGTCAAAATGGTCCATGAATTTAAAGCCTCAAGAATAAGACCGCATTAACATACAGATAAATGACGCCAATCCCATAAGACTTCAGGAAAGCACAGTTCAATATCATTAAAGGGAGCGTGGTATAATCATTAGTTACACTCTGCCAAGCAGTTACAATTGAGGATGAGGGTTATCCATTGAACTTGGTGACAGCACCGTACAGGAACACAAAGTAATGTGTTAACTTTGTATACAACAGCATGGCTACATGTAATGGGGGAATGTTTTCAAGGGAATGTTAATCAATAAAAAAAAATAATTTTATAAGAACATTTGCAAACGAAAAATAAAACAAATTAGATGATAATAAAAAACTAAAAAAAAATAATAAATGAAATGAAATAAAAAAAAAAAAATATTGAGAATCTTTTTGTAAAGAAAATATTAGCCATTAAATAATCAATAAAGATCATTTGTAGCAAGAAAAAACAAAAATAATAAACAATTAAAAAAAACTACTAGTGAAAAGTAAACACTTGAAAAACAGAGCTTTCTAGGAAGAAGGAAAAAAAAAACACAAAAAAACAATTGTTCTTCTTTCATCAGTCATCAATGAATTCCTTTTCTTCTTATCGTCAGGTTCCTTGATTACGAATTGCACAATTGTTTGCACAGAGTGTGTATCATTGTAACATCCTGAGTGTACAATGATATATAAGGACTTCTTACGTTTTCTGGTAAAAGAGTTAGCTGCTTGGGCCATTATTACAGAATTTTCATAATCAATATTATGCCCTGTTGCACTAATGTGTACTGCAGTTAAATAGTTCGTGTCCCTTTGGGAGACTGCTCTTGCGTACTCCTTAATGCGCTTAATGAGAGGTCGGCGGATTTCACCAATGTAGGTACATCGATTGTTAACACATTGTAAACCATAGACTACATTATGCATATCCGTAGCATTCTTTTTGTTGACATTCCTAAAAAAGCTATTTAATCTACTTATTGACTTAGCCGCTACACGCAGATCAAGGTCTCTTTAATATTTTTACCAGAATAGGATGCAATGTTTCATGGAAGGCAAAGCAATGACTCTGTTTACCATTCACTGACGTCCTTCTGTAACCGACTTATCTGTGAGAATAAATAAATCAAAAGTTATACCAAGAACAGCTAGCAATTTAAGTTAATAGGGAAAAATAGTCAGAGATCACAGTGGAACGGTGGATATAAAGTAAATCTATTAAAGAGAACCCAAAAATAAATATATACACATATACAAATCAATACAAGTTTAATAGGAAAAAGTTTTACAAGAGAATAAGCAAGGGAAAAAAAAAAAAATATAAAAAAAAATAATGAGCAATTAGTTCCAAAAATCCAAAAACAAACTCTGAGGAATAAACAGTAATGACTCGGCAATTACCAGAGAGCACACACTATTAATCCCCTTGAAACAACTTGCTGGATCAATAAAAAAACTAAATTCGGTCGATCGGCCACCAAAATAACCCAAAAACCCTTTGGTTAACTAAATTAAAAAAAATACCAAAAAAAAAAATACAAAAATAAACTCGTTCGATTCTTTGAACGAGAGGCTACACTAAAACTCAGATCCCAGGATTGCCACTGAGATTACAAAAAAAAAAAGGGAAAAAAAAACCTCCCTTCTGATGATCATCAGGGGAAAAATTACCTACTAATTCCTAAAGGTTAAATAAGTAAAATAAAAGACAATGTACAATCTATTGACAAATGATTGTAAAATATGCTTGTTAAAATAAGCCTTAATTACAAGAGATCCTCTAGGGAATTATTTTCTTACTAGAAGTTACAAAACAACTGTTGGCTGTTAAAAGAAATAAATTGCATATACCAGATAAAGTTAATATTTAGACATAACTTCTGGCATTAATACTAGCTTATTTAACATTAACATGACATTAATACAAATCATACTGGTCGTACTCAGTTCAGCTAATTACAAAAATTTAATAAAGTTCATAATTAACAGCGCACGTGAGATTTTCTTTTATTTATCTCTAGTCAATAGTCGTAGCTAATAAACTCTGAAGCAGCCTAGGCAGTCGAAGAAGATAAACTATCCAAGATTAGCATGAGTTCCAAGCCTCCGTTCACTTCGATGTCTAGTTGAATGAATAGTCTTCACAAGAAATCGAAAAGTATACTCACAGACTTGTCTTGTACAATGATTGAGCTACTCGCCGGGTCAATTGAAGTCGGCTGACTGAATCCCCTAGGTACCTGGTTGGACATACTGGAAGGGAACAGATTTCAATATGGCGTCGTTCCGAACAAGAATACGATAACACTTGTTGTTGTCTTATCGTCGTGAAAATATCGTGTTATCGCGGGTAATCGTTGCTATGAATTCGATGAATTTACACTTATATGCCGGCTTTGGCATACTTCTCCTAAATTCGCCTTAGTAATTGGTGAACCATCGCTCACCCAAAAGAACTTAACACCTGGAAGCAATGACCGCTTGCCATGGATATCGCAATCGGAAAAAAAAAATGTCTCTCCGTCACCAACAACGGTTGCTATGTCTCCTGACAACAATTAACCTTTTTTTCTTCGCCGGATAGCAGCGACACTTGGTGATACTAAAACCTGGGAAAAGCGCTACAGCCAAGATATTAAAGAAAACAAAACTTTAAATTAGAGAAACAATAAATCAACGTACAGAAGGCTCAAAGAGGAATAAAAAAAAAAAATAATAAATAATAAAAAAAAAAAATGAAATGAAGCAGAACCGCTTCATTACAGGCTCCCCCCCCTGAAAAATAACGAAGTCCCCAAAGATACACCAAAAGGGAAGAAAAAAAAAACAGCAAAAAAAAACTGTGATCTCTGAAGAAAAACAAAAATAGACTAGCCTATAGATAACTCATCAGATAGAAAAAAATTAATCCCTATCCTTATTCCTGCTACTGACCTTATTATCCGAAACGATAGCCCTCTCTCTAAATTTTTTTAATAGGGCGGCATGTACCCGCTTGAATTGGCCAGGGTGTTTGATATCCTCGACTATGTAAGATACTTTAGTAGTTCGGGACACTATTCTGTAAGGCCCTACGTATCGTTTCCCAAAAGTTTTAGCGATCCTACGAGCTTTGCTCGAAGTTATAGTACATTTTACCAACACTAAATCACCTACTTGAAATTCACAGGCTTTTCTACCTTTATCATAGTAATATTTGTTTACTCTGGCAGATTGTTCTCTAGCCTCCCTCACTATACGCATGATGTCTTTGAATTTGTCCCGAATAACTTTTCTATCTTCAAAAACTCCCACCTCATTCCAATGGTCGGGGAAGATCTCTCTGCCAAACATAATATAAGCTGGGGATAGATCACAAACAGCAGAAGGATTACCTCTGATACAGAATAAGATCTCTTCCAGCTGGGAGTCCCAATTGGCGTGAACCTGACCAACATACATTCTAATGCAGCCTTTGATAGTTTTAATAGCTCTTTCTGCAGGATTGGCTTGAGGATGGTAAATAGAAGTGAAAATATGCTTAATACCATGAGTTTGGCAGAACTTGCCGAAGGCTTTAGAACGGAACTGCACTCCGTTGTCCGACACGATGCTGTCAGGAAACCCAAAACGGAGGAAAAGGCGATACAACGTGTCAATGACTTTCAGAGTGTTAGCATTTCTCAAAGGGAAAGCTTCTACCCATCCGCTGCAGGTGTCAAGAGCGCAAAGGAAAAACCTGTTCTTATTCTTCGATAAGGGCAGAGGCCCTGCTAAGTCGACCGCAATGGTCTGCCACCTGGATGTCTTGGTCACTATCTGTCCTTCCCCCAATGGTTTGGTATTAGTGTGTTTGAACATGAGACACGTAGCGCAGGATTGCACATAGTTCTGACAATCCTTAAACATATTTCTCCAGAAGAAACGCTTTCTCAGTTTAGCATAAGTCTTCGCTAAACCAAAATGACCACCTATCAATGGATCAGCATGCCACAACTCCAATATTTGGTTCTTTAGAGTTTCCGGGACTACTATAACAAGGCGACCTCGGTCGTACCCAAGTTCCTTGACCCTCTTCAGGAGTAATCCTTCGGCGTTAAGTACAAAGTCGTCTAATTTTCCCTCCGTAACTGATTCTTTTAGCCTTTTGCAATAAGCGTCATCCTCCTGATGTTTCTTCCATTCTAAATCAACTACTTTGTATAATTTACAATTAGACCTAGACAGAGCATCAGTTATCACATTTTCCGCACCTTTGCGATGGACGATAGAAAAATCGTACGACTGAAGTTTGAGTGACCAACGCGTCAAACGCTTAGAGAAGTCTTTGTTGTTGTTAAGCCACTTCAAGGCGCTGTGGTCCGAATGTACTAGAAACTTAGTGCCTTCGATAAATTTGCGATAGTACAGAATCCCGAAGACTACAGCCAGGCATTCCAGTTCGGTGACTGTGTAGTTCTTCTCTGATTTATTTAATGGGCGACTCGCATAGTATAAAATCCGTTCAACACCGTCTTGATACTGAACCAAGGTGGTCGCGATAGCCTCAGCAGAAGCGTCTGTGATGATATGAAAAGGCTTCTCAAAATCCGGCTGAGCCAGTATAGGGGGTTTGGACAGCAACTCCTTGATCTTTTCAAATGCTTCTTGTTGAGGAGTGTCCCACCTCCAGGGTGTTCCCTTCTTTAACAAAAATCTCAAAGGGGCGGTAACAGAGCTTAAGTTGGGCACAAATTCTCCATAATAGTTCACCATGCCGATAAACCGCTTGATCCCCCTGGGGTTGATAGGTGCCGGATAATCCGTGATGGGCTTTAATTTGTCAGGAGAGGGCGAAAGTCCATTAGCGTCGACCTTGTACCCTAAGAACTCAATTTCATTCAACCCGAACTTGGACTTATCAAAATTTATCTTCAGGTTGTTCTCTGAAAGTTTAGATAAAACAAAATCAAGGACTTCTAGATGCCTTTCCATAGTACTAGTACTGACTAAAATGTCGTCCATGTAATAATTAATTTCCGGATTCATAGAACCCGATACACCCTGGAATATCGAGTCCATCACCCGATTTAACGCGGCGGAACCATTTTTGAGACCAAAGGCGACCACTTTCATGCGGAAGCTGCCTAATCCAGGAATGATAAAGCTTACCTTTTGGCGTGATTCCTGATCTAAGGGGATTTGCCAATAGGCCTTCTTCAAGTCAATAATAGAAAATATTTTCGCCTCGTTAAGATTCCTTAGGATGTCCTTGATTTTACACGAGTAGTATGTGATAGGAATAGTAACTTTATTAAGCGCCCGAGCGTCTATGATAAACCTGGGTTCCTTATCACGATACTTCTTCAAAAAATATGGAAGACTCCAAGGAGACTCCGATCTTTCTACGATACCGTCTGACAACATCTCCTTCACTATTTCGTGAACCTTCTTGACATCTTCCCTTGATAAGGGAAAAGGTCTCAACCTTACAGGTGGAGCGGATCCAGTATCAATATGATGGACATATCCTTTAAATTTTTGCTTAGCATCTACGACGATGCTCTTATATTTAAGCACTAAGGACTCTAGCTTGGGATTCACGATCGCTAACGGGCGATTTTCCTCAGTCAAACTGAGACATTTCAGGCTCCTAAAGTCAAAAACAATGCCATGATGTACGAAGTCAATAGACACTTGATATCTATACAAAGTGTCAAGCCCCAATAATCCATCGACATCAAGGTTGGGTATCACAATAGCTTCTACTTCAAAATCCTCAACCACCTTCTCATAGGGAGAGTTAATGTTGAATAATAGGCTACCTGATAAAAAATACTTTCTGGAGATATTTGATCTATGGCCATCCGCCATACGTGTGTACATACTAACAGGTTTCCAACGACATCCTAATTTATCCAAAAGTGGGACCATACGGTCGCTAACTGCGTTGGAATCAGCACCAGTGTCAATCATGAATAGGACTTTTCCTCCTTCTCTTAAGCTAAGAAGTGCCTCCGGAAGTACATACTTCTCCTCCATCTGCCTATCCTCACGAGACAATTCCCTTAAACTTAAATCTCCTCTCGTCGGCATGCCACAGAAGTCACGCACTTTCCTCAACCATGCATCCCAGGCTGGTTTGTCATAAGCACCAATGGCCTTCTTGTTGTGGTCCATCACACCACTATCAAGAATGTGATAGGATCGGCCACATCCCATCACACTCGCTCGTTTTCCTGGTTCTGCTGAGTTCTGGAAGAATTGTCCACGGGATGGTTCCTACAATCACAATGAAATACCAGACGTCCTGGTTTTCCACAGCGATAACAAGTTAGTTTATCCGTCTGAGTTCCCACGGAACGCCCGATTCCCAGCCTGCTATTATCCATGGTCTTTGACTTAGTGCCATCAGATTCTAACTTACGAACAGCAGACGCGCAACCTACAGGCTGACCCCCGGATAATCTAACCGCCTCACACCTCTTAGCATATTTTATCAAGTCTACCAGGCTAGCACATTTATCTTTTAATACAAAATAACGATAGCATGGTAGCATACTTCCCATGATTAGTCCTATCAAATCTTCCACTGATACTCCTAGCTGAAGTACTTCAGCCTTCTGCTGAACCCTGGCGACGAACACCTCCATTAATTCGCCTTTGTTTTGCCTCATCTCACTCAAAAGTTTCCACTTGTCCACTACCGATAAAGAGGGTCCAAATGTATCCAGACAACTAGCCCTGAACTCTTCCCATTCTTTACATGTGTCCAGTCTCGACGAAAGCCATGGCAATGTGTCTTTGGGAAAGATGGACGGTATTAATGGTTTTAAAGACACAAAATTTACAGCATGCAGCCGAATGAGCCTGTCCATTTCAAACACTAAGTCAAGTATGGAGCCGTCCGACTTTCCAGAGAAGCCCAAATGGCCGAAAATTAAGTTCATTTCCTTAATTGACAACCCTTTGTTTCTTGGTTCATCATTCTTAACTCTAATCGGGAGACTACTTCCATATACAAGATGCTCCTGAGACTCGCCAGCTACCCCTGCATGTGGGTCGAGCCTAGCCTTCTTGGCTTCTCCATTAAGGTACATAGATTCATCAAACGAGTCTAAATCCAAACAGTCTATCACTTCCCATGACAAAATGCCCTTCAAGGATTCCTCCTCCTCAAGAAAGTTTTCTACTACTTCTTGCACTTTAGATTTTAGAAGGGACTCAGTTCCCGAGTAAGATCGATTGACCTTTCTCAAAATCATGACCAGAGCATTACGGGTAAGGTCGTTGGCCTTCCATTTGCCTAAAACCAAGCCAGCCAATAAATATACCGATTTAGGCAATATTACACTTCTCGGCTTCTCTTCCTCTCCCTCTGAACTAGAACCTACAAGACTCATTTCGTAAACTACAAAATTAACTAGAACCAAACCTTAACAACTACCCCTGACTACATAAATTAGGTAAAATACTGAAAAGTTACTATACTATAATTAACCACGCTCTGCTACCATTTTTGTAACCGACTTATCTGTGAGAATAAATAAATCAAAAGTTATACCAA
>JAFIDM010000001.1:119164719-119199241 GCA_023159025.1 Thereuonema tuberculata | reverse complement strand
TTGCTTAATTTTAATTGCTTTTAATTTTCATTGCTAAATTGCTTAATTTTAATTGTTAATATATCTGCAAAGGTGCATTAAGGTCTCTTTGTTTAATTAAAATTAATTTCAATTTGGAGTTATTCAGCAGCAAATCATTCGTAACAATTCAGTCAGTTCAAGTTACTTCGCGATGGCTGTGATATAGTGCAGAACACGGTTAGTGGCGTGGTGATAAAGCGATCATATCATCTCTCAAAGTATTAAGTATTATCTTAGATACCTAAACATTTATTTCTTTTGATAATATGGATATATTAAATGTATGTCATCACAACATGCTAGTGTTTGATTATATTTTACTTTGAAAAATAGTAATCATAAAAAAGTTTAAATATGTAAAATGTGAACTATTATTGTACAACGATCTAAAATATAAAAAGTAAACAACAAAAAAGTTGAACTGATTAAGGATTTTTTTTTTTTAATTTATATATTTGACTGATCCTACGTAAAAGTATTAGTGAAATTAAACGTCCGAAAATTCTGGAACCAATGGATTTACACTATATGTAAATACTCTCCTCATTTAGAATAAGTGCTCTACGTGTCCACCCTGAAGCTCCGCGCATTTTCTCGTCGGTGTTTCTTTGGATTCGCCCTACCATATTGAGGCACAATCCTCAGTATTCCTTACCTAAGATGACGAAAATGATGTAAAGATGATCTTTAGAGGATATACCTATGTCTTCAGGATTCAAAAGTACAAAGTCCAACAGGTTTAAAGTCAGGCAATTGTGATGTACCCTTCATTCTAAAGAAAAAATATATTTTTACCATTGGTTTCAGACTTTTCGAACATCCTGTAATTTGTTGAGTTGTTGTTTGTTTGTATATATATATATATATATTATATTTGTTTGTTTTTTTAATTAGTTTGTAATATTATTAATTATAAGCCAACGGAGTTAAAAAAATTTCTAGGAAAATTTAAGTTTTCTGAAAAATTCTAAAATTAATTTGCACTTTTCATTTGTTAATAAAATATTTTTAAATAGCACATTTTTAAATGAACATAGTAGTATATTTAATAGATCTGTTATATTTAAAACCAATTAAAAAAATGTTAATAATTTTGTCAGCCTGCTTTGACAATTATCATATATTTTCGTAACTAAAAAGTCAATTCAACTAATATTATTATTCTAATTTATCTAAGTTTTAGATGTTTAGCTTTTCTTACATGTGGTTTCTCTTTTTTTTTTATCTCATACTAAAAATTCAGTAATTGAATTCTTCAAAGAAAAAGAGATTTTACGTGCCTGATGATGCACATTCAGGGTGCGAATCCTTTCCTCTCTTGTTATTTGCGTTGTGCCTTCGTTTTTTGCTCTTTTAATTGAATTCTATAAATACATATTCTAATAATCCTTTTTTTATTTATCCACACATGCTTTTTTTATTTATTTATTTATTTATTTATTTATTTATTTATTTATTTATTTAAACACGAGCGTTGCCCCGCGGTTTCACCCGCGTTAAATTGTGATTATACATATCTGCCTCTTTACACATATGCGTACATAACTAAGTACATGTCATTAACTATAAATATCATCTGGAAATTATGTGGAAACATACAACCCGCCCCCCACCCAGAGCGCCGCCGCCGCTGCCGCACTCGACAGTTTGCCAGAGTGGTTGACGTTTATGGTTACTGCTCCGCAGCTATTCATCGTAGCGTGAAATTATAAAGCCTCTAACCTTCCTCAATATTGGGCTATCTCAAAAAGATTTTTTCAAATCGGACTGGTAGTTTCTGAGATTAGCGCGTACAAACATACAAACTCTTCAGCTTTATAATAGCATTATATATTATATATAACATATTATATATTAGTATAATATAGTAGTATAATATATTATATAATATATATATAATATATAATAGTATTATATAATAGTATCTATCCCGAAAACCTCGTAAAAGTATCTTTGAACCATGTTTGCACATCCACTCACCGTCCTCCCAGTGTACACCCCTAGTTCCAGATTATTCGAATTTTGTAATATCATAACCCTATCACTTCAACCCTTTCCTAGTTCGTAAAAAATCATCTGATCATTACAAATCTATATCTAACCCGAAAACCCCATCGCTATTACGAATAACAATATTTTAGTTCCAATTGTCCCACAACAATATTTCAGGTCAACAATAGTTGTATAGTTGCCATTGTCGCCACCGAGCTCCAAGTGTTGCCTAAAATATTTTTGTGTGGATTTCACTCCTTTTCATCCCCTAAGGGGGGGGGGCTGTCAAATCGCTTTGTGTGGAATATTCTAATGCAAAAAGAATTTTTCGAATCGGACTGGTTGTTCCTGAATTAACGCGTTCAAATACACAAACTCTTCCGCTTTATAATAGTACAGATAATCTCCAAATTCAGACAGATTATAATTTTATTTTCAATATTATTTCATTCTCTTGTAATATTTTAAGAATAATACTTTAAAATAATCTTCTCTTAATGTATTATTTTTTTTTTTTTTACAGAATCTTTGAAAGATCGTCTTTGAAGCAGGTTTTCCCAGATATTCAGATCCTAAATAATATCTCAAATGTAATGTCATCGGATTTCAACTGTGTTTCTTTGTCACCTACATGTAAGGAATCATTCGAAAAAAACAAAAATGAAACTGAAAACACTAGGATGTAAACAATTCAGGACTGCAAAAAAAGTCTTTTTTTTTATTATTTCAAATTAGATTCATTTTATATTTAAATAAAATATTCGTTTAATATTCTTTTTATATGTGTCTTTACGGTTTAGTTGGTAATATTTTAGAATTTCATTAACCTTGAATGCAGTTTTTGATCTTACTTGTAGCAGTGGTTGATGCTTAAGTTAATAGCCAACGATATATAATATTCCATAGGTTTCCACATTCAAAATGGCTGGTGATCGGAGTAAATATGTTAATGGATTTTATGTTTGGAATGGCTTTAAAAGTAAAAAAATAAAATAAAATAACTCTGGTGTTTCTTTTTTGTTTTCAAGTTTCACAAAAAAATGGCAATTATTGAGATAGAAATAGGAATAAAAAAGATATATGGTTAAGTTATAGTAAGTCCTACTTTAAAAAAAAAAGTAAACATGATCAAAATGAAAACTATGCTGCTGAAGTGTTGGAAAAAAATATTTAGGAGCTTTCAAAATATTGAAAGATTTTTGGTTATAAACAATAACAACTCTTGGAATATAAGATCACATAAAGAGTTGCCAAAAGGCGGAGGGATATATAGGATTCTATTTCGGGAAGAGGGAGGGGACGGGACAGCAACAACCAAAAACAAACAAGACATTTTCAAAATTTCAGAGAGGGAGAAGGAAAGATCGACCAACAGAAAACGAAAGAAATTAGGGCTACTCTATGAATTTTGAGATTTTGGATAGGGAGGGCAGAGGCAACCTCCCCTACTTACGCTCACGTCAAATGGTTTACCAGTGACCAGAGGTTGCAAAACTTATATAGATATTATATAATTATATTATAATTGATATATTATTATAATTGGCACTGTTAAATCATTAATTAGTAAGATCTAAGAAAGGGTTGGGGGATTAGAGGGTGGGAAGTTGAGCCCTCCATCAGAACTTTTACAAACATTTGGCCCTCAGACTTCCTAAAGTTGTGCATCTCTGCTTTAAACGAATAACAGAAACCTCAAATAAGAATTAAGCATAAAATACTATTGCCAACAATAATAATAAAATTACTTTTAGAGTGTAAATAATAAAAGCGATTTTTACTAATACAACAAATACTAGAATTAAGTTATATAGTATATTACCGTATGAAAATTAAAAAGAAAAAGAATGAAAATCCTTAGAAACTCTTAAACAGGATTTTATTGAAGCTATTTAACCAGTTGAATCGTGAAATTTACAGCATCAAAACTATTGGAAAATTATAAAAAACAAAACCATCTAATATAAAAAATTTATCAATGAAAAATAATTTGGAACATATAAAAATAAAAACTACTATTTTTTTTTATCTTTTTTACTTTTTTTCTTATTTAATTTTTTATATAAAAATTTGTAATATTGTCTCCGTATAATGTAATTGTTAAACTTAACTACTCTCAGCACCAGTTTCACAGTTACATGAATGTTGTGGTGTGTTTCTGGCCTCTGGTTCGAGAAAGGATTTGAGACTACGTCTAGCTGGATCTGAACTCAACTCAACTCGATCTGTGCTGATCTGTTCTCATTTTTTTATTTCAGGGAGAGCATGCGTTTAAATAGCCTATGTACAATGATTTTGATTGGTTGGTGGCTTTAACAATTTATTGGGTGATTTAAAAAGACACGTGATAGCAACGGGTTTTAACCGTGCTATTTAAATTAGAAGGAATTATGGGATAGCCACCAACCGTTAGATTCAAAAGTAAATAAACTGTAGTCACTGTAAAATAAACAGAATTTGACCGCTAAACGGCAGAATTTGAAATTACACTGGATTAGATTATGATTGATTAGAACAGTAAAATAGAATACACAGAATAAATAAAACTATGATAAAGCTACACAAATCATTACATTTATTCATAAAAACTCATTACAATATCTAGGACTGTAATGTATAAATTTTCAATATAAAAAAAATAACAAATCAATTCTGGCGTGTTAATCGAAATAGGTAATATCCCTGCAACTGTCTGTGCCATGGTCAGAAGTCATACAGTATTCTGCATCAGAATCCTAGATACTTGTAGTTGGAGAAAAAGAAATTCACATGAAACTTCAATTTGAATATTTATTTCCTAATTCGATTATTATCAAATATTTCAAAAATATGAGTACTATCAAAAAAAAAAATACATGGTCAGGTTATTTAATTGCTAAAATTTCAAATTTCAACGAAGTTTTCTTAAAATAACCTTTCAGTGACTCAGCTTATTGAAAAGAATAGCCTTTGAATTTTGATAACAGAATAGTTGTTTTGGCAATCAAACTTACGATCTTACACAAAACAAGCTTTCAAATTCACCGACAAGAGAATAATTTCACTGCTGAAATAGAGCTTTGGCCTTACGTTTTCTCTGAATGCAATAAGTATTCTTAGGTTAACTTTTTTATAATTCAATGTCAACAGTTATTAGGCAATCAAGTGAAAAGATATTTCGTGTGGAAATATTTAAATGTTTATTAGATTCTTAATACTTAAAAATCGAAATAATATAAGGCACTGGAAATCATAATGCTTTTAAGCTTCAGGAAAATCGATTCATTTTGGAAAAGAATGCTAATTTTTGGATGAAAATTTTTTTTTATAAAATTTCTACTATTGGGTCAGGATTATGGTTCAAATCTTTACAATGATCAGCCCAATCTGATATTTTGGTTCTATCATTCTTGAATGCTCTTATATGCTCTAATACTCGTTCATATATAAAATTATTTTAAAAATAAAGGAAGATTCTTATAAAGTAAATTTAGAGTTTATTACAAATCGATTATAAATATGTAATATGAATGTGAAATGACATTATATTATTTCAGAAATTTAATGTAAATTAATTATGAATTGATTTTTGAATTTTTGGATTAATTTGTGACTTCTGTAAACACAGAAAGAAAGTCAATTTATTATTGTGTATGAGAAGTATTATTATTAGGTAAGCATATTATTGGGACATGTTGAATTACACCAATAGAAAGTCCATATATTATTGTAGAAGTATTTCCAAATGTATGATAACGAATTCTAGAGGAAGAAGAAAGTTTTCTTATCCTCAAATGACCTGAAGAAGTTTTCAATTCTATGAAAACGAAATATTGTTAATAAAGAAGGAAATGTTAAGAAGTTTTTTTTTTATTTCTTTCTTTTTCTTTTCTTTATTTTTTTTTTTTTTTTTTTGTCGTATTTTTTTTTCCATTGAATATCTTTAAGTTCAGATCTCTTATTGTCTTATGTAATTAATTTAGAGAATAATGAAATATAAGCAAAAATTAAGATAATAAAAACACTTTTAAATTTGAAATAGCAAAATAAACAAACATAAATACAACAAATAAAAGCAAAAACTTTGTGCAAATTCATAATATTTTTATTTACAATTATTTAACATGCGTTGATTAATTATAAATGATTAAAATTTAGCCAAACACACAAATATTTTAAAAAAGTTTTTTAAAAAATTTGTGCGTTTGGCTAAATTTTAATCATTCATAATATTTTTGTAATACTTATTAAAAAAATAAAATCCTTTCCACGGATTTGACTTTCGAAGTTATAAGCTGTCAATGCTATGCACTTGACTATTTCAAATACCTTCTTTGCACCTCTCATTTTTAAGCTATTATAGAAATAAAAATAATATCAAAACAAATATAGAAAAAATATTGCTTTGTAATGGATCTAATACACAAAATATTTTATTGAAGTAAACCATCAGTACTTTTTATTCATAAAAAATGCATTAAAATTTGTTAGATTACAATGCACAATATCTGTTTTTTATCATGTTATGACGCTGAATCTACTAAGAAAATTGATTGATCGCTCATGTGTCTTTATATTATATATATATGATAACTAGCTCATGCAAAATGTTTCCCCTTATACTAAAAATTTATTAACGTGTGTAGAATTAGTTGTGTTAGATAAAATGACGCCAACATACACATGTTTAAGTTAAAAATAAGCATATGTTCATTTAAAAATCGTCTAGCATCCTCAGATGGTAGTGTCAAGATGGTCCATGAATTTAAAGCCTCAAGAATAAGACCGCATTAACATAAAGACAAAGGATCCGTCAATCCCATAAGACTTCAGGAAAGCACAGTTCAATATCATTAAAGGGAGCATGGTGTAATCATTAGTTACACTCTGCCAAGCAGTTACAATTGAGGATGAGGGTTATCCATTGAACTTGGTGACAGCACCGTACAGGAACACAAAGTAATGTGTTAACTTTGCATACAACAGCAAGGCTACATGTAATGGGGGAATGTTTTCAAGGGAATGTTAATAAAAAAGATTTTAAAAGAACATTTGCAAACGAAAAATGAAACAAATTAGATGATAATAAAAAACTAAAAAACTAATAAATGAAATAAAGTAAAGAAAAATATAATGAAAATCTTTTTGTAAAGAAAATATTAGCCATTAAATAATCAATAAAGATCATTTGTAGCAAGGAAAAACAAAAATAATAAACAATTAAAAAAAAAAATAGTGAAAAGTAAACACTTGAAAAACAGAACTTTCTAGGAAGAAAAAAACAAAAACAAAAAAACAATTGTTCTTCTTTCATCAGTCATGGCAATGAATTCCTTTTCTTCTTATCGTCAGATTTCTTGATTCCATATTGCGCAATTGCTTGCACAGAGAGTATATCATTGTAATATCCTGGATGTACAATAAGGATTCCTTACATTTTCTGGTAAAAGAGTTAGCTGCTTGGGCCATTATTATAGGATTTTCAAAATCAATACTACGCCATGTTGCACTAATATGTACTGCAGTTAAATAGTTTGTGTCCTTTTTGGAGACTGCCCTAGCGTAATCCTTAATGCATTTAATGATAGGTCGGCGAGTTTAACCAATGTAGATACATCGATTGTTAACACATTGTAAATTGTAGACTACATTATGCTTATCAATAGCATTATTTTTGTTGATATTCCTAAAAAAGCTATTTAATCTACTTATTGACTTAGCCGCTACACGCAGATCAAGGTATCTTAATACGAGATACGTCCAGAAAGAAAGTTCCGTTTGGTAATAAAAACAACACGAGTACAGATACAGACAAACTATTTATTGCAAAACAAACTACAATTCGTACACTATTTTTCCATAAAGCTCCCAGCATTTTGGAGGCACTTGTCTTTTGGAGGCGTGGCACAAGTTTTTGTATTCCTTGTTCAAAAAAGTTGCCGCCTGTTTTTTCAACCATGTAATAACATGTTCTTTGAGCTCGTCCTTTAAGCTCGTCATCGATGTTGAATTTTTGTCTACCAAGGAACATTTTCAGGTGCAAAAAAAAAAGAGATAGAAGTCGCTAGGGGAGAGGTCAGGGCTGTACGGAGGGTGGGAAAACTGGCTCCAGCCATAGTCCTGTAAGAGTTGTCGTGTGTTGTTCGCAGTGTGAGGTCTGGCATTGTCATGAATGAAAACAATACCGTTTGTGAAATTGTAATGAATAACTCATCGCATTTTCTCCGTACACCTTGCAAATCTGTCGATTTCTGTTCTTCGCATTCAGAAAACGAATGACAGATATAATCTCACACGCGGCAGGATTTTCAGTCAACTTCGCCAATCTGACAAAGCGTAAATAACAGATAGCGTTCTGAAAATAGCGTCATTTCCTTCTCCTTGACTCAGAGCAACTACGGGGCATGCGCCGAACTGCAATGGCAGCGATGCTGGGATAAAAACGGATAAAAAACGGAACTTACTTTCTGGACTTGCCTCGTATTTTAACCAGAATAGAGTGCAATGTTTCATGATAAGGCAAAGCGATGTATCCATAGACCCTATTCTTTTTACCATTCACTGACGTCCTTCTTTAAAAATTATTTAGTGTTTTCCTAATGTACCAATTGATGAAACTAAGCAGAAAATCATTCTGAAGCATTATATCAGTAATATTATCTATTTCCTGTTGGAATAATTCTTCATTTGAGCACAGCTGAAATACCCTACGGAAATACATTCTAATAACGTTAATCTTATAGCTGATAGGCGTACAAGAAATAAAGTTCACTGTGACTCCAGCACTTAAAGTCTTTCTATATACCTTAGAGATAATGGTGTCATTATCTCTAATAAGCAGAACATCTAAAAACGCATTTTCCCCTTTTTCTTCTTTTTCAATGTCAAACTTGATGTCATCATGCACCATATTTAAGATATCAAGGATACCGTTATGGATAGCTGCATCACTTGCCAGGATGAGATCATCAACGTATCTAAAATAACAAGGCAATACGACTTCACCAACTTCAAGAATATTGAGCGCAGTTTCTTCAATAAAAATCATTACAAGCTCAGCAATTAATGCTGAACTAGGAAGACCCATAAATAAAATCTTTACTTTGCATGAAGTAAGTGCCATTAAATTGAAATAATTGCATCTTTATAATAAATTGAACAAAATTAAAAATTTGTTGTCTAATTTTATTTTCATTTTTCAAATCCAAGTTTTTCTTTTTCAAATCCAAGTTTTTCTTTTTCAATTAATAGGAAAGCGCCTCACTAATGACATCAATAGAAATAGAGGTGAATAGCGCATTCACGTCCAATGAAAATAAAGATTCTACTCCAATCAATTTGGTTATTAACACAATCAGAACTGTTATTAACAGCATATTTAGACCGAATTTTTATATTACGCAATTCGAAAACAAGAAGCTCACGTATCAGCAAAATAACTGAATTACTACAATTAATAATGGGTCTCGCCCTAAAGATTCCTGAAGTCTTTTGGGATTGGCGGCAGCGTCATTTGTCTTTATGTTAATGCGGTCTTACTCTTGAGGCTTTAAATTCATGAACCATTTTGACACCATCACCTGAGGATGCTAGAGGATTCGCTAGTGAAACCGGTCGCTTTTTAATTATACAAATGCTTATTTTTAACTTAACTATGTGTTTTGGCGTCATTTTATCTAGCACAACGTTTCCCCTTATCTTTGATTCTATTCTAATTTACGTTAAAGAATCTTTCCGAATTTGAAAACCTTTCATAACTGTATATCAAAGAATAAGGTTACATCTGGAGTCAACAGATGGCGTTACTTTACTTTCCTAAAAAAAGACATAGGAAAGTCCTAGGTTTCTTGGTTAGAAACAAATCATTAGCTCCAACTGGTGTTTGAAAGATAAAACAATCGATTTTTGAGGATATTCAAGACACATTTTAGCCCAATTTCGCTTGGATTCCGCAGCTAATATTCATTTCATTTAATAAACACAATCTATAGATTCCTTCGGCAAAGTTTCATTAAAATCTGAATTTTTAGAGTTCGAGAGGTTTCCTTGTCAGTATCTTAAGAAATGCAAAGTAATTGATCCTATTATCCTGCTACTTAAGTGAAAAATTAAGATTAATTAGCCACCGTTTTGGGAGCTATTGTGATAGCGACCAAAATTGATAGTATAGGAAAGTCGCCTAATTTGGTGAGGTTTTTTTTAAGTAGCTTATAGAAAAAAATGAAAACCATGAATGTTAGCAAAAACACTAAATATACTTTATTTAATACGTTAGAATGATGATGCATGTTCAATTTCTGCTCTTGTTATATATTTACATTAGATATGCTGCAAAACAAATAATGTTGCAAAACTGTCTCTCTTGAACATGGGTTTCTAATTTGGGGAGGTCTTATGACCATTGTATATAAACCAAGTAATTAGATATTTGGCACCTGCAGCACCTTTAATGACACCTATCACAAACATATCTCTTGCGTGTAGAGCCAGCACATGCTGTATGTGCCCAGTTCATGCATTTGGAGCACCGAATCCAGTTCACTCCATTGTGGTCATCTGAGAAGAGCCCTGCACAATAGATGCACTCCGCGTCTTCATTGTCGTCGCTATCTTCGCTTTCATCAGACAGGTCAATTTCATCTGTTTCGGACTCCGATGAAACTTCAATGATCCTCCGTTTCTTGCCAGTGGGTTTGCCACGTCCAGGTGACTGGTTTGATGCTCCGCGCTTTCCACGTCCTGCATTCCCAACTTGTTTCGGTGTTGCCACCCTTTGTTTTGAGTTCACTAATTGATGCTTATATGGAGACCCAGTGATCAGCTCAGCAGAACAAGTACGAGATCGTCTGAACCTATTTGGCTTGTAATTGTTGGAAGAGGGCTGATGTCAGTTGCCAAGACAAATTTGGATCTTACAGTTTGAGGAACAGCACTTTCTTCAGATTCCAGTGGTTCGGGAACTGCATCGGTTAAAAAGTTGCTAAAAAACATCACGTGATTAATGGACGACCCCTCATAGGAAGCAAATGTGATTAAACATACATACAGACGAACTTGATGTTACAACGAATAATTTGGGATCCCAATTTGGGGAGCCTCAAATTAGGACTCCCAGACTTCCCCCAATTGGGGCACCTGCACGTACTAACAACGTGCTCCATTAGTGCACTGCGAAATTCGTGAACAACGAAACTATTTATGTCATTGCAATCCTAAAACGGTGTAGATTTAATGTATGTATAATTATTTAATCATGTAGTCAACTCTTAGAATATATTTCCAGCTTTCTAACGACGAACAAAATCTTCAGGAACGTCAACAATGCTTTCCTGCTTGTAGCAACACAATACAATGGCGTTCTATTGAAAACGTGGGCTTCCAAGGTCAGTCACATGCCCCCCCTCTAGTTCCAATGTTCATCGCATGATGGCACCACCTAATTCACAGAATACATGACCTCCCCAAATTGGGGAACCTCCCCAAATTAGGCGACTTTACCGTATTGCGTTTGTCCTGTCCGCCCCTAACAACTCCCGAACGGAAGGTCGGATCGACAAACGGATTTCACCATCGGCTCGACAAAAGGATTTCAGAGGCCCAAACATCGTAGGAATGGGGTATTTTCAGGAACTTTTTTTTTATTTTTCCTTACATTAATAGACTTCCTTTTTATTTTTATTTTTTAATAATTCTTTAGCATAAAATTATATTCATTTTTTTTGATAAACTAGAAAAAATGTGTAATTGAAAAAACTAAACCGGCACACCTGCTTATTCAAATAATTTAAAATTTAATGAACACTAAAAATAAAAACATAACACTTGTAAAAGGCTTGTCTTTTCAGGTCGTGGTATATTTTTAATTTTAGTGTTCATTAAATTTTAAATTATTTGAATAAGCAGGTGTGCCGGCTTAGTTTTTGGATTACAGTTATGATCAGCGCATGTGAAATTGTATTACTTTTAAACTAGAAAATATTTATCCAAATTTTCTTTTAATATTTGATAAACATTAATTTTCTCAGCAGAACTTTAATTAATCAGTTTGATTAGTTTCCATTTAGCGACCTAAATTACAGCCTTAAACTTACAGTTTTAAGCAGAAAAAAGGGAAATACGGCAATACTGTTAATACTTACAAAAAATGTTCATAGCCATATCAATCATATAGAATTACATCTTCGTATCTCTATTATGTTTATTAAGCAATAAGCAATAATTATCTTCATAATTAGAAGGAAAATCAAATGAAGAGATGCAGTCGCCTTTTAATTTTAATTTTTATTCAAATAAAATTCAAATTGAAAAGGCTATAGTTTTGAACTTGAAAAGACTGATCCGTTATAGGGTCAATCCATACCAAATGGTCCAGCACTGGTTGCTTGATCATTTTAAAAAAAATTGATTTTTTTTTTTACTGTTGTTACCCCCTATGAATTAGTAGTTCAAAACAGGCATTATTATTTTTATTTTTTTTTATTTGACTTTGTTGAAAAATGGCGTCCATTTTTGTTTTTTGCTTTCCGGCATTTTTGGCCTTTGCAGACAGTTGCGGTAAATTTGATAACTCAGCTAAGTAAATTAATAGAAAGCTGTAGTAAAAGACATTATTTTCAGCACATTTTAAACTACATTTTATTTCCTATACCTTTTTACCATGTCTCTAATGCAAATGGCTGGAATTTAGAACCAAACTGATATTCGCTTTTGAACAAAAATCAGAGTTAAGGGGATTTTTTTTAGCAGGAAGGAATGAAGTAGAAAAACTATAATTTTTAGAAGAAAGATATACATATAAAGGTGAAGCAGAAAATATTTCAATTCTGTTACTGGCTTCCTCTTTTAGATATAGCTTTTTGAAAATGCTCGTTCTTTTTTTTTCAAAATTTGAGCCCCAATATTTCTGGTGAGGGACTTAATAAAAATTTGATATTTACAGTATAAAGAGAACATTATGAGAGGTACCTGTGAAAAAAATTTTGAGATTGATATTCCATGGAGACCAAAATTACAGGAATTGCAATTCAATGTTAGTAAACCATCATACATTTGTTACAGTTAATAGTTACATTACAATTTTAAAAATTCCATTAACTTATCACCAATTAATTGTTTTAAGATTTGTGTTGATTAAGCAGTTGAGATATTTCTTCAGACAATTTCTCGGAAATAACATGTGAGCGCCGTGTTACTGTTATCAGTTCCAAAGCAAAGATTTTCCGAACATCATTTTCAACAGGCACCCACTCTCTGTCAGCAGCTGACTTTTTGAAGAAGGTTCTAGGGCCTGCTGGGTGATAGAACAAAACATAAACATCCTTGTTTTTTAAACTGATGTCCTCGATTTCTGCGATCCACCACTGTCCTTCATAGTTACACGCAACAGTATCACTTAGTTACAAACTCAGATGTACAATCTTGTTGATAAATGATCTTCAAATTCATCTATTTTGAGAAGAATGGAAGTAATCGCCTTTATCTTTTCAGTACAAAAGACATACATATCTTCAATGTTTAGGATCTGATTTGTTATTGTTCTTTGCAAGCTAGCCTTCGTCATCTCTCTTTTGTTACACCCCTATTTCATCGCATGCATTTTTTCCGGAAGTTTCACAAATTTCAGTGTTGCTGAAAATATTATTAGATGTTACATGGACTCTAAAAAAAATTTATAGTTTTTCTACTTCATTCCTTCCTGATAAAAAAAAACCCCGCAACTTTGATTTTTGTTCAAAAGCGAATATCAGTTTTAGTTCTAAATTTCAGCCATTTGCATTAGAGATATGGTAAAAAGGTATAGGATATAAAATGTAAATTTTTATTAAGTCCCTACCAGAGATATTGGGGCTCAAATTTTGAAAAAAAAAAGAACGAGCATTTTCAAAGAGCTATATCTAAAAGAGAAAGCTAGTAAAAAAATTGAAATATTTTCTGCTACACCTTTATGTTTATATCTTTCTTCTAAAAAAATTATAGTTATTCTACTTCATTCCTTCCTGCTAAAACAAAACCCGTTACTTTGATTTTTGTTCAAAAGCGAATATCAGTTTTGGTTCTAAATTCCAGATATTTGCATTAGAGATAAGGTAAAAAGGTATAGGACATAAAATGTAGCTTAAAATGTGCTGAAAATAATGTTTTTTACCATAGCTTTCTATTAATTTTCTTAGCTGAGTTATGAAATTTACTGCAACTGCCTGCAAAGGCCAAAAATGCCGGAAACCATAAAACAAAAATGGACGCCATTTTTAAACAGAGTTAAATAAAAAAAAAAAAAAAAAAAATGCCTGTTTTGAACTACTCATGCATAGGGGTAACAACAGTAAAAACATCAATTTTTTTTAAAAATGGTCATGCAAGCAATTTAATTTTTTCTGGACCATATGATATGGATTGACTCTATAATGGTATTGTTCAGAAAAACTATTTTCATTCTCAAGAAATATGTCATCGACAATATAATTCTCAAAAAATTCTATTTTTAATCGACACAAATGACGCAAATGTTAACGTGGGAACCCACATTCACCACAATCAATCAATCACACTATTAATAATTACTATACGTAATTAATAATTAATATTATTATTTATTTCAAGTATATAATTATTATTTATATGTAATAAATGAAAATAATATTTACTGTTACTGAAAATAATTATTAAATGATAATTGATTAATACATCCCGGGAAGTAAGATGTCAACTAGATAAGTCATACCTAGACGTATATAACTCCAAACGGACTAATAATTGAGACGAGTCGTAATAATAATATGTTCTATGTAAGGAGATCTTTCTATAGGTATATATCTTACAACTATACAGGGTGGGGCAACTTCCCATAGTGAACTTTTTGTAAGGAATTACGAATTTAAATAATTACATAAATGCATATCGATTTGTAATTAATGTATAGTAATTCCATATATAATAACAGCACAAATACTGTAAAGTAAAATGAAAAATAAGTAAATGAATCCATAAAGTAATAAATTTATATTATAAAATTGAATAAATAAACAAATGCTTGAAAGGGATAGGCATTAGAGCAAACTGTGAGTTTCAAATCATTTCTGTTAGCTTTCGAAGTCAGATTTTACATTAAGTTACTTTGAAGGAATTTCAAAATAAAGATAACGATGTCAGTAAGTATCTACTACAAGGCATTGGAGGGCCTACATTACGTAACAGTTACATCACGAAAAACATCACGAAAAACATTTTATGCAAGTTTGCCCCTAGAACTGAGACATCTCTCGCCACAAATACTTTATCCCCAGTGTGAATTTAAGCTTTCACACAAACAGGACACAACTGACTTCAACTATTTTATAAAGAAAGAAGAACTTAAAGGGATGTTAATCTAGTGGGAGGAAATATACCTTAATTAGTTGCAACAGACAGAGTCATCTAGCGACAGCTTTTTTGCAACTTCTCTCAAAACATTCCCCACCTTAGTGACTTTTAAAAATAAAATCTCATTGATTTTCGGAATTCTTGTATCTACTAATTAAATTATCACAGAATTTTATTATTATTATTATTATTATTATTATTATTATTATTATTATTATTATTAAAAATGTAAGTAAGTATCAGAACCCGCTGATAGTACAGTTCCGTTAGGGAAGTGTCCCTAAGTTTAACCTATCTATGTTAATAAAAAAAAATCATTAATAGAGCTTTCGTCATCGAAAATTTTAGCCTTTATAGAAAATTAATTTCAACTAATTTAATTAATGATTTATTGTTATTTTGCAAAACAGTGTAACGCTCTCTTCAAGAGTAATTTTATTTTTTGGAATATATATTGCAAACCTTTTTTTTTTTTTTCCACCTTTGTAACACTAGATTATAGGTTACGGATATTGGTTCTGTTCATCTTTATGGAAAATGAAAATTTTTCAGTTCACCTTCAAGGAAAATGTGATTGAAGGCGTTACATTTCGAATTAGAATCTTCTAGCGAAAAATGACCTCAACATTTTTTTCCAACACTATATAATGACTGAGGACCTATCGCATTGATTCAGAACATCTGCTGAAAGAAGCCACGAAATGGGATCCGGTCCAAGGTAGTATCTTCACTTTTACTGACAGTCAATTCTTAGCTATACACAATTTAATAGTATCATGTTCAATTTCAATTTTTTTTTTGTTTCGTAACTTTGTTTCAAAAGTTAGTTCATATAATATCAATTGTAGATATTATTTATAAATAATAGGATGATAGTGAAGAGTCTCCACACTTGACTAAAATGATGAAATAAAATTACAATAAAATATGCACCCTGCTAGTGGCGCCTAGAGTGCTAGTAGCAGGGTGCATGTTTTATTGTAATTTTATTTCATCTTTTTAGTCAAGTGCGGAGGCTCTTCACTATCATCTCATAATATTGCCCCACGTTAAATTATTTATTATTTATAAATAATGTAGCTCGAATTATGATGCAGGTTGCTGCACTAACTTTCTGAGAAAGGGTTGAGTAAAATATTCTAAATACAGTTGACTCGCGATAATCCGACAGTTACGGGACCGAGCGGGTGTCGGATTATCAAAAATGTCGGATTACCAAAAGTTGATTTTTTAAAACTGAATTTTGACTTCTAAGCCAAGAAAATTTAAGTTATGTATATACAGTTAAGTTATATATATATGTATATGTATATATATACGTATATTGTTTCAATATATATTGAGCACATATTTTACTGCCATTGAGGATATAAAAAAAAAAACTCATTAGGCATAGTTTTACATAAATGAATATGTATGTATGTAATACTAATTTATTACTGTATTTATGTCTTAAAAAATAAAATTACAGTACATAATGTAAAATATAATTTTATGTCTTAAAATAAAAAATAAAAATACGTACATATGTATTTACGGCTTAAAAAAATCTGTAATCGTTTTTTGTTTCTTCTTACGTAAAGAGTCTGTCATGGCTTTTTCTTGAATATCTTCTAACATTAAAATGTTCTCGTAGTCGAGTTCCCTCTCCTCACACCAACGTATCAAAGTGTTTGCAGCCGACATAACTTCATCGCAAGTGATTGTGCATTTCACCTCCGTGACCGCCTCAATCGGGTCGGTTTTCGAACCAACCTGCGTCGGACTACCGAGCGTGTCGGACTATCAAATGTCGGATTATCGCGAGTCACTGTATTGAAAACAGATAAATATGTCAATCAGCGATTTGGACAAGAAATGACTAACAAAACAGGCAGTATCATTATTTTTCATGAAAACCCATTTCATGAATCATTTGTTTTAAATGATTAAGAAACTAAAATTCATACTAAAAACATCTTACCCAATCTCAATCGGAATAAATCTGCAAATCCAAAATATACAGGACACCAAACTCGATAACCAATATTTCATCTTTAGTATTCAAATATTCAGGAAATTTCTAAAATATAACGAAAGGTTGAACAGATTATTAAAATTGGTGTAAGTCTGTTTGTTGTTTGTTTTATGTATCATTATTATGAATCATTGTTAGGTCATGTTTGTGTTTATCATTATATGGTTATGGCTCAGAGGTTGTGTTAATTGTTACATCTTATATTGTTCGTTTAATATATTTGCTTTGTTGTATTTAATTCAGTATGAGAAAAGAGAGTTTCTCTTTTCTTTTTATGTCATTTTTTTATGTAAAGAAGAAGACCTTCAGAAAGTCTTTAGATGAAATATTGGTTATCGAGTTTGGTATCCTGTATATTTTGGATTTGCAGATTTATTCTGATTAAGAAGCTGTTTCCAATGTTTTAATCATGTATGATATTAATTATATCATACTTCCTTTTCTCTATTTACATATTTTTATTAAGGTAATAACATAACTACAATTAAAATATTCTTGAAATTCAAAAGGACTAGAAGCATAAGACAACAACATGTTTACAGTATTTATTACACAATTAAAAACCCGTATAGCCCATATAGACCATTTTTAAAGACGATTTTCAAAGACTTACGAAACGGAAGAATGTTTTGTTTTTTAATGAAAATTTGAACTACAATTGCTTTAAATTAGGAAAGGAATTCTTTGATAAGGAACATGGTATTTCGAATTTTCCCTAGGAAAAATCTAAAAGCACTTTTTCTAAAAAACAGCAATAGTCTGTAGGTATCCGTAAACTTACAGCTTTTTCTGGGTAGCATAGCTTTAACAAGAATAGAATCTTGGTAGCCTATGACCCCAAGTTCCTGAGCATTAGATACAATTCCTACTGACATCAATACCAAAGTAGCAAGCCGTAGCATTTATTTATCACCAAAATTTTATATTTCTAACATAAATGGTTCTTGAGCCATGGCGAATTTAACAACAAAGTATTCTTGTGATTTTTGGTCAAGATCTACTTACCTATTTCTATCATCAATAAGAATATATCGTTTAATTCTAAAATTTAGCCTAAAGTTTCTGTTTCGAATAGTTTTGAGTTTTCTTTATCGTTGACGGGGAATGAGGGGAGGGGGATGACAAGCGCACTTATTAAAATTGGATTCTAAACCCTATTTTTTATTTTTTTTTTGTTCTGATTTTTTTTCTGCACGTGACCGTACTTTACAAAATTCAAATTCAGCTTAATGGTTACACCATACTTAAAGGTTTAAAATGTTACTGGTTTATTGAAAATTCTATTATCACTTCCGACAACAGGGTTTTAGTACAGGAATCATATACTAGTATACATATACAGTAAAAACTGATTTATACGTAATCCAGTTCTACGCAGTTCTGGTTTGTGCTTAGATGTTTGTAGGTTCCGACGAAAATTAAATTTAATTAGGCTTACATATAAATTATTTCTGAGATATACGTAACTGAGTTACCTGTAATTCGCTTTTATACGTAGTATTGCAATATATTATTGAAAACGAGATTGAATTGTACGTATTTTCAACTACAGATATTCCCCAGGTGCACTGATGTACAGCTCGGCGTTCCCTATCGATATATAATCGTCGCGTTCATGAGGTTTCTGGGCGGCTTTTAATGAAAGGTCGGTCAAAGACAAAAACTGAATGAATTTTCGCATTGATGAAACATATGTTCCCGTCATTTACTTCAGTCTCTCTCTTGCAGTCATGGATAATAGAAGGAAAAAAAGTTACTCTTAGAGGAAAAAGTGAGATTTATTCGGGAAGTGAAAGACAACATGCAAAAATCAAACGCGAATAACTTAAATATGTTACATACATTATGTACAGTCATTTGTAAGGAGTCATTTTTTGGAAGAATGTTAAAAGTTAGGTTCAAAATCTGTAAAGCGCAGCCGTCATCAAATGGGAAAATTTGCAGTTATGAAAAAGTGAGTGACAATGTGATGAAAAATTAATGAAAATTTGATGAGTCTTTGCTTTTCATTTATTTTAGAACTGTAATTGTGTAATGGGAGTACAGTATTTTATTCAAATCTTTAAAGTTTCTTAAAACACGAAATCAGAAAACCTCTTGAAAATGAATACACTATTTTGAAATTAACAGTTTTACAGTTATGCATATCATATGCTGAAAAATATGTAACTAATACATAAATGTTAATTACAAGTGTTCTTATTTAAGTTTAATTAAAAATAAAGTTAAACTTGAGCTGTACATAATTCTCAGTTAGCGTAATTTAAAATTTTCTCTTTGAAATACGTACAAACCAGTTCTTACTGTATATATGTATATAGATCTTGCTGAGGAACTTAGGGCCAGAGGCTATCAAGATCTATTCTACCAAGTCTTTATATAGTTTAGTAATGTAAGTTAATTTTATTGTTATATTCTATAAATATAATATTGTGAAGGAAAATGTAATTTCGAAAAACAACTTGTAGTTGTATCCTCATCGTATTTATCCACCAAAAGAGATTATAGGTTTGGTCTAAGTTTTGTAACATAAATTTGACCATACCTGCTATAATCTCTTTTGATGGATATCTACGATGAGGTTAAAAAAGGCTAGGAACTTGTTTTCGAAATTAAGTTTTCCTTCACGTCAGGGGCAAAAAAGTTAAAACAAAAAAAAGTTCTAATGTAAATCAGTATAACATTATTTTACTAAGAGTGTAAAAATAATTTTACTTCGAAATACGCATAATCGTTCGTCTATGATCACGATAACTCAAATTATTTTTATCTTAGAAAGCTGAAATTTTAGAAGTAGGCATAGGATGTTAAAAGTAGATCTTATTCATTTTGGTAAAAAAAGTAGATAAAGAGCTACCGGCCAAAACCATTAACGTAAGTAAGTACAGAAATCTTTTTTGAATAAATATTTTTTAAGCACCTTTTTGTACACTCGCGCTGTGCAAACATTCGAAAGATGGCATCCCAACTTTATCTTTTTCTTTTGAGAACTTATGCCTCGCAACTTTGTTCAATTCATGATATGTCTGGTTTTCATTTAATTTCTTATGCCTATTTTTGGAATTAAAAAAAAAATGTTTTTTTCTTTTCAGGTTTTGTGCTGCATTATTTGCCATTTGTTGGCTATCTTTGCTTATGACTTCAGTTTCTTCGGATATTTATTCCTCAGTGACTAAATCTGATGCAGAATCTTCCATGTCCTATCGCACGAGACGCGATTCTTATGGAGGGAGCGGAGGCTATGGTGGCGGCTACAGCGGCTATGGTAGTGCCACTTATGGTTGCATGTGTCCAAGTAACAGTGGAGGTAGTAGTATTTCCCAAAGTGCATTAATGAATTTTGGATTGGGGGCTCTTCTAGGACTCGCTTTCTCCATTCTGCCATTGATAACAATGGCTTTAGTGTCTGGAGGGATTGGCGGGGGAGGTGGTACAGGCACAGGAAATGGCGGAGGAGGTATTGTAGTTGGCGGAGGGGGCGCTCCAAGTTTTAGAGTAGGAAGGGATGGAGGAAGTCCAGGTATCTTAAGACACATCGAAGAAAGCCTGCATCTTTTTCGGTTAGCCGAACTGATCGAGCAAAGCCAAATGGGCAAAACGTATCTAGACATTCTGCAGAAAACGATAAAGCATCCGGAGTGCACTAAGAGACTCATTTGCCAAACGGCGAAAAACTGGCTGAACAAAGAATCACAGAAACAAAGCACCACCAAATTGACAAGGTAGGAAAACAGAATTAGCTATTTCAGATTTTGGTTAATCTGCTATTTTATATTAGTTTTCATTTTCCTGTTTTTAACTTATCCTTTACCAAAATGGTAATTTCCAATAAAATACATGAATCCAAAAATACTTACAAAATTTTGTTGTCAGATTAAAAACATAAGAAATACAGAACTGTCTATCGGTAGACCATCTTTAACTGTAATGCTAACGGGGAAAAGTGGGTTTAAATAATTTCTAATGATGTTATTAGACAATTCACTGTTGATTGTGGGTAAGTTGGCGATGTGCCCAGGACTCACGTAAGGTTAGGGAGAAAACAGTTGTCGCCTAATCTATTATTTGAATTTGATCGAAATTGAGAGCGTGTGTAGTTAATTTGTTGTGCTGATATGGTATTGATTTGAATTATTCTTTATTTTTATAGTTTACTTGGTGTGGTTTCATTCTTTTTATTAAAGATTGGGTCGTGTAATCAATATATATTTTTTATTGCAGTTGAGGCAGGGAATTTGCGTTATTTTTGTTATAGAAAACTTTCATAAATTCATTTAAAATATATCAATACACACCGTAAATACTTCTGTGATAACTGTTTATTCATTACATTTCGTTATCTCTTAGCGAGATAACTTCATCAGATGATAAAGACAGGGATAATATATCCTTCTTCTTTAAAATTAAAGGAATTTCATTATTCTTAATTAAATAAGCATTAACAATCCATGTAATATTTTTTATATTAGCAATGGTTTTAAGTTAAAATACAATAATAGAATGGAATCAATAAAGTTGCATGAATAAACAACAAAAACAATAAGATCATGGAAAAAATGAAAAATAAAAACAACGACACGATATACCATTTACAAAAAACATTGTTTATTCTTAATACACTTTTTAAATTTATTTAACGTGAAATTACTAACTTAAAGAAATTTATCTTTACTTATACAAGGAAATGAGTTTATGACCGCCTGATTCTATCATGAATCTTTCTCTTTCTCTATAATGTGATATAAAATATTGACAATTGGGTCTGGGTTATGTTGACAAAATTGGCAGTGATCTTCCTAGTCAGATATGCCTGTCTTTTGTTTTTAAAAGCTCCAATATGTTCTAGAACTCTTTCCTTTAACGTTCTACCCGTACCCCAGAAATAAATCTTTCCACAGTCCCTGCATTTTAATTTATAGACAACTCCATGGTGTTCATGTCATTATTACTATGATATTCATTAATATTATTAATTTTAATCAACTTGTTGTCTCTATAAAATATGATTTGAATATCATTCTCTTATATAATTTTTTAACTGATTTATCTAATTTTATGCCTAATGACAATTTCCTAATTTAAATTATGAAACCAAAAGAATCCAACAAAGAAATTAAAGTATTTAAAGAAATTTATGAAATTGCCATTCAAATTCAAATCAATACTACATCAACAAATAAATTAACTACCCACATCCCAGTTTTGATCAAATTCAAGTAATAGATCAGACGGCAACTGTCTTCTCCCTCATCTTACGTGAATCCTAGCACATCACCAACTTATCCACAATCAACAGCGAATTGTCTAATAACGCCATTGGAAATTATTTAAACCCACCTTTCCCCGTTAGCATCACAGTTGAAAATAGCCTACCGGTAGATTGAAACGTTCTGCATTTTATATGTTTTATATGGTCAGATTCTGTATTTAATCCGACGACAAAATTACCTAAGTATTTTTCGATTCATGTATTCTATTGCGATTTACCATTTGAAAGATTTATATCTATTTTATCCCACTTGTGTCTTATCTTTTACCAATTACATATTTACATAGAAGTTACTTGTTTCTATTTGGGTTAGCTTTTATGAACTTACATAGTGGAATGATAACTCAATTCAGGAGAATCTTAAAAATATAAACATTCCCACAAAATTTATAAAATCCAAATTTAGATGATTAAGTATCACAATAAGTTTTTTATATCAGTATGACCAAATCCTTTTCATCACTTTCATCAATACTTAAATTAATTAAGTATTTTAAATATGTTCATTTTTTAAAATTTTCTTAAGCTAACTAACTATTAATAAAGTATTACTAAAAGCTTTTTTTTCCATAAGATCTACAAAATATATTACTATCTGTAAGATTATTTTTCATTATAATCTAATATCATTTTACTATTTTTTTTTTTTGGAAAAAATTCATTACAATTCACACTTTTGTTGAGTAAAATAAAATAAAAAGAATTAATAAAAAAGCCTCACGAATAGAGATGAATGACCTAATACATAGCAATTTTAAATGTGGGGCAATATAAATACTATTTATTTTTTTATTTTCATAAAAAAAAAAATACAAAAAATGTGTTGTAATACGAGTAGAGTAGAGATTCTCGGGGAACCGATTTCTCAGGATATATTTCATCCAGTTATTTAAATTGATATATCAAACATCTCCTTCATATATTTGTATTTTTTGATCTTACTGTTTCAGAGATCTTTCGATTCAAAAAAGGTCTTTCGATTCACTTTATATAAAAATCGCTAATTTATTAAAAAAAAAAACATATCGTAATTTTAGAAACAATAGAAGATGCTTGATTTTTGATCAATACACAGCAAATCACGTCCTCTATAAAGTTGTCAAGCAAACATTTCAAATTTTAGGATGACAGATTACAAAGCATAGCAGAAATCAATGCACAAGAATGTTTCTATATTAAAAGCATTAAACATTTACAGTTGTATGTTCAGCTTAATTCTAAAGAACCTGGAAGATATTTGCATCGTATTTGTAACTACTTTGTATTTTTTTAATATAATGTTACTATCGTTTATAAATATTAATACATATAATTTTGTATTATTTACAGAATCTTTGCAAGATTATTTCCAGACATTCAGATCATAAATAATCTCTCAAGCCTGACGACATCGGATTTCAACTGTGCTTCTTTGTCACCTGCTTGTAAGGATTCATTCGACTACGAGGAAAATGAAACCAAAGACAATAATAATGTTAATAATTCAAAAAGCATTTGAAAAAGTATTTTCTAATTTTTTTCTTTTTTGCCTGATTTTTTTTCTTCTATGTATTGGTAATGTGTTTCAATAATGTAACTATTTAAGAATTTTATTAAATTAAATTAAATTAAATAAAGTCATCCTCCCTTACATGAAATAAATAAAAATACGAGAATCATTCCAAAAGTAACGCCACTTGTGGTTAATAACTGAATTAAGCATGAAGGGATGCCGTGTATACGTGCATGCGGGCGTGTGCATGTGGACAAGAAAAAATTAAAAAAACTGGAACATTACTTTTGGAATAATCTTCGCATTTTTAACGGTTAGAAGACTAGCAATTTAATAATGTAACTTGCTGAAAAGTGGTACTTTCTTTCAAGAAAGAATAAACGACAGTTTTGAATGTGTTAGTATGAAAAGCACTTGGAAAGATTTGAGACTGTTAATAAAACAACTATCTGAAGTTTAGATCAAGTGAAGTTATAAGCTGTTTATCAAATGACAGAAATGTGTGAAAGAAACTGATGACGGAAATATGTAACTTAAAAAAATTATGGGAAACCAGATAGATGTAGATACAGTCAAATTAAAGAAAAAATGGTTAAACTACGGGTTCTTAACGCTGTATCTTTAGCACATGGGAGTGAGGAACTGGATCTGATTAATTTTAAAAAAAATATTGTTAGATTAGATTATTAACTATCACTTTTATCAATAAGGATTGAGACAACAGCAAAAATCTCGCTAGTTGTAGTTAAGTTTTAAGTTGTAGTTGTATTTGAGATTTGTCATTTTTTATCTAAATAAATATGATAGGATAAGGATAAGGATATAAGAGGGTCGGCTAACAGCCGTTAACCACTCAGACCTCATGCATGGGTCCATTGTGTACCCTCATATAACATTGTTTTAAATCAATGATTATTCTTCAACGTAAAGTTGAGTTTCTGTGGTCATGAAGAGTCCTGTGGATTTACAGTATAGCTAGATGACCTTAATATACAGCGTGGAGATGTTATCAGTGGTAAAAACGAATCCTGCCAGAGATCTCCCATCTGTTCCTAGCTAAAGCTGGACAGCAGCATAGAATGTGTTCAGGAGTTTCCTGATTCATTCTACATTTCCTACATACATTACTTTGGGAAATTCCAAGTATATGTCGATGTCTATTAAGAGTACAATGTCTTGGCTCCATTGTATCCCCTCATAAAACATTGATAACATCAATGATTATTCTTCAACATAAAGTTGAGTTTCTGTGGTCATAAAGAGTCCTGTAATTTTACAGAAAAATAAAATGACCTTAATAGAAAGTGGAGATGTTTTCAATGGTGAGGCAAAACCTACCAAAAGATCTCCCGTCTGTTCCTAGCTAAAGCTGAACTGAAATATGGAATGCGTTCAGGAGTTACCTGATCCATTCCATTTTTTTCACTTGAGGTTTCGGTATGTACCGTCCCTCCTCTGAAGTTTCATGGAAGCTAGCTAGTTAGGGATATCTTTGGAGGTCTCTTCTTCAGAGCCCTCCATTGTTACAGGGGAAAAGCAGTCACCCTGCGGAGAGCCCCCATGCGCAGGGAAGGCCATTTTTTTTTTTATTTACTCCAGGATTCGGCCTGGTTTCCCAGAGGCACCGTTAAAGACACTATAACCCCAGTGCTATCCATCCATCGGCACGGTCCGCTTAACACCTTAGATTGGGGGGGAGTCTGGTTCGTGGTGCAGAGCACTGCTTCGCCTCACACAGTGTCCTCGGACCCAGCGGAGACGAAGATTTCCACTATCCACCACCCGTGGACCCGCCAGGTTGCTGACATCCCGAAGCTCCCGGGTACAGTCCAATGACTATCCCCGGCCTGGAATATGATAGGGGAGATGGTGGTAATATGGACCACTTTTTTATTTTTGACAAAATCTTGAATTTCAAGTGGCTCTAATGTATGAAAATCGTCAGTAGCATTAGTATACATATCGTGTGAGATAAATATCACATATTTTTAAATAAATATTTAAAACTCTTGAATAGGTACAATTATTTAGAACATTCTACAAAAAAATGAATTGTTGAACTGGGGTTGTAATATGAAACAGATGTTAAAATGCAACAATACTTCTTTATTATTGCTATTATAGTAAAAAAATCATTTATTGTTGATACTTTAATGCATTGTTTTTCACATCAATAGAAAATATAGAAACTACAGAGAAAAAGTAAAAATTTATACTGAACACTTTATAATTGAAAGAAAACGCTCAATTAAAAATTGCAAGTCTTTCATGAGCAAAAATCTGCTGATTTGGTGTTTTCTTGCATTTACCATATCTTCTTGACACCATTTCTGCCTTGGTCCCTTCTTTTCAGGTCCTAATTTGCTTCTTGGCATCGTGAGTTGTATTATGGAACACCTGTTTCATATTACCACCAGTCGCCATATGGAAATGGACTGAGCCATTCTCAGTAATAAAATATTAATTCTTAAGTACTGAATACATCATTTTGTAGTTCAGTTAATTAATGATATATAATATAAGCAAAACCTCATTCGTATTAATAACAGTACCAGAAATTGTGTTGAATCTTACCCTGTAAAAACTTTCAGGCTTACGAAAACACACTACTTCTTCTCATAACCATACACAACGAAATACTGAAGTTACCTCGAGGTGGCTAAAAGGAACACCAGTGATAGAAATTAGAGCGGTTTCCGGATGATAGCAGCAGCTAATTGCACAAAAATTGCTGTTTCATATTACAACCCTGTTCCATATTACCACCTTCTCCCCTATTTATTCCTATGATTTTCTTTCAGCTGTTCTGTATATTTCTGTGTGTTTCTGCTTGTTTCCCAGATATTTATATGTACAGCAAAACCAAGCTATTAACATCTTTTGAAGTTGCAGTGATAGCAGTGTTGTGCTGTCGTAAAAGGATTTTGTCGACCCTGACTTCAGTAATCATGTCATTACAACTCCAGTTCCGACCTATTAATTTGACGCATACGATCATACATATTTTTGATAAAATAGTGTATCGAAAATATCAATGTTTTTGGTTTTAGCGTCATAAATTCGTTTACAATATTAATATGCTATTTTAAACAAACAAAAATTTATATTTATTAAGTGAATCTAAAAATTATCAGAATCTTTCATTAATCATATTAATACATAAATTATATGAAGTAAAGTAACAGTATATAAATAACAAAAAGATCGACACAGTCTGAACATTTCGAGAAATTTCTATTTAGATTTCTTTTCCAATATAAATAACATAATGATCGAAAAAAATTTTCATTCAAGACTTTTGGTCTAATTACGTAATATTCCATATAAAACAGTGATTCTCAAATTTGTTCATTCTGAGTATTCTCCGAAAGCCCATCCTCATTAATTACACTCCCAAATTTTACGATGCAAACCTATTCTAAGGAACATAACTATAAACTTTTTGTTTTGTTTTTTAATTAAAAAATATTTACAAAGAACCTTTTAATCCATTCTTTCTTTGTCTTTCTTTTTTCTTTTTGCAAAAAAAAAAAGTTCGTATCTTTTATTTTCCAAAAGAATTTAAAATCTGACTTCTACGGAACATTTAAAAATACAGAAATTTTCCTGAAAGTCATAATTGAATTTTTCGTGTATTATTCTTTAAAAAAAAAGTTTCATTAATAATAATATTGTGAAAATTGCACTGTAATAGCCTTACAACAATTTAGAATAATTAATTTCATATCTTACAATTTTTAAATTTAATTTCAATTAAGCATTAAGTCTTAACATCACTGTGTGTGTGTGTGTGTGTGGATGTTTTTAAGACCTCTGATATGAAAATTGAAAATTTGATACATGTATCAAATCTTAGCTAATTTCAGAGTCACAACAAATAAAGCTATAATTTATAAATTTTTCTTTTCAAAAACATTACATTCAGAACAAATGCAAAAAATTGAAGAATGTTAAAATTGGTGGTTACACTTATATATATATATATATATGAATAAGTATAACCACTTATATATATTTAACATATTATTAATATATGTTAATATATTTTACATTATTTTAAGAAAATATTAATAAGTTTGACATTGATGAAAGGACGCCGACGCACAAGTGCAGAATGAAAATCTTTATAAGTACATTAAAAACAACTAGTTTTTTTACATTTCATGATTTTTTTTAAAAAATTGTATTCATTATTTTTGGAAAAAAATCAATTATTCTGGAGAGATAATTACTGGAAGAGGGTTACTACTCTTCAATGTTTCCCTTCTCGCCTAGGCCTTTGTCAGAAGTGCTTAAATTAATAGCAACTGAGATCTGCTTCAAAATCTTAATCACAGCAGCTTAGAGAAATAAATAATCCAGCTAATAAAACAATTTAAGTTATTTAGAACGATTCTTATGTGATTATTGTTCAAAAGAAAAATCAACGGATACGTTATTTAATTGCTAACCGTTGAAAATTCTTAAAAAGCTTTCTTAAAATTATAAGTTAGTGATTCAGCTAAAACAGAGAATAGTTTTTGTATATTTAACAAAGAATAGATCTTTTCAAATAGAAACTTTCAAATTCACTGACAACGGAACAATTACTTTCACTGCTGGAGTGGGAGTGCTTTGACCTAAGGTTTCTCTGAATGACATAAGAATCCGTTGGCGAACTTCTGTTTGTGATTCAATGCCAATAATTCTTAGGTAACCAAGTGAAACTATGTTTTACATGAACTACTCGTAATTATTGATGTTTCTTCCAAAATACCTAAAAAGATAAAGGGAAAGAGAGACAAAAAATTGCAATTTGAAAATTCCGAACTAATTTAGGTAATTTTAGGAAATTTGGGAAGGCAAAAAAAAAATAATTGAAACTGACTTGTCAAATGTATCTTACCTTCTTCTAGATATTTCCATTTAACATAGGACTGATTCAAATGCAGCTTTTATAAGTGACATTTTCTGGACGTTTTATGGACATAAGTAATAGATCAATATAACAACTGCTCTCATATTGACTCGATAATTGTATAAATCAGTGGTAACGATACTCGTGCAATCCTGTAGGTTACCCGCAAATTTAACGAAACATTTAAAGAAATAAGATTCAAGAAAATGCAATCTAAAACATATTATACTTTGTTCAGGCCTGAGACCTGACTATGGTCCGTCTCAGATCATTGTTAGATGAGTACAATTACTTTAATGCATGCTTTCGTCTGTTAGAAGATAACACCAATGAATTACAATTTATTATCACTGATAATGATGCAATGTCTTACTAGAAAGACAGCATTACATACATTATTAGTCACCTAACTGTGGTCCCGGAAATCTGAGACGAAAATGTATCGCTCATGGGCTGCAATAGTGGCACAACTCAAAAAAACAAATTCTGAGATAATCGAGTTCAAAGATTCAGCGTTGTATTGAAATGCATACAATTCGTTAACGGCATTTGTTGGTGGAATATTGATCTAAATGATATGCCACTGGTGCAGCTGGAAAGAAGACCAATCCTCAGTGTTGTTGAAGAGTGCATTAATTCCAAATTCGTATTTTTTGAGTTGTGCCACAATTGCAGCTCATGAGCATTATGGTAACAAGGCCCCCTCGGGAACCACGGAGGGCAATAAGTATTCTAACATGCACGAATAAGCAGCCACAGTCATTACATGATTTTAATATGCAAACAAACCTCATAACACACAAATAATAGCTAAAAATAATTTCCTAATAGTCAAAATTTTAATCTTATTTTTCATTTTCTTTCTTCTTTTTTTTATCATTGCAAGCAAAAAAAAAAAAGTATCATAGTACTGAAAATACAAGAAAGCGTGGTGTTTTTTTTAGGATTAAAATACAGTAATTTTTCACATTTCCTCTCGTAAAATATTATTACAACAGAAATTTCGCTCTTCGTTACAGGTCCTTAAAACGTTTTTAGTAATTATCATTAATTTTTATTAAATAACGGATGCATAGAAACAGTATTGATACTTACGTTAATTTTCATAGCAGTAAAATAAATAAGTAACAAACAAAGTATCTTATCCAATTTAAAAAAAAGCGATGATCTGCTTGATAAAGCCCAAAATGTTGAAAATAGTTCTCAATTTCAATAATCAACAATAGTTTACATATTACGTAGACTTATATTCTATCAAAGATGCACTTCAAATAGAAAATATCAAATAGAATGTCAAATAGAAAATGAAATAGAAAATGAATATAAGATATCTGTAAACAGTTTACAAAGAAAAGTAACACTGAAATACTTTAAAAAAAATACAAGTTCGTTTTAATATTCAAATTTTAGTTATCCTTCTTTTTTACATATTAAAAAGACAAAGACTGAAAGCACTCGATCAAATTATATCAACGATACAAATATTTTAAATTGTTGGTTGTTGGTTAAATTGTTGGCAAACCAAGTTTCTAATCGACTTTCGAAATAAGACAACAGAAAGTTATTTATAACCAAGCCTATCACGAACTATTCCTCCATATCTACCTCATCCTATCTAATTCCCTTTTCTCCATATTTAAAATAACGGAAATATATTTATTTTCAATATTGATTTTCATAAAATTCTTCAAAACTTCGAAAATATATTTATAATTATTTTATATTACATTATGATTAACTTCCTAGTATAATCCAAAACATCTACTTTATTCTTCACAATATTTCATTTCTCTTAGTGAGAAACTTCCTCAGGTGACAATATTTAAGAAAAGAAAACTGATTTCTTCTCCTCTGTAATTCCATCGATTTTAATGAATACATAATTTTGAATAAAAATAAACAAATTTCTCGATATCACATTACAATTCTTTTAACAACAATCATTAGTCTAATTGTATAACAATTTATTATACTAATACGAGATTATGATAGGTCAAGTTAGTAATTAATCTATAATAAAAAAACTACATATATATACAGTATCTCGATTTTTCATATTAAAAATTTTGTTTTAAATGTCTGTATATATAGTTCGTTGATCAAATTAGCAACTTATATAGTCGTGGAAAGACTGCTTATTGTGCATTTAGCTATGTGCTGGATTGAAACAATGGAAATTATTATTAGTACTTTATTTATTACTGTTACTATTTAGATAGTGGTGAATTATGTACTTAAAATTAACCGAAAAGTGTGATTTTAACAGGTCTTTTGTGAACAACAGTGAATAAACAAAAAAAGACAAGAAAACTATTAGAATATTTCCAATGACAACTCCTTTTGGAATCATAGGAATCAAAATTCAATCACAGATAATAAATGCATTTTAATAATAACAATCAGTTCAATTATAAAAATTCAAATGATTTATGAAATGTTATTCTAAATTACACGGACACATACAACGTAATTAATAGTTTCATAACGGTGGAAGAGTTTGAGCCATGAACCATAAAGAAAGGTCGTTCCTCCCACTCAATCCAAACAGCAATGATCTGTAGAACGGGATTGCAGTTTCCGACATTTGCTCTCATCCGAAAACAGTTTTTTGTCTAATCTGATTAAGCTAATTCAACTACAATACAACCAATTGTAGTGGCTTATTCAGGAATGAAATTTAATTTAAACTACAATGTTTTTGTAGACTTAAGTCAATAGATAAACAACAATACAAAGCAGAGATTTTAAAAGAAAAAAAAATTATATTATTTAAAAGCGAATGTTTTTGTGAATCTGTAACTTTAATAAAAACCTACCAAATATCATTTCAGTTTAGAATTGTACCTTCCCGTATTACACGGGATGTCCTGCATTTATTGTCAAAATAGTACATCACGTTTCATGATTTGACTGTCCGTATAATCATAAAATTTAAGAAAGATGGAATGAAAATCAAAAATAAGGAAAATTGTAAATTTTTTAAAAAATTTCACAGTAAGTTACTTTATTTTCGTTACAAATCGTTGACACTAGTTTAAAAAAAAGAAAAGTAAAAAGAAAATTGTCTGTCTGCAAAATTAATTCATTAAAGAACCCTGTTTAAGACAATGAGAGGATACAAAAAAAAATCACTTCTATGATTGAGTGTCCAAAAATAAAAATTAAATCATTTCTAGTTTACGTATTTCGTAGATGGCGTTGAAATGTCCTTTATTTCACCTAACAATTAGCTTCCAATTAACTTATTTAACAAGTGTTGTTATTAATCAACTAAATCGGTGCCTTAATATCATCGTTTAACTGATGAAGAAAAGTAATTTTACTAATGGATTATCCTGTTCGTTGTATTTTGAATAATTCTCGAGTGTGCTAAAAAGAGAAATTTGAAGATGTTATAGAGAGATCACCGATCTTATACGAGAAATTAGCAAAATTAGGAAAATACAAAATCCGCTTTGAAGGAATAGGAAAGAAGGGGAGTCTGGAAAATTCAGACAACTGCCGCACGGAGGTTAAATTTCAGTCCATTTTAAAAGAAAATCGGAAAGTTTTCAGGTCGCAAATTACGAATTTGATGATTACTTTGAAAATTTTATTGATAGGATGATACGATTTCAGCGGATAATTTAACTTATTTTGTTTGCGAGATGTTTTCAGATCTGAGATTAAAATAAGAAACAGTTGTTACATCTTATTTCCTTTCACATAAATATGTCAGGACTGTGTCCAAATGCAAGGACATACGGAAGTATTGAATTGATGGCGTAGACAGACTTTTATTCTAGCTTAGAATGTAAATGGGATCTTGGATTTAGATCAACAGTTAACAATAGGAACATCATAATCTTTTCATGAACTTTTCATGAGTACCGGATTTCTTTCCTGACGGTTAAAGGCGGGCGGGTTTCGAATTGAACATCCAATTCAACTTAGTCCAGTTGGTCATGAAACGCCGGAAGTCTTACCTCCCTTGATCCTAATGACCACATGGGCCTATAGTGAGAGACTAACTTTTTGTTTTAACTTCTTTTAAGCTATTTTGCTGAGTACAGATTCTTCTAATATAAGCACTACTCTTCAATAAATCATTAACAATTTAATGAAATGCATAGCTATTTCATTACGATTCCTTATTATAAGGAGTAAAATGAAAACTTTCTTCCACAATAATGCAGTACAATAGGGTGATCAGCACGTGCGTATCGGCTAGGTCTCTAAGCTGACGAGGACCAGGTTCACGCATGGATGGAGTTCAGAAACAAGTGTTACTGACGAATAAAATTCTTAAAGTATCCTTGTAGGTACACTAGATGCAGGAGGTGATTGTCAGTTTCTTTCATTCAGTTATTTTGTTCAGATATGTAGAAATAGAAACAATGATACACCGCAAGACTTCTGAATATCATTAGAGGCACTGGCCTCTAATATTATGATTCAAATGCCTTTCGCAATGTTAAATTGTGAAATTTTGGCGGCTGATATCTCGGGTCCTGTTGCATATTTTTTTGTTTAATATTTTGAAAACTAGTTCAAAACATCCTAATCTACAAGAGCTTCAGAAATAATTAGAATCGGACTAGCCAAAACGGAAATCTGAACCTTAGAAATATGTGCCACTGTTCACATATTGCTCTTCTTGTTACCCTTTTTACTAGACCGGACTTAAAGAATCAAAACTACATCACCTAGAATTATGACCGATACTCATTAGATTCGTCTCGTTGTCGATTAAATTAAATCTGTTCAATTAAAAGAAATGGGAATTTACAGGATGCACAAAAAAAATGCATTCAACTAATTTCGTAATATTAGCTTTAAATTCATATAATGGGAAAAAGAGTAATTCGTTGAAAATCATATGTTTATGATATGCTTTTATCATAAGAAAATAAAGAAATACTCATTTTAAGAAAAAGCCAAACTGTAGATTCGTATAACGTGGATTACAAAAATGTGAAAGTGATCATTTTAATGTAGGTAAATCATAAAAAAAAAATTAAAAAAAATGTTTCTGTCAATTGGATTCTGGAAGCTTTTGTACTGAGCTGGTATTTATCTAGTTACATAAAAATGTTATTCTTTTATTAAAATATAACAGATCTTATAGAGCATAATCAAACAACAACAACAACAACATGACTTATTGAATCCTATTTAGCCAGTAACCTTATATTAGCAACAGGAGTTCCCAGGAGAGAAAAGAAGAGAGTTCCTATTGTTTCTATTGTGGGTGGTTCAGTTAGCCATGAAAGTGAAATTCATTCCAAGTTTAAGGAAAGTCGTCTATTTTATTTCCCAATTCAGCCAATTAAAGGTTTGGATGAGCATCCAATCGAAAATGGGCTGTTACTTTATAAATAGCAACTCTCCTCTATGGCCATCAAAATACCGAAGTAGTTGAAGAGTTCTATAGCACAGAAAAGAAGGTAAGCACACAATCACGTTTTCATAATCCTGTTAATATTACATTAGTTTACTATATTACTTTATTAAATT